>CP139506.1:177321183-177488730 GCA_021014915.2 Artemisia tridentata subsp. tridentata
CCATTACATCCAAACAAAGTGTACAGAGTAGTGAAAGCTCTCTATGGCCTTCATCAGGCACCAAGAGCTTGGTATGCAACACTTGCTTCCTACTTATTAGAAAATGGATTTCAAAGAGGGAAGATTGATCAGACACTTTTCATCAAACAGCACAAGAAGGATCTTCTGTTAGTGCAGGTGTATGTGGATGACATTATCTTTGGATCTACAAGGAAGGAAATGTGTTTAGAATTTGAGAAGCTTATGAAAGATAAGTTTCAAATGAGTTCTATGGGAGAACTTACATTCTTTTTGGGTTTGCAAGTTAAGCAATCATCTGAAGGCATATTTATTAGTCAAGACAAATATGTTGCAGAGATACTTAGAAAATTTCAATTTGCTGATTCAAAAATAGCAAGCACACCAATGGACTCAGAGAAGCACCTTCTGAAAGATGAAGATGGAGAAAATGTAGATGTACACAATTACAGATCTATGATAGGCTCTTTGATGTATCTTACATCATCTAGACCTGATATCATGTTTCCTGTTTGTGTCTGTGCAAGATTTCAAGTTACTCCAAAGGTTTCTCATTTAACTGCAGTCAAGAGAATTTTTAGATATCTTAAAGGTCAACCAAGGTTGGGTATATGGTATTCTAGAGAATCTCCTTTTGATTTGGTAGCATATTCAGATAGTGATTATGCTGGTGCTAGCTTAGACAGAAAGTCAACAACTGGAGGATGTCAATTCCTTGGGTGTAGACTTGTCTCATGGCAGTGTAAGAAGCAAACAAGTGTGGCAAATTCAACAACTGAAGCTGAATATATAGCTGCTGCAAGTTGCTCTAGTCAAGTTCTATGGCTTCAAAACCAACTTCTTGATTATGGGTACAATTTCTTAAACACTGTTATTTATATTGATAATAGTAGTACAATTTGTATTATTAAAAATCCGGTACAACACTCTAAAACAAAACACATTGAAATTAGGCATCACTTTATAAGAGATTGCAATGAGAAAAGATTAATTCAAGTTCTTAAAATTGCTTCAGAACATAATTTTGCAGATCTGTTAACAAAAGCTTTTGATGTTTCAAGGTTTCAGTACTTAATAGCAAGTATTGGAATGCTTAATCTTTAATTTTCAATATGATGTGTTTTTGTACATAAATTTTTGAAAGTACTGCTGGATTTATAAGGTACTGCTATATCAAAATTTGAATTGTGTTATTCATACAGTTGGTTTTTTTATGATTAATCTAATGCAAGACAAGTACTTTGTACATTGTTCTTTTGGTTTTAGACTAACTATTTCAGGTATGAATATGTGAACACAAAGGATGTTTCAAGTGAAATGGGAACAGCAGAATTCTTATTAAATTGCTGACCATAGTAGATTTATGATGGACTGAGTTTAGGAATTAAACCTCCTTAAAACTTCTTTCTTGAAATCTAGTTATGATATTTCACATTGAATTGATGACTTAGTTGATCAGATAGTAACTGATACAACTCACTTTCTATCATTTTATACTTTCAAGTATAATGAGTTAGTCTAAGGACATCTGATAGAAATAACAGCTAGTAAAAGTGAATCTAACACTTGTGTTGGAGGTAACAATTACTATGAGCTGGAAACCCTGTCAAGAAAATCTTTTGAATAGATTTATCTTTTCACAGGCAGTTAGTGATAACTGAAATACATTGGTTCTCACACAACCAGAGGTTATTTTTAAACCGAAATTTTGATTAGGTGTCTGTTACACACTTGATTCTTTCAAAATGGTTGAATGTAGTATGATTTTTCAATTCTAAAATCATGAACATACTACTAAGTTAAATGATTTCTTAAAAGGATTTTTCAAGGATTCAGAAAAACCATTCATTTATGGATTATGAATCAAAATGTCCACTGATTCACCTCTCATAGGAGTTAACACACCTAGAAGTGATGAGGACAGCAACTTAAACTCTTAAGGAATTGATGGCTTCATGTACAATATTGTCTGAAAACAAGTTCAAACTAATAGATCAGGTGATATGAAGAGAAGTTCTGTAGTACATAGTGAGATCTTCCACACAAGGGGAGGAAACAAAAGTTATTTGCTTCAGGGGAGGAAATAATTTCCCAGAAAAGGAAGAATAAACCAATATATGGAAGGAGAAGACAAGAGCATACAAGATGATGTAGAGGTTGAAAATGATTAGAACAGATCAAATATCTAGAAGGGATGAAGCATTCCTAAAGGAGAAAGTTCTATCTAGATCAAACAAAGAAAAGTTTCAATTTCACTTCAAAGACATGCTGGTTAGATGATTTCACTTGTTGAAACAAGCATCCAAGATACACAGCATCATTGCCTCTTACAATTCCTCCATCCAAGGAAATTGCACCATCTTTTGGTACAATGTTTTGATATTTGCTGAAGTCAAAGAAGAACAAAGCAGATGAGTTCAGAATAGAAGAATGTTCAGATTCAAGAAGTGTTTGAAAGATCTTCACAAGTCCTCATTTAATTCAGAAAAACATGTTTGAATTAATTCACATGTTTAGGGGAGGATTGTTGGGAATTAAATATTCTGAAGATTAGAGTATTAGAAATTACTCTAAGTCAAGGTACTGCTCGTACATCAAAGTATTGCTAGTACATCAAGGTACTGCTAGTTCATGATCAAAGTACTGCTGCTTCATCAAAGTACTGCTGATCAGTGACTCATAGGATAAGATCAAGAAGATATTTATTGTATTTTGGTCAAACATATACGGTAGATAATATCTTACTCCATGTGCTTAGTTAACAAGTTGTATACATAGATACATGTTGTATCTTATGTACTGACACAATATGCATAAGTTAAATAAGTAAGTCGGTCAAGACTTTTAGCAAAATTGTAAAGATCTCTTGCAACTATAAAAGAGATCTTAGACTTAGATATTATATAGGACACAACTTGACACAATAGAACACACATGCACATGCATAACTGTTAGAACAAGAACAAAAACAATATCACAAGTCTAAAACATAAGATTCAAGGTTTTGTAACCCTAGTGAAAAATTCAAGATCACTCGTATTATTTGGAATAATATTGAATCGTTTAGTGAAATACTTTCTTTGTTCATTGTTAAGTAACAAACATAATTCTTCCATTTCCATAACATACATAACCTTCTAAGTGTGGTTAAGTAAATTCCGCGTGCTTAATCATATTAAGTCAATATATCTCATACACAAAGACACAAGGTTTAACCACCTTAACCGTGTATACACTAGATCCCTCACATTAAGGCTCTGAGGATATGGAATCTTTGGAGTGTAAGCCTTAACTGGTGGTTTGGGTTTGGGTTTGGGTGGTGTTTTTGGTGTATTTTCCTTCTTGGATTCTTCATCTTCATCCTCACTATCGTAATTGATAGTTGTGGTGTTGTTTGGGTTGGGTGGTGGATCATAAGACAGGCCACTTCTTGTGAATACAGCATTGATATGCTCATTTCTGGTTGGTGGTGGACGATAAGTCTTATCATTCGATGATGATGATGGTTTTGGGTTGGTTTGGGTGTTACTAGGCAACGAACCTGATGGTCGGGAAGAAATTTGATCAGAGAGTCTACCGAATTTGTTTTCAAGATCTTGGATAGACGCTTGATGATTTTTCTGACCTTGCTCAACTTTGGTCTTGAGATTGAAAAATTGATTCTTGACGAACTCGTTGGTTGATTTTTGAGCGGTGACGAATTCTCTCATCATTTTTTCAAAATCTGTTTCTTCAGGTTTCTTATCGGAATTTTGTGAAGTTTGGTTCTCTACTTTTGGTTGGGACTCATGGTTGTTATCCCTTTGTCGGCGATCTTGCCAACTAGCAGAGTTTCGTCCGTAATAATTTCCACGATATCCTCCTCCTCGGTATCCTACTTGGATGTAATTAGCTTCTCCTTCTTTTGGTTGATCCATAGGTTGATCATCGCATTCTGATGATGGGTGGTTACCTCCACAGTTGTTACAACCATCTCGCATTTCTTTCATCTCTCCTCTAAGATCTTTGTATTGCGAATCGATTTTGGAAACCAAGGTTTCCATTTTCTCCATGAGTTTAGATGAATCAGAACTTTCGGAAAAGGCAACGGTTTTTCTTAAGGGTTTTGTCTTGGCATCTTTTGACCAGTCGAGTTTGAGAAGAACTCGGTCTTCAAGCAATTGGTATGCCTGGTTAGGAGTCTTATAAAGAAATATTCCTCCAGCATCAAGAATTCCTTGAGATGTTTCATCAAGTCCATGGTAAAAGATTTGGATAATGGTTCCTCGTCCTAAACCATGTCCATGACAACTTCGAAGTAAATCCTTCATACGAAGCCAAGCTTCGACGAGTGATTCGTTAGGATTTTGTGTGAAAGCACGAATTTCTCCCATGAGTCGATCAAACATTGCAGGTGGAAAGAATCGGCTTACAAAAGCTTGCCTCATCTCCTCCCAAGTAGTGATGATTCCTGGTGTTAATTCGTTATACCACACTTTTGCATCTCCAGCAAGTGATGACGGAAAAAGTTTGAGTTTGATGGCATCCACATTTGTATCACTGTATCGGAACATGCCACAAATTTTAATGAATTCGGCAACGTGTTTGTGAGGATCGGCCCTCGAACGGCCATCGAATTGACGGTCTTTGATCATAGAAAGATGGTGACCTTTCACGGTGAAATTGTCACCTAAGTTGACAGCAACAATAACAGCTCCAGGAGTGGGTGCTACGGCTCGGTTTGCTTCCCACATGGGTCAATCGTCAGCCATGGGAAAAGGTTGATCAGTGAATGGGTTATAAACGACTTTGGCTTCAAAAAGGTTATCAAAAGTTGGGTTTGGTACTCTTGGCACACGATTGGATAATGGAACAAAGGGTGTTCTTCTTCTTCTTCTAGATCTTGTTCGAATCAAACTTTCGGGATCGAAAAGTGGTGGAATTGGTTCTACTCCAGTTGATCGAGTGTTCATACAATTCCCCAACGAATCGAGGCAATGTCTAAACAAACGAACAAAGAATGAAAACAATTTGAAAAGATCAGAATCGTCCAACCGATCGGATAAAACAGTCTACCGATCGGATAGATCTCTCGGTAAATTTGGTTTGAAGGATCCGGTCGGATGGAAGTGTCCGCTGATCGGATGGTTCTCTCGGTAAATGAAAATTTTGGAAAAACCGATCGGATGGATGAACAACCGATCGGATGGGCAGCTCGGTAAAACTTTTTTTTTTTTTTTTTTTTTTTTTTTTTTTATTTTTACGAAAACTAACTATATGAGAATTGGACTAAAACTTACAGAAACACGATCAAAATCCCCGGCAGCGGCGCCAAAAACTTGATGTGCCCGGTTCGGTGCAAGTTTTAAATTTATAAGGGGTGAATTACCGAATCTAATGACAACACATACGAGCAAGTATACTCGTCCGTTGTAGCAAGATTTTGATGGTAAGTCGGGATCGTTCGCAGGGATTTGTGTAGTGAATCGAATTGTAAGTTAAAAGCAACTATCTCAAACAAGTAGTAATGATATTATGAAAATTCAAATGATTAAAAACTACACTTGCTTAGACTAGTGTACTACAATTGACTAATATGATTGTGATAACTTTGGATAACATGTTGGTTGTGATAATTAGTTTTGACACTAATCTATTGTTTCTACAAATTAAACCTTCGTCAAGATTTTGGTTTATAAAAACAAGCATTACGTTTAACCAATCAATTCAAGATCAATTCAAGGTTCATGAGTTGGTGTTCCTCAAACACAAAAACAATCTTTTGTCTAATCAAACAAGCTTAGGAAATGGTCAATACAAAAGGTAACCGATTATAGACAAAAGGTCACAATTGAAAGCAAACTATTAATCTCTCGACCTTTAAAGTGGTTTACAATCAATCCGTTTTGATAGACAAAAGCATTTTCATTACAATCACAATTAAGTTCCTTTGTTTAATCAAGAATAGTGGAAGACAACAATCATTCATAGACAAATGATTATAACTAGAGGAATGACAATAGTTCTTTCGACCCTTAAGATTACTAGCACTAGTTAAACTCGATTACCCAAATGTCACTATGAAACCTAATCACAACTGGTTCTTAGAATCGATTTGAAATTGAATTAAAACATGTTATCACAATCATATGCCAATCAATGAATAATACACATCATCTAAGCAAGTGCACAAAGGCACTAGCCGCTCATAGCAAACATAAATGTAAACTCAATACTTTGAATATTAGAAACCATGATTGAAAGTCTTACAATGATTTGGAAATAAGATTACAAACGAAAGACAATGATTCCACAAGCAATGGAAATGGTATAATCGACTTTCTCCCTTCTCCTGGACTTATGGACGAATTTCTTGAGTATTTTCTGTGAATGGTTCTCTCTCCTACAAGTAAGCACTCCCCTAGCATACATATCTCTCTAGATTGATTGGTATTATAAATACCCAACAAATGGTTCAATAAATTGCTCTAACCAAGGGTCTAAGTGCATAAATGCTTCTCTTGCTCTCCAAGTAGTATTGAATGGTTAGAATACTGAAAAGAAGGACCTAGAACCGGATTTATAAAGTCACAATCCTTAATAAAGAAGTCTTGGGTCAACAGCGACTTCCAACCGATCGGATAGAATGGTCTACCGATCGGTTGGTCTTCTCGGTAAATCCAAATTCACTCCATCCGATTCGGTTGCGGGCGGCGACCGATCGGATGGCTACTGCTGGTGGACCTTTTTCTCGGACTTTTCCGTATGACTTGTTTCTCGGTCGTAGCTCTAGATTCTTTGATCTTTCCCTTCATCCTTAAGCTTATTAAATCAACTACTTGGACTTTAACTCATTGAAATACCTTACGGTGCAGAACTTGACACAAGATTCACATGCAATCTCAAATATTTCCTTTTTCCTCATTTTTGCATCTTTTCCATCCATTTTCCTGTCTTTGGCTACAAATGCTTTGCAAACACACTTTGGTACGATTTAGTAACAAAAGCATATAAATATAACCACAAAACATATATAAAACTACCAATAACGCTACCAAAAACATGTTAGATTTAGGCGTTATCAAATCCCCCACACTTGAACTTTGCTTGCCCTCAAGCAAATCTAGAAATAAAAACAATTATCCACATGGAATACACAAATGATTAGGAAAATGTGATGCAAATCTATCAAGCACTAGTACAAGCTAGATTCATCGTTTTAAGCTTTTATGGTTGAATCATCGAGATGTTTGACAATACCCAAATGATTTTCTTGCATGATACTCATTACTAAACACCTCACGAAAGGAAAATGAAATATAATTCAATCAAACACTCATTTGTATGATTGGTGGAGTATATAAGAGGAATGACACTCATTTGCTCAATCATGATCTAAATATTACCATAGGCTTGTACAAGAAACAAAACTACACCGAAATGGTGTGAGCGGCAAGTATACATATCAAAGAGGGCTTTTATTCGGGTTTAAGGCTTAAAGGGTTATAAAAGACTAATGTGCCACTATCTCATGCAAAACATAATAGCTCGCTAACAACGAATTCTTGCATTACCAAATAACGGATGGTCACTAGATTGTACCTTGGTTCGCTAACGACGTTACTTGCATAACGGATGGTCGCCAAAATACGCCCTAGATCTCTAACAACGTTAGTCAATTCCTCAAGAAATCAGATGGTCACAACATGTCCATACACTTAATAATTTCACAAAGTCAAAAAGGGTAGGATAAGGCATGGGATATGTTTATGAAATTGGTTGAACATAAAAACAAAATTAGTCAAAGTCTACGAACCAAATGTTACTAGCTATTTCAAACCACTATCATGCCATTTTGCGAAAAACTCCATACTTCCTTTATTCATACTTGATTCACTTAGCCCATTGGCTTATTCTTGTCACCTTATAGTTGCGATGACTCTTCTTCTTTTTCTTTTTCTCTTTTTTTTTTTTTTTTTTTTTTTTTTTTTTTTTTTTTTTTTTTTTTACTTGTCATCTTATAGTTGCGATGACTTTTCTTGGATAACAACTTTCGGAGCTTACGCTTTCTTTGAACTTTCATGATTTCCACATAACATCCATCTTGCCAAATAGCTAGCAACCAACCAAGACTTGACTATGGATAAGGCTAGGCTAAAAAGGTGTAAAATCTTTTTGAATTTTTTCTGGATTGTATCAAAAGAAAAGATAGGCTCGGCGGGTGTAACTAGGGGTATCTAGCATTAAAGACAAATGCTAACAAATGGGTCCATATGAGTGGTTAACTAGCCAATGTAGCTAGCTAATATAGCATTATATGAAAATGGAAGGCCATTTGGGATAAAACCTAAGGTTGCCTCTTATCATGCATATACACTTATATCACAAATGAAATGTGATCTCACAACGGTCTCGTAATGATTTACAAGTACAAGTTCTAGAATAAATAAATCACCGGCACACTCATAGCAAAAGATCTAAGCATAAAAGATGTATGCTATATATAGAACAGGCTCAAATCCTCACACTTTAGTGGAAAGGGCTATAATCTGTGCTAGCTAATGTTATCGATCCCAGAATGGATTGCAATATTAATCGGGACACATCTCGAATTTTTAAAATTACAGATTTCACCAGTGGATAAATCCAGTTATTCTAGAATATGATCTTTAAAATGACAAAAGACTAGATTACAAGGGCAAACAAAATTTTAAAATTCAGCTCGAAACTACAATCTATTCTTATTTTCCTATTCACCCCCCCAGACTTAAGTTAAGCATTGTCCTCAATGTGATAAACGACAAAGAATGAAATAGGGAAATAAGAGAATAAACCGTATTTTCTGCTCAAGAGGAGTCTTGATCCTAGCGTCCAAGCTTCGAAATCATTATCTGCAGTAATCTAAAAACAAAAGAGACACACATACGAAATATTTCTTCGCTTTATTCAAAAGACAGTGATACACCCCCACACTTAAGTTCAACTAAGCAATTTAGAAAAACTTTGGGGTTTAATCACTAGAAAATAAAAATGAAAAATAAACATAGCAAACACACGGGTTGCCTCCCGAGAAGCGCTTGTTTTATTAACGAGTCATCAGCCAGACTCGAACTTCTCTTCTTCATGTTGGTCCAATTGCTGACTTCTTCTTTGGAAATTTTGGAACGTACAACACATTTCCAATCACTATTCCTTCTCCAGTTTCATCTATGTATTCCAACTTAACTTTCTCCCACGGTCTTGGTAGAACATCATAGATATAACCAGAATCTTCGGCCCACGGAGTGTTTTTCTTGAAATCGGCCGGGAAGGGTGACATAAAGGTTATAGCTTCATATTCGGATTCAGGCGGAATCTCTTGAATAGAAACTTCATTCATCTGCTCCTTGTCATAGTATAACTTAATTCGGTGCCCATTAACAATGAAGCTTCCACCATGTTTGTCATGCAATTCAACATATCCGGATGGAAATCCATGTTTCACTGTATACGGTCCGAACCATTTCGGTTTCAGCTTGGGAGCTTTGAACTTATACTTCATGTTAAAAAGCAGAACTTTGTCTCCAGTTTTGAATTCTTTTCTGATTCTTAGCTTTCTGTCATGATAAGCTTTTGTTCTTGCTTTGTAAAGTTTGGAGTTCTCATAAGCTTGTAGACTAAGCTCATCGAGTTCATGCAATTGCAAAAATCTCTTTTCTCCAGCTACTTTGAGGTCTGGGTTACAGTTTCTTAGTGCTCAGTAAGCGCGATGTTCGATTTCGAACGGCAAATGACAAGTTTTTCCATACAACAATCTGTATGGTGTTGTACCAATTGGTGTTTTGTAAGCCGTGCGAAATGCCCACAGAGCATCATCTAGTTTTCTCGACCAAACGGTGGGATTGTCTTTAACCATTTTTTCGAGTATCCTTTTTAAGGCTCTGTTGGTATTTTCGACTTGACCACTGGTCTGTGGGTGATAAGCTGTAGCGAAACGATGATGAACTCCGTATCGCTTCATAATTTTCCCCATTTGTTTGTTACATAAATGGGTTCCACGATCACTTATCAAAGCTTTAGGAATTCCATAACGAGCGAAAAGCTTTTTGAGAAAATTAACAACTACTCGTGCATCATTTGTGGGTAGAGCTTCCGCTTCAGCCCATTTGGAAACGTAATCAATAGCAACGAGGATGTATTTGTATTTGTGTGATTTAGGAAACGGTCCCATGAAATCAATTCCCCAAATATCGAATAATTCACAGACTTGAATGCTCTTTTGTGGCATTTCATCTCTTCGAGAAAGACTACCGGATTTTTGGCAAGCATCACAATTCTTAACAAGAGTATGGGCTTCTTTAAAAATAGTCGGCCAATAGAATCCAGCATCAAAGACTTTTTTAGCGGTGGTAGAAGGACCATAATGTCCCCCAGTTGGGCCATGATGACATTCATCGAGAATTCTTCTCGTTTCAGAACCATAAACACATCTTCTAATCATCCCATCGGGACACATTTTGAAAAGATAAGGTTCTTCCCAATAATAATGTTTAAGATCCGAAAAGAATTTACTTCGTTGGGCATGAGTTAATCCTTTCTTTAGAATTCCTCCAACGAGATAATTTGCATAATCGGCAAACCATGGAATTTCGTTGTCATCATCTGTATCAACAGTCATGAGTGTTTCATCCGGAAAATAATCGTCAATCTCATCTTCTTTTAACTCTTCCAGATTTGGATTTTCTAAACGAGATAGATGATCAGCGGCTAGATTTTCTGCTCCTTTCTTATCTTTGATTTCGATATCGAATTCTTGGAGTAGTAAAATCCATTGGATGAGACGCGGTTTGGCATCTTGCTTCTTAAACAGATATTTTAACGCTGAATGATCGGTGAACACGATTGTTTTCGAAAGTACGAGGTATGATCTGAATTTATCGAAAGCGAAAACAACGGCTAACAATTCTTTCTCTGTAACTGTGTAATTCTGTTGAGCATTGTTGAGTGTTTTGCTGGCAAAATATATAGGACGAAAATGCTTCTCTTCTCGTTGTCCTAATACGGCTCCAACAGCAAACTCGCTTGCATCGCACATAAGCTCGAATGGTAGTGACCAATCAAGGGAAACCATAACGGGTGCACTAGTCAGTTGTGTTTTCAATGCTTCGAATGCTTTCATGCAATCTGCATTAAAATCGAAAACAGAATCTTTTTCAAGAAGTTTCGTCATTGGACGAGATATTTTGGAAAAATCCTTAATGAAACGACGGTAAAAACCTGCATGTCCAAGGAAACTTCTAACGGCTTTAACGTTAGTTAGGGGTGGTAATTTGGTAATGACATCGATCTTTGCTTTGTCAACCTCCATTCCTGCGCTGGAAATTTTGTGTCCTAACACAATTCCTTCAGTTACCATGAAATGACACTTCTCCCAATTTAGAACAAGATGTGCAGCTTTACATCTTTCAAGCATTTTATCGAGGTTAGAAAGGCAAGCTTCGAATGAGCTTCCGAAAACTGAAAAGTCATCCATGAAAACTTCCATAGACGTTTCAAGCATATCTTGGAATATGGCAATCATACATCTTTGAAAAGTCGCGGGAGCATTACATAATCCAAAAGGCATACGCCGGTAAGCGTAAGTTCCAAAGGGACATGTGAATGTTGTCTTTTCTTGATCAGCCGGATCAATAGGAATTTGAAAATATCCTGAAAAACCATCAAGAAAACAAAAGTATTTGTTTCTTGCTAATCTCTCAAGCATTTGATCCATGAAAGGCAAAGGAAAATGATCTTTTCTGGTGGCTTTGTTTAATTTTCTGTAATCAATACATACTCGCCATCCGGTGACAGTTCTAGTTGGAACTAATTCGTTTCGTTCGTTGGTCACAACAGTCATTCCTCCTTTTTTCGGAACACAGTGAACATGACTCACCCAAGGACTATCCTCGATGGGGTAAATGATATCTGCATCAAGAAGTTTGATGATCTCTTTTTTAACAACTTCTTTCATGTTGGGGTTGAGTCGACGTTGTCTTTCTACAACTGGTTTGGCATCTTCTTCGAAATTGATTTTGTGTTTGCAAAAATCAGGACTGATTCCTGGGATGTCAGAAGTTTTCCACGCAAAAGCTCCTTTATGCTTCTTAAGAACTGAGATCAGACATTCTTTCTCATAATCATTGAGCAACGAAGATATGACTACTGGAAGTAGCGAATTGTCTTCCAAGTAAGCATACTCAAGATTTTCGGGAAGTGGTTTCAACTCAAGATCAGTAGGTGGTTCTTGAAGTGATGTTTTGATCCTCATTTGATCATTAAAACTGATTTCCTCAAAATCTTCTTCTATTATCTCTCCTTCTTCAACTTCTTCTTCTTCTTCATCAATCTTAACTTCCATAAAATCAGTGAATTCTTTATCAAAAGTTGTTTCATTAATCTTCTCTGAAATAGTCATGAATGGATCAGAATCTTCAAGTAATGCATCCACTTCTTCCTCAGTGACTTCATCGATTACATCAATGTTAAAGCAAGTGTCATCACTGGAATGTGGATATTGCATTGCTTTATCGATTAAAAAGGTGATTCTATCTTCTCCAACTCCAAGATTGAGTTCTTTTCCTTTTACTTTGATGATCGCATCAGCGGTGTTTAGAAAAGGTCTTCCTAAAATAAGGGGTACTCTACTATCTTCCTCCATTTCTAGAATCACAAAATCCACGGGAAAAATGAATTTACCTACTTGGACAAGCATATTCTCAGCAATACCAACAGGATATTGGTAAGTATGATTAGCTAATCGGATACTCATCCTTGTGGGTTTCAAGGTATTGATTGAAAGTTTCGTATACAGCGAATAGGGCATCAAATTGATACTCGCACCTAAGTCGGCTAAAGCATCGCATGTGATGTTGTTTCCTAATATGCATGGAATCAAAAAACTTTCGGGATCTCCGAGTTTTTGTGGAATTTTGTGTTGAACAATAGCTGAACATTCTTCATTGAGAAAGGTAGCGGATATTTGCTCCAACTTGTTCTTGTTGTTAAGAAGTTCTTTCAAAAATTTCCCGTAATTGGGCATTCCGGCTAAAACATCAATGAGAGGTACATTGAGTCTAACTTCTTTGATTATTTCAACAAACTTCTTATAACGCTCCTTCATTCTTTCTTTCTTAAGGCTCTGAGGATATGGAATCTTTGGAGTGTAAGCCTTAACTGGTGGTTTGGGTTTGGGTTTGGGTGGTGTTTTTGGTGTATTTTCCTTCTTGGATTCTTCATCTTCATCCTCACTATCGTAATTGATAGTTGTGGTGTTGTTTGGGTTAGGTGGTAGATCATAAGACAGGCCACTTCTTGTGAATACAGCATTGATATGCTCATTTCTGGTTGGTGGTGGACGATAAGTCTTATCATTCGATGATGATGATGGTTTTGGGTTGGTTTGGGTGTTACTAGGCAACTAACCTGATGGTCGGGAAGAAATTTGATCAGAGAGTCTACCGAATTTGTTTTCAAGATCTTGGATAGACGCTTGATGATTTTTCTGACCTTGCTCAACTTTGGTCTTGAGATTGAAAAATTGATTCTTGACGAACTCGTTGGTTGATTTTTGAGCGGTGACGAATTCTCTCATCATTTTTTCAAAATCTGTTTCTTCAGGTTTCTTATCGGAATTTTGTTAAGTTTGGTTCTCTACTTTTGGTTGGGACTCATGGTTGTTATCCCTTTGTCGGCGATCTTGCCAACTAGCAGAGTTTCGTCCGTAATAATTTCCACGATATCCTCCTCCTCGGTATCCTACTTGGATGTAATTAGCTTCTCCTTCTTTTGGTTGATCCAAAGGTTGATCATCGCATTCTGATGATGGGTGGTTACCTACACAGTTGTTACAACCATCTCGCATTTCTTTCATCTCTCCTCTAAGATCTTTGTATTGCGAATCGATTTTGGAAACCAAGGTTTCCATTTTCTCCATGAGTTTAGATGAATCAGAACTTTCGGAAAAGGCAACGGTTTTTCTTAAGGGTTTTGTCTTGGCATCTTTTGACCAGTCGAGTTTGAGAAGAACTCGGTCTTCAAGCAATTGGTATGCCTGGTTAGGAGTCTTATAAAGAAATATTCCTCCAGCATCAAGAATTCCTTGAGATGTTTCATCAAGTCCATGGTAAAAGATTTGGATAATGGTTCCTCGTCCTAAACCATGTCCATGACAACTTCGAAGTAAATCCTTCATACGAAGCCAAGCTTCGACGAGTGATTCGTTAGGATTTTGTGTGAAACCACGAATTTCTCCCATGAGTCGATCAAACATTGCAGGTGGAAAGAATCGGCTTACAAAAGCTTGCCTCATCTCCTCCTAAGTAGTGATGATTCCTGGTGTTAATTCGTTATACCACACTTTTGCATCTCCAGCAAGTGATGACGGAAAAAGTTTGAGTTTAATGGCATTCACATTTGTATCACCGTATCGGAACATGCCACAAATTTCAATGAATTCGGCAACGTGTTTGTGAGGATCGGCCCTCGAACGGCCATCGAATTGACGGTCTTTGATCATAGAAAGATGGTGACCTTTCACGGTGAAATTGTCACCTAAGTTGACAGCAACAATAGCAGCTCCAGGAGTGGGTGCTACGGCTCGGTTTGCTTCCCACATGGGTCTATCGTCAGCCATGGGAAAAGGTTGATCAGTGAATGGGTTATAAACGACTTTGGCTTCAAAAAGGTTATCAAAAGTTGGGTTTGGTACTCTTGGCACACGATTGGATAATGGAACAAAGGGAGTTCTTCTTCTTCTTCTAGATCTTGTTCGAATCAAACTTTCGGGATCGAAAAGTGGTGGAATTGGTTCTACTCCAGTTGATCGAGTGTTCATACAATTCCCCAACGAATCGAGGCAATGTCTAAACAAACGAACAAAGAATGAAAACAATTTGAAAAGATCAGAATCGTCCAACCGATCGGATAGAACAGTCTACCGATCGGATAGATCTCTCGGTAAATTTGGTTTGAAGGATCCGGTCGGATGGAAGTGTCTGCCGATCGGATGGTTCTCTCGGTAAATGAAAATTTTGGAAAAACCGATCGGATGGATGAACAACCGATTGGATGGGCAGCTCGGTAAAACTTTTTTTTTTTTTTTTTTTTTACGAAAACTAACTATATGAGAATTGGACTAAAACTTACAGAAACACGATCAAAATCCCCGGCAGCGGCGCCAAAAACTTGATGTGCCCGGTTCGGTGCAAGTTTTAAATTTATAAGGGGTGAATTACCGAATCTAATGACAACACATACGAGCAAGTATACTCGTCCGTTGTAGCAAGATTTTGATGGTAAGTCGGGATCGTTCGCAGGGATTTGTGTAGTGAATCGAATTGTAAGTTAAAAGCAACTATCTCAAACAAGTAGTAATGATATTATGAAAATTCAAATGATTAAAAACTACACTTGCTTAGACTAGTGTACTACAATTGACTAATATGATTGTGATAACTTTGGATAACATGTTGGTTGTGATAATTAGTTTTGACACTAATCTATTGTTTCTACAAATTAAACCTTCGTCAAGATTTTGGTTTATAAAAACAAGCATTACGTTTAACCAATCAATTCAAGGTTCATGAGTTGGTGTTCCTCAAACACAAAAACAATCTTTTGTCTAATCAAACAAGCTTAGGAAATGGTCAATACAAAAGGTAACCGATTATAGACAAAAGGTCACAATTGAAAGCAAACTATTAATCTCTCGACCTTTAAAGTGGTTTACAATCAATCCGTTTTGATAGACAAAAGCATTTTCATTACAATCACAATTAAGTTCCTTTGTTTAATCAAGAATAGTGGAAGACAACAATCATTCATAGACAAATGATTATAACTAGTGGAATGACAATAGTTCTTTCGACCCTTAAGATTACTAGCACTAGTTAAACTTGATTACCCAAATGTCACTATGAAACTTAATCACAATTGGTTCTTAGAATCGACTTGAAATTGAATTAAAACATGTTATCACAATCATATGCCAATCAATGAATAATACACATCATCTAAGCAAGTGCACAAAGGCACTAGCCGCTCATAGCAAACATAAATGTAAACTCAATACTTTGAACATTAGAAACCATGATTGAAAGTCTTACAATGATTTGGAAATAAGATTACAAGTGAAAGACAATGATTCCACAAGCAATGGAAATGGTATAATCGACTTTCTCCCTTCTCCTGGACTTATGGACGAATTTCTTGAGTATTTTCTGTGAATGGTTCTCTCTCCTACAAGCAAGCACTCCCCTAGCATACATATCTCTCTAGATTGATTGGTATTATAAATACCCAACAAATGGTTCAATAAATTGCTCTAACCAAGGGTCTAAGTGCATAAATGCTTCTCTTGCTCTCCAAGTAGTATTGAATGGTTAGAATACTGAAAAGAAGGACCTAGAACCGGATTTATAAAGTCACAATCCTTAATAAAGAAGTCTTGGGTCAACAGCGACTTCCAACCGATCGGATAGAATGGTCTACCGATCGGTTGGTCTTCTCGGTAAATCCAAATTCACTCCATCCGATTCGGTTGCGGGCGGCGACCGATCGGATGGCTACTGCTGGTGGACCTTTTTCTCGGACTTTTCCGTATGACTTGTTTCTCGGTCGTAGCTCCTGATTCTTTGATCTTTCCCTTCATCCTTAAGCTTATTAAATCGACTACTTGGACTTTAACTCATTGAAATACCTTACGGTGCAGAACTTGACACAAGATTCACATGCAATCTCAAATATTTCCTTTTTCCTCATTTTTGCATCTTTTCCATCCATTTTCCTGTCTTTGGCTACAAATGCTTTGCAAACACACTTTGGTACGATTTAGTAACAAAAGCATATAAATATAACCTCAAAACATATAGAAAACTACCAATAACGCTACCAAAAACATGTTAGATTTAGGCGTTATCAGTGCAGTACTTCCTACGCACCATTTCCTTAAAACTCTCCCAGGACATTGCATAGGCAGTATCAATGCCTGTGATCTTGAGGTGGTTATTCCACCAAGCCTGAGCACCATCCGTGAAGGTGAGTAAAGCATACTTTACTGTATCTTCCTTTGCACAACCACATGCTTGGAACATGGCTTCCAGCCATTTCATCCATCTTATCACAACAATGGTTCCTTCAGTCCCATTGAGGCTTCCAGACATGGCCTTTCGAAACTCCTGATAAGTGTCAGTGGGGTTGTCATTCTTAGGTTGGGAGCTTCCGATCTCAGCAGTCGTGTTGTTGGCCTTAGTTGCGGCTAGGGTTGCTGCCACACTATGATTAACTAACATGTCTAGCATGGCCGGGTTTATGATGAGCAGGTTTGCTCCATTCTCAGCTGGGGCAGTGGCAGCAATGGGTTGGTCATGAACAACATTGGTAGTCCTTCCTGTCGGATTCATCTATACCATAAAAGATGAAAACGAGTGAGATCTTAAACGGAAGTCATATGTGTTTCACAGTTGATAAAGCACATTTTTGAAATGGGTAGGTCTCTAAGAGAAACTACTGGAAAGAAAATATAAATGAGGTCCGTGTCCTTTCTAATATCCTAGGGTACACCTTGAATGTCTATCTAGGGAAAATTTAGAATCTAGTGACAAGCGAAACTTATAGTCTTAGATATATGTCCCACTTCAAATCTTGTTCGAGGGACATTTTGTCTTAAACGGCTTAATATATTGTCTGAAATAAGTGTATTGGTCTGAATTATATTTTCTAGTGAGGTCCTGCCTGAAAATTCCTTTAATATCTTGGATGATTTTTTCTTAGAATTTAAGCCTTATAGCCAATGTATCGGTCTTATAGTTTGGACTCCTAAGATGTCTCTGGTGTTCTAAGGGTCAGAGGTAATAAGTCGTATCTCGTTGAATTCTATCAAAACATGTCGTGCTGCTACTTATAGTCTGGGTGATGGCGTTTCACTAGCCTTTCCTAGGTTTGTTTCCGGTGTTCAATAACGAGTTGCTAGAATTCCTGGTTAATTTGTAATACCAAGGGTCCAGTGAAAAGATAGAGAGTATAAATCTTACGATAAAGGTTCGGATCATTTCGTGGGGCCTTAGGGTTTTTATTAGGTTACTAGTTAGCTCTAATAAATTTCTAGGTTCTTAAGGGTTTTATGTTTTACTTACTATTTGTTAATAGGTTCCTTATTTATGGCTAAAGTCTTACAGACGGACGTTTCCTACCTTGGTAGCTTTTGATAAAGTGTTATGGCACCTGGGGTATACTATAGATACTGTCAAAATTTCCAGGTCTTGGTGGGTAATGTCTCATATTTCTAAAATTTTAGTCTTAGAAGAACTATGTTGACTACTCCCAGTAGTCAATCTGTCGGCTTAGCGAGACATGGATTATCTAATGCATAAGGTTTTATCCTGGTAGGACCATGTTGATTGCTACCAGCAATCGGCCAATTCGTTCCTTCAAGTGTACCGTGCATTGTACAAGTGTGAGACTTAAGGATCTAAATATAATTGTCACCGTATTTTGTCCTATAGTAAATAGGTGTTCTAGTCGTCTACGAGGTCATAATGTGCCTAATGGCTATTGGTTTTTAAGATTTGGTCAGATCGATGCCGAAAGAAGTCAGGATTGGGAAAAGATAGTAGGAGATGTTAATCAGCGACGATTGGGATTCGTAGGTTTTCTATTGGACCAAGTCGTAATAGGAGTAAGGTAAGCCTCTTATGATATCTAGGTTAAATTCGTTCTTGTTATTACTAATAAGGTTACCTAATACTCAAATTTCCATCCTATGTAATCCTTTGGGTTTCTCGGAACGGGGTAGGTGATTTATCTTGTGGTAAGAATTTGAGGTCACTGTTTCTTGTGTATCATTTGGAGCTAGGAGTTAGGCTAGATGGAAAGAGTGTTGAGTTTAGTTGACGGGGACATGTTTTCTGGTGGGGTGGTAACAAAAGTATTTCTTTTGAGGGAGTTTTATGAGGCGTCTAGGATATAGTCTGTTATTCTGGAGGGAGTAGTAGGGAGATTTGGTATGAGGTAATTTGGAGCAATTTGTAACAAAATGATTTGTGGTCTGTAAGTAGGGTTATAAGTTTGTGGTAGTAGTTGTGTGAATGTTAGGGCTTTGGGGATTTTGTGGATAAAAAGGATGAACAAAGCATTTTTTATTTATTTTATTTTTTTCTGGGATGTCGTTTATAGTTTAACAAGGCTGTCATTCGTCTAAAGGTATTTGGGGGATTTTTGGGAAGGTGAGGTAAAATTATAACATCATGGTAGTCTGTGAAAGGAAAATGATTGAATTAATAATGGAAATATGTAACAAAATGAACTTTTTATAGATTAAGAGTTGATTACATGGCCTGAAAATTACAAGTTCGCTAATAAAGTCCTACACTAGCTGAGAACTACTCATTTAAATAAGTCACTACTAGTCATAACTACGACTGGCTCCTGGTCCTATCCATGTGTCAGAACCTAAAAGCATGCTCTGCAAGCTGCGCCTCGACTTCCACAAGGCGAGTTCTTAATGCTAGGTTTTCATCACGGTGTGCCTGATCCGCTCTTAACAATGCTGCAACCTGAGCCTCTAGAATCAGCATTCTCCCGTGCATCATCTGGGCTGCTTCTTGAGCTACGACCTGTGTCTGCTCAAGTCTACCAGATCTTTCTCCTAAATCAAGAAGGACTCGGCTGTTGGAGTGTGTCCTAGCATAGAGTCGATTGAAGTCCCTATCATACTGCTCGAAACAAGCTAGATGCAGCTCATCCAATAAATCGGAGTGGAGACCCAGTATGTCAGTCTTCAAGTCCATTTGAGTCTGAATCTGTGGGATGGTAGCGGTCTCTGTATTGATGGTGATGCCACTGGGAGTAAGGGATGTGGTATCTCTGTGCTAATCTCTATCTCATCCTGAGCTCTTCTTGAGCCCTCTTCAATCTCAAAAGTACTAGGCACATCCTCTAGTACTATGCTGATTCGGGGCACAGCTACTCTCTGTCCCATCCCCGAATCTGAGTTAGCATCATCCCATGTACCCTCGAAAGGAGCACTCTCATCCACAGTCTGTCCTACATCCTCTATTGAATAGGAGTCATTGCTTCTCCTAAGTCTCTGACGTGGTGGTGAGTGGGTAGGTGAGTGTGATGGTGAGGTAGGTGGTGGTGATGCTGGGGTAGTAGGGGCATCTATCTGTGAGCGTAGGGACCTATAGCGGGATGGGGATACTAGGAGGATATGAGCAGGGTTTTGGGTACTCTCTCCAGTGTGAGGTGATGGTCTAGTAGATGGGCGTATGGTTATGCGTGTAATACGGCGAAGGATAGTAGGAGTAGTTGATGCGTGGTTTTGCGACCTTACAACAGGTTTTACCTCTCGAGGGATCTCGAGAAGCTTGCAATCCCCACCAGGCAGTGTACCTGACTGATGTAGTATAGTGAAGTGGCAAGTACCGGGGGATTGATCGTTCTCTAGGGGAATAGTGTCGTTAGGATTGAAAAACTACTCTAATAGGTCTAAGGGTGAGAGAAGATTCCTTTTTTATTTTTATATTTTTATGAAAGCAAGTAAAATCTCGGGTTTGAAGGAGTGGGCGGAATTAGTTGCTAGTCAACTAACCCAAATAACTACAAATGCAAATAAAATAAAATAACTGAAAATGAAAAGGTCGTGGAACTTATATGGAGAGAAATGTGTTTACTTAGATTTCCTTACTCCCTAACTATCTTTTACCGGTTGATTAGTGTGTATTAATTGCGTGGATGACGGGTGTATTCCTTAATACCAATCGTGGGGTGGCGTACGTACTTCCCCAACTCTACAAGCTCCTACTTCACTCCTATGTCGAGCCGGCTAAGAAGCTCCTAACATGGGATCACTAGAATTCGCTCATGCATTAAATACAACCATAAAAACCTTAGTACGCATTGGTTCATGTTTCTTAAGACGTTCAAGCATGTTACCGTATAGGAGGTTAGCCAGTTTTCTTAAGCCTAACATCGATAAACAATCATCCAATACAATTAATAACACACTAAAAACCAATAATCAATAGTTATGTTTCATTAGATCTAAGCAAACACAAGATAAATCTAGCCTAGCATGTTAATTAAAAGACAAGAACAAGATATAATCAAACAACACATAGACATATTGATTGATTAAATGATTACTTATCTTTAATTAAACATGGGAGATCCAAGGGTATGAAAACCCTTAAAAATGGCAGAAATTCGTCTTAGGGTTTCTCCTCACAAAGTTGCACACTAATGACAAAAAATTGCAAAACTATATATAGAACTTAGTAGCTGACGGCGTCACGTTATAGATCTTGACGCCGTCACCTCGCCGTGTCTAGGGTTCCCGGATGGTCTTCCTGACGCCGTCCCTCTTTAGTCCTCCAAAATCCTCCCTGGCTTATCAAGGCTTGACGCCGTCATAATAAAGCTTGACGCCGTCTCTCTTTAGCTTAAACCGTGACGACCTTGATCACTTTAAAGGGTGACGCCGTCAGATTTCCTTTGTAAAACTCCCTGGCTTATCATGTGTATTTGTCATATCCACCTCTTTTGCCAAGCCGTGACGCCGTCAAGAGCAATACTTGACGCCGTCACGTGTACTTTTCCAGCAGCTTTGGAGACTTTGTCGTTTTCTTCACTTTTATGCTCCAAAAACGTCCAAAATGCTTCCTTTTCCAGATTTCTTCTCCTAAGTACCTAAAATGAAAAAAGGAACGATTTAGGGCAATATTTGATCAAATAAATACGATTTAAGGCTTAAATGACCCCCTAAAAGCGGTACACTTTTCGCTTCATCAAATACCCTTACACTTGAGATTTGCTTGTCCTCAAGCAAATGCGCTTTTATTCTAATCAAAATACAAGTTAGAGGTCATTTAATGCTAATATAAAAGTAATTACAACAAATAGTCGTTCCACTTTAATCATAATAAGCACGGAGATTACAAACTAGCACATCACAAGTAGTGTTTAGATACTTACATTTCTCAGGTGTCATCAAAATAAATCTCATAAATGAAAACGGATAATATCTCTCACTACCTGTCATAGCAAATAGATTACCATAGGCTTGGGAAAGGATCAAAAACCTCCTCCACTAGGCGTAAGCACCTAAGATAAACTATCAAAGAGGGCTTTTAAACGGTTTATAACGTTAGGTGTAGGGATATGATAAACACGGATTTGTTGGATAAGGGATATTTTACTGGTGGCAAGTTAAAGATCTTGATTAATTACATGTACAATATGGCGTTGCTAAGCCAAGACTAGACTCGAATTAAGCTAAAAACAAAATAACAAAAACATAAAATAAACATAAAATGAAACGGGATGGTAGTCCGTATGTTTTTTCTACTTTTCTTTTCTCAATTTTTTTTTTTTTTTTTTTTTTTTTTTTTTTTTTTTTTTTTTTTTTTTTTGCATACACTCTTGCCCTACCATCCAAAATAACACATCATAGGGGCGTTGCATTCCCCTTACACTTGAACTTTTACATAACTTTACAATTACTATTCTAATGACTCGAATTAAGATAATCGAAACACTTGGAGTACTTTTAAAATATTTAGCACATATGGGGGTAATAATGTTCTTCTTCCCCATTTCTCCATTACACTAGTACTTTACCCATGAGTCCCAATCGTCCCAAAACAATATGTACAAGGATATGACTCGACTTAGCAACCATGTAATCAATTAGATAATTAACTTGGGGTTTAAACAAATGTTGTCACAATAATGCACTAAAAATGAGTGCATACAAGGTAGGCTAAGGCGATTTGGGTGTACATTTAAGTGGGGTGTAACAAATTCTTCCTTTAAGTAAAATGCTTAAAGGTTGAAACGAAAAGATAGGCTCTGAGGGGTGTACTAGGGGTATCGTGTACTAAAAATGAGTACAACGCAAAGGGTGTGGGAGAATTACTTGACCAATGTAGCCAACGTAATTATAACAAAAACACAGGTGTAAAACAATGGGTTAATCCTAATGCCTCTTATCATGTAGTAAATCTAACTACACGAATGTAGTCTCACTTGTGGCCTCGGAATGGTCCTAACGCAAGTTCTAGAATCTAAGTGCTACCGGTACACACATCATAGCATAAATGCTTTTCCTACCAATTCTAGGGGCGAACCTCACATATTTGGGGTGGAAAAAATTTTTAGTGGTACGGTTTTTGTGCTAGTCATATAACTCCTATCCATGAGACGCTCATTAAGATCAAAGTTTCACTCCTATATGTTGTAAAAAATTTTAAATTTTGCACTAAAATTGCCCTAACAGGTATTTATCTCAGTTTTATTACATATCTACCATTAAACAACAAAAAATCAAGTGCAATAGCATTCTCTAAAGTATCGTACTTTACCCCCCCCCCCTTACACTTAAGATGAACATTGTCCCCAATGTTCAAATAACAAGATGTAAAAGTAAATAAGGTAAAAGAATGAAATCAAATACTCCCCTGATTCGTTTGGTGGATAAAGAGGTAACATGGTTAGATCTTCTTCCAAGAGAAAGTAGAAGCTTCAAGACTAAAGCATCGCCAAAAGCTTGATTCCACATACATCTCCTTGTCCAAAATAACCTGTTAAACCTGAGAAAACAAACACGAAAACCTGAATAACATCGGCGGATAAATTCTATATAAGGATATAATGCTTGTGGAATGATAATTTTGCAGATTCCTGGAGTTTATAAGTTAGAGATTTAATAAAAACTTTTTATGAAAAAAAAACTTTCAAAAATTTCAGAAAATTAAAACCTGACGCCGTCTGGTTGTAATGCCTGACGCCGTCAGAAATGATCTGACAAAATTCTCATGTTAAGTTTCCGGAAAATTTCTGGAAAAACCTATACCTTACTTCCTGGAAATCCTGCAAAACATCATTATGACTCGATACAAGCATTTGACTCAAACAATTACTAATATGCATGTTAATTTATTATTATTATGATTCATGTTCATTTGTTCTAATAAACCGATTTGGATTTCCCTTACACTTAACTTTTGCAAAATACCTTTATATGTAGTTAAGACGAAGTTAAAAACAAGATAAAGCATTTTCACAATTTAGTTTTGAACATGAATCAATAATAATAAAAATTAAACCTACATACGGAAGCAAATAAAATCAAACAAACAAATAAATAAACACACAAAGCAAATAAAGCTTGGGTTGCCTCCCAAGAAGCACTTTTCTTTATTAACGAGTCTTGTAGCTAGACTCAAAGTCACGTACATTACGTGACTCCATCATTGGTCACGGTTCCTAGGCCATTCTCATTTCCGGTTTTATATTCCGGTCCTAATTTCAAACAATCCTTGTAGAAACCGGATATCCTTTCCATAACATAGTCTACTCCTTTATTTCTATCCTCATCATTCCTATAGTAGACCGCTTGCTTAAGCTCCTTCTCAACATTTGACAAGTGTTGGAATTGCTCTATCTTATATGGCATTTGGTAGTTTACCTCATCGGTCTCATCCTTAAATCTGACTATCCCCAAAAAAGGTTCATAAGTCATTCTAGAGGCCTCAACAAATGGTTTTCCAAAAACCACTTGAGTTAAGGATGCATCGACTATTGGGCGGATATCTTCTACAATTACAAAGTCGGTGACATAGGTGAAGTTTCCTACATAAACCGGTAATCCCTTAACTCTTCCCGTGAAGTTACTCATCCAACCCTTATCAGGGAACATCCTATACCCAAGTTGATTTTTCATTATCAAGTTGTAGTGGGCTCTAGTCATGATGTTTATGGGCGATCTAAGGTCGATGTAAGCTTTCCACACATGCAAATGCCCGATGTTGCATGGTATGTTGAGATTAGAAGGGTCGCCTATTTTTATAATTGGTCTACCTAGGAAGTATGGTGTCTCGGGGTCATCGAATAAGTCTATATGATATGCGCGCTCTTCCTTAGTGGGTAGCCTATTGAAGTAGTCCTCATCATCATCTACTTCTTCAATCTCACTTTTCCTAACTTTTTTATCAACCTCGACTTTCTTAACCTCATCCTCAGGTTCACTATTATCCTCATTCCTATCAATTGGTTTAATAGTGACAATGTTGACGAAGTGGACGTGTTTGGATGAAGAGGGGTCTTTTACTTGGGGTCCGCTATTTGTGTTCCTAGCGTCCTTATGTGGAGGTGATAGCACTTGGTTATTGAGGGCTTTCAATAAGTTGTCAATTTTATTGGTCATCTCCGTTTGTTGTTGATTGAATTCGGATTCAAACTTGGCCAAGCGAGCTTCTTGAGATGCCATAAATTGGGACATCAATCCTTCAAAGTTATTGGTACTACCATTGCTGGAAGGATTGTTGTTGAAAGTACGGTTCGAGTTGGAACCGCTTGATTGGAAACGATTAGGTGGGTTGGAAGAATTGGTTTGTTGTGCGTTTTGGTTTTGTTTCCACCTAAGGTTTGGGTGATTTTTCCATGAGGGGTTGTATGAATCACCGTAGGGGTTTGGCTCGGGTTTGAAAGTGTACCACTTATCTCCCGCTCCGTCGGTACGCGAGGATGCGTAGTCCGCAAAAGCTTGTTCGGGGAGTTCCACGCAATCACGAGTGTCGTGGGGACCACTACAAAATTCACATGAAGAAGTGATTTTGTTCACTTGGCTTGAAGGTTTAGGAGCCTCGTAGGATTTCATAAGAAACTTGACTTGGTCTTCAAGTTCTATGATCCTACGGTCGGAAGTGCTTGAATTGTTCGAAGGCAACGATTTGCCTTGACCGTTTTATTCAAATCACGGGGATCACTCCAACTTTCGTTGTCATAAAGAGAAGATCTTCTAGGAGAGCCCATGATTGTTCCGCACTTAGATCACGTAGCTTACCACCGGCCGATTGGTCAATCGGTTTGCCTCGTGGAGAGATTGATATGGTCATAGAAGATTTGGACTTGGAGCCAAAGTTCTATGCCATGGTGAGGGACTTTTTGGAGTAAGTCCTTGAATCGAGTCCATGCCTCGTAGAGGGTTTCACCTTGACGTTGTTGGAACATCAAGATATCATTCCTTAGCTAGGTAGTTCTTCCTGGTGGGAAAAACTGAGCAAGGAAGCGAGTGGTGAGATCATCCCAAGAGGTGATGGATCCTGCGGGTAGACGCTCTAGCCATTGACTAGCTTGGTCCCGCAAAGAGAATTGAAAGAGACGCAGTCGGGTCGTCTCTCGAGTGGCAACATCAAGGTCTATGGAATCAACGATTTTGAGAAAGTCCTTGAGATGTTGATTAGGATCTTCGGAACGAAGTCCATGGAATGCGCATCCGCTTTGCACCAACCGGATGGTGTCGGATCGCAAGGGAGTGACATTGGCTCCTTGAGTGAGCTCAATGGTGTTTCGATAGCCATGGTGGCTAGGACGGGAGTAGTCTCCTAAGGTACGGGCTCTAGGAGGTGGGTGTTGTTGTGGTGGTGGGTTGTTGGGATCGAGGATATTACCACCTTCCATGATGTCGGATGGTAATGGTTACGAACAAAGAAACGAAGAAAAAAGATAGACTAAAGAAATCCTAGAAAAATAAAATAAAAATCTCACTAGAAAGGAATCTAGTGAGTAGACCTAATAAAATAAAAATTCAACCTAAACAATAACTATTCCCCGGCAGCGGCGCCAAAAACTTGATGCGTGGTTTTGCGACCTTACAACAGGTTTTACCTCTCGAGGGATCTCAAGAAGCTTCAATCCCCACCAGGCAGTGTACCTGACCGATGTAGTATAGTGTAGTGGCAAGTACCGGGGGATTGATCGTTCTCTAGGGGAATAGTGTCGTTAGGATTGAAAAACTACTCTAATAGGTCTAAGGGTGAGGGAAGATTCTTTTTGTATTTTTATATTTTTATGAAAGCAAGTAAAATCTCGGGTTTGAAAGAGTGGGCGGAATTAGTTGCTAGTCAACTAACCCAAATAACTACAAATGCAAATAAAATAAAATAACTGAAAATGAAAAGGTTGTGAAACTTATGTGGAGAGAAATGTGTTTACTTAGATTTCCTTACTCCCTAACTATCTTTTACCGGTTGATTAGTGTGTATTAATTGCGTGGATGACGGGTGTATTCCTTAATACCAATCGTGGGGTGGCGTACGTACTTCCCCAACTCTACAAGCTCCTACTTCACTCCTATGTCGAGCCGGCTAAGAAGCTCCTAACATGGGATCACTAGAATTCGCTCATGCATTAAATACAACCATAAAAACCTTAGTACGCATTGGTTCATGTTTCTTAAGACGTTCAAGCATGTTACCGTATAGGAGGTTAGCCAGTTTTCTTAAGCCTAACATCGATAAACAATCATCCAATACAATTAATAACACACTAAAAACCAATAATCAATAGTTAGGTTTCATTAGATCTAAGCAAACACAAGATAAATCTAGCCTAGCATGTTAATTAAAAGACAAGAACGAGATATAATCAAACAACACATAGGCATATTGATTGATTAAATGATTACTTATCTTCATTAAACATGGGAGATCCAAGGGTATGAAAACCCTTAAAAATGGCAGAAATTCGTCTTAGGGTTTCTCCTCACAAAGTTGCACACTAATGACAAAAAATTGCAAAACTATATATAGAACTTAGTAGCTGACGGCGTCACGTTATAGATCTTGATGCCGTCACCTCGCCGTGTCTAGGGTTCCCGGATGGTCTTCCTGACGCCGTCCCTCTTTAGTCCTCCAAAATCCTCCTTGGCTTATCAAGGCTTGACGCCGTCATAATAAAGCTTGACGCCGTCTCTCTTTAGCTTAAACCGTGATGACCTTGATCACTTTAAAGGGTGACGCCGTCTGATTTCCTTTGTAAAACTCCCTGGCTTATCATGTGTATTTGTCATATCCACCTCTTTTGCCAAGCCGTGACGCCGTCAAGAGCAATACTTGACGCCGTCACGTGTACTTTTCCAGCAGCTTTGGAGACTTTGTCGTTTTCTTCACTTTTATGCTCCAAAAACGTCCAAAATGCTTCCTTTTCCAGATTTCTTCTCCAAAGTACCTAAAATGACAAAAGGAACGATTTAGGGCAATATTTGATCAAATAAATACGATTTAAGGCTTAAATGACCCCCTAAAAGCGGTACACTTTTCGCTTCATCAGTAATCTGGGTAGCTGGTGTGGTGTGATTATGTGATGGTAGTGTAGGCTCAACGGTTTCAGGGTTACGATGACCTTGAGGCATCTGTGTGTTGGAATTCCTTAAGCCTGGTGAAGTCTAGGTGATGTCGTGGGAAGGCATAATCTATGACAAAATGGTATACGTGTGTAAGTATCTCAAAATAATAACTAGTGTGGGTCAAGTGTATATAGATATACATATATGTATAGTACTCATAGTATGCTTAGTATGTCACAAGTTATATCATGCAGTCAAGTCAAAATGAACTTCAAGCAACATGGCAAACACTTAGTATGTCACAAAGTATAACATGCAATCAAGTCAAAATAAACCTCAAGCAAGGCAAGCGGCGATCATAGGGACTTGTTTTTGAAAAAGTGGTTATAGTTTAGGGTTTATATGTACCTAGTTCTCTATAACCTAGGCTCTGATGCCAATCTGTAACACCCCCAAAATTTGACTTTGCGGAAGCATTCATACCATGGGGTGCTACGGAAATGGAAATCACAACACCAGGTGTCAAAATCCAATTACACATTTTATAAGAAGTACTCTTTATCATGATTTGGTATATATAATGTAGCATATTCATAAACATATAACACATATAAAGTGTGATCTTGGCCGAAACTTTAGAGAGAGAAATAGAAGTTGGGAACTAGAGAGAGAAAGAGAGAATATTAGATTGAAATGTGAAGGAGTTCCAACCCTTCCCACACATGGGAAGGGGTATTTATACTACTAATATATTAGCCCCAAGTGAGCTGTGGAGTGAGCTGACAGTGGGTAAAGACCCGACCCACTCCACGAATACTAAAATAACTAAACTATTACTAATAATCCTACGAGCTATTTAATGCCAACGAGTACTTGGGGTGACCGAGTCTTCATATGAATATTTATATTCCTAACATATAAAAGTAAATCATTTGATTTCAACATTATTTACAGGTTACTGGTCCCTCAAAAACAATTCTTAATTATTATTTAAATCTGCCGCCTTGCCGTTCCTTGCCACCCTTTGTATAAACCTCAATACCTGAGAAAAACATGCTAAAATTCAGCAAAAAGCTGGTGAGTTCATAGGTTTCAGTTAAAGACAAATATGACATCACCAGTTTTTATTTAAGTATTGAAATGACACATAAGTGTTTTATTACGCTAGCTCTAAGTTCATGCAACCGAAGCTTTAACAGGTCTGCATGCTCTAGAAGCATGTAAATCATAAAAAGCCCTGTCAAGTGTTTATCCCAGACACTTGTACATTGATATGGTATACGCTCGTTTGCCTATCCGGTCAAACCGAACGGGGACGTTACTCCCAATAGATCTATTTATAACATTCACGCTTCCTAACCGGAATTAACGGTTCATGAAATTCGGGCAGTAGGGGACATATCAGGACTTAGGCTAACTGCGTAATAACATTAGTATAACAGTATTAACAACCACAAAATTTGGTTTATGCATGTTTCTCACCCCAAAACAAGTAAAAGTAAAAATGGGGCTATAAACTCACCTTTATTGCCCTGAACAGTGAATGCTGTGAAATTAAGGAGTGCACGGCACCAACACGCAACCTATATTAAATAACCATGATTTAGTTTCAAGTATTAAATTCAGTTCCTTTCAGATTTTAATTTCAATGTTTCAGTGTGTTTAGGTTGTTGTCACTTGTGTGGCAGCAAGTGCGGTCACTAAGGTCTCTCCTAAGGAATGGTGGAGTGTATCTCTACAATTGACCTAAAGGTACGGTAATGAGGGGTTGGGATCAATAACAATCTAGGTACGAATTGAATTAAACCTAGTTGTGATATGTACATACATATATTGTAATTGTGTAATTTGTTTGTTTTGTCCGTTTATGTTGATTTTTAAAATAGGACTTAACGTTTGTGGTGTTTATCACTTAACTAGTAAATGGTTTAAAAATTAATATATATCGTTAATTCATGGGTCAACTTAAGATTGGAGTTTGTGTTATTTCAATTAATCTATCACGACTCACTTCTACATACTTTTAATTTAGAACAATATATATTGTCTAATTCGTTCTAGTTTAGTTTGATATTATATTCATGTTATTACTAGTGACGTTTAATACCTAATAATTTGTGAAGTTTAATATATATCGTTAACTTGAGTAATTTATCTAGTTTCTCATCTTGATCCGTTTACACTACATTAGTTTAAAGTTTTATGTTTCGCCAAATTTATTCAAGTTAAACGATATATTTTTTAGTGACGTTCGCTTTTACCTTATTTGATTGACAACATAACAAATATAAGTGTTAACGTATGGTTACATACCTTGACGTGTGTTACGGTTTACACCTATCGTGAATTTAAGTACCATATTTTATTACACGAGTTCATGTTATTGTACATGTATCCCTAATTTTCCAAAGTGTGTATAAAACCATTTGTATAACAATGTTCATATATCTAGTCTAGCCGTGTTAATTGTTTTCGTCGTGTTTAACATTTCGGCTATTCAAGTTTGTGTGTGTTTTTTTTTTTTTTTTTTTTTTTTTTTTTTTTTTTTTTTTTTTTTTTTTTATTTTATTTTACATATATGTTAATGTAAATAAGATCTCACTTTTGTTTTCGGCTATGTTTGCTTTTACGTAACTATAGGATGAATAATTTTATTCAAGTGTTTATATTTTTGACTATACAAGTTTTATGTAAGTTATAATAAAATTTTATGTTTCTTTTGTGTTTCGGCAATTACTAATTTAAAAGTTAGTCGATATAAATTAGTTTGTAACAGCTATTTTTCATTTTCTTTGCTCGCGACAATATTTGCATAATTGTTATTCGAATATGGTTCTTAACACTTAATGGGTTGCGGCCCATGGGTTCGACGGGGGGGGGGGGGGAAATTAAGTCGCTATTGGGCTAGGTTTAATATTAAATCTGGTGGTCTTAAGGGGTCAAACGCAGGCCCATCAGTGGGCTGGGTTATGGGTTGTCCATTGGCTATCAAGTGGGCTTCGTTGGTGGGCTTTGTCGCTGGGCTGTTTGGCCTGGTATTTTCATTATGGCAAAAACAGAAGTACACCAAGTTACTAACTTGGTGATGTCTTCCTGGAGTCCCCTTTTCGCAACTGAAATGGGTTGTAAATCATGGTCTCGGCTTTACTCCGTGACCAATATCAAGTACTACTCGACTTCAAGCTATTGGGGTCTAAGTGGTGATCATACCTTGGGTTCTTGCCTTATCTATAGGTCGACATGGGTGAAGAAAAGAACTCAAAAGCCTAGCTACTTGGACTCTAATCCTTCGTCTCTAGTGTTGCTAGTCTTTCTTGGGGTGTATTTCGACAAGTCTCTAGTGTTTCTATTCGACCACCAATCTTCCTTATTGGGTTTCTTTTGAGCAGACTGATGCTACCTCTCGTTGAGGTTTCAGGTTCGGGGTCAAATGAGCCATTCCAAGGCTTAAACCGTGGGTATATTTCTCATGGTTTGAGGTCCAATGGTTGCTATCAACTTGGTTCAACTTCCTCTAGATGAGGTGTTTTTACTCGTCTATCCCGACCACCATTGCCACTTAGCCATGGTGGTCAATGGCTTGGCTAAGGCCATGGTTGGTCATACTGCTTATTGACTTTAACTTCTCAATACATGAGATACCATTTCAAGCCATCCTATTCTAGTCACAATCTTCCACAGGTTCGAACCATGAACCTGTGGCTCCTAGGGCTCTCGAATACATCACAAACATGGGTCTAATGGCCTAAACTTGACTTAACCAATATTCCCAGGTTCCAAAACCTGAACCTGTTCATCTTGGTGGCTACGAACTACCATCATGATAACAATTAATCTACCACAAGGCTCCTATGCCACACTATTGATAACAACAATAACCAACAACAATTTTCCTCAAAATTTCTACTCCTGAAATCTTATTCGACATAAACTAATAAGTCAACTCTTAGTTTTTCTTCTCAAAATCAATTATGTTCCTAGGAATCAATTCGACAGAAAAGAATAATATCAACACAAATTTTCTTATCCATTCGACCTAATTTTTCTCATTATTAACGATTCTAGGAAATTAAATAATACAAACTAATTGAATCTAAATCGAGGTTAACCTTACAATGATTTCTTGGTGGATGAACTTGGATGAGACTTTAAACTCGAGAACTACTTCTCCACTCCAGTCAATCCCACCCTCCAAACTGAATCACAGTACTCTCACTCTTTACCTTTCCCGAGTTTTTTTTCTCAGATCTTGATTAGTATTCTTGGGTGAGTTGTGATTCGACATCCCTTTGGAGGCACAGATTTATGGCGGATTGTGAAGAGTAACTCCATAGATGCTTTCGGGTTTTGGAAGAGGTAACCTTCCATTTGGGTGCTACATCATCCTCAATGGTGCTTATTCCTAGTTGGTCTTGTTGGGGATTCCTAGACTCGTGAGTATGGAAGAGTTGCTAGGTCAAAGAAGATAGCATCTGTGGATGGGGATAGAGATGGGTCTAAGGAGTTTTTGGGGAACAAAAGGGAAGAACAAAAGTGGTATTACGTAGGTCAAAGTTATCAGAATTTGAGGAAGGGTGTTAGTGGGTGAGGGTAGGATTTAATTTAGATATTGGGTAGCTATTTAGTTTAAGTGTAGTATTTTATACCCGCGTTACGTTAAACTGTGTCAAATTCGAGTCCTTCCCGGAACCGTCACAAATATGGGACATTATATTTTTAGAGTCGTTATGTAATATCTGAATACATTTCTGGGTCCTTAATTATTTACTAATATCTCTGAGTTTCGGATTTATTTTCGGTTTACGTGTGGTGTCAGTCCGAGTGAAACTTGGATAACCTCCCATTTTCACTACAATAAATGATTAAATTATGAGATGTAATGACTTCACTGTTCCTTGGTGAGATTTTCGGGTGTCAATATGTGCAGGTCTGCTTTCCTTTATAATCACATAATAGCCTAATCTGATGGTTCAGTCACAATAAATGAATTGTTATGAATTTGATATTAGGGCAAATTTACCATTTGTCACAGCGTCATCTTCATCCACCCAATCGGAGTCTTTAGCTCTCGCTCCCACACCATTGTTGATTTGTTGGTGGATAAATGTAGAAGCGCCCACTTGCCTTTTTTCAAAAAAGTAAAAAAGATTGGATCTCTTTTTTTTTGGAGATAAAGAAGTGGGAAATGGTGATGGAAGAAAAGAAGTATGCACAAAGACAAAAAGAAATTGAACTACAACGACGAATGTTCAACTATCGATAAGAAAAAAAAATGAAAAAAGATATCTTGGTCTATACAAGTTCCGATGAGCATTTTACCGTTAAAAAAAAGCTAAACGGTGATGGAGATGAAGCAAAAAATTAAGGTGAAATATAATTTAGACTATTAGTTTAAGTTTTTAATTATAATATAATGTTTTTAAACTAATGAAGTTTTAATTTTAGTATTTAAAATAAATGAAATCGAAATGATAAAAAAAAGTAGAAGTACACCCAATGACGTCGGTTGTTCTATTACACTATGTTGGTGGTAGACAAAAAAGTTGATGCGGATGATGATGTTGGTCACCACTGTAGAAAACTAGAAGGGGGGTTGAATAGTTTTTACTGATTTAAATTTAGTTTATAAAACTTTAGATCGATAGTATGTGAAACCTTTGGATGTTGAGATATGGATAATGCAAGTTGCTTGAAAAGAAATAAATACAATGAAAGTAAAGAGATAAAAGGATAGAAGCGAGAGATAATGGTTTATAGTAGTTCGGCAACAAGGAAACCTTCCTTGCCCTACTCCACTCCCCGAGTACCAAACTCGAGAGCTCGTAAACACTATGTCAACAAGCTCCTTCAACCGGTGGAGAAACCTCACAACGTCGCTTACACTTTTTCCGGTACAAAGCTAAATACCAAGTCCTTTAAACGGAAGACCAATCCAACACAACAACACAACTAACACAAAAAATTTGAGAGTACAAGAAGAAGTATCAACAACAAGAGACAACTCAGTGGTCTTGAGGTGATGAAGAGTCCGAGCAACTTGAAGAGAAGAATTGCTTGTATGCTTGAAAGCGTGATCTCATCTTGTAAGAAGAACCTTGAGAACACAAGAGAAAGAAAGTTACAAGAATGATCTTTAGATCTAAGGTTAGAGAACTTAGAATATAGAGAGAAGATATATCTAAGCAGGGTGAGAAACAAGAGAGTGTTGATCCCAGTTATGCACTTGATCGAATTCCTTAGCTTGTAAGGGTTAGTTATCTTAGATAAATCTAAAACAACTAAGTATAGAAACTGCCTTGAAGTTTATCAAACACAATGCGGAATCTTGTATTTGATCTTAAGAAGAACTTTGAATTGTATAAAACAGTAAATAAGAACACAAGTATATCAAACTAAACACTTCAATGTTATTGATATAATACAAATACTCAAAAGTATTAGGGTTTACAACCTTGAAGTTCTATGAAAAATCGTATGTGTGTATATTTATCTCTATGCCCTAGGACCTCTTTTTATAGAATAAGGAGTCCTAGTCGGCTTACATAACTTTCTATACAAGATAAATCTTTAAAAAATCTTTTCTATACTTATCTAGACATAGTATACATAATAACCGACTCTAATACTCCAACAAAATTAATAATGAATCAACAGCACTAACTCTTTGTTCTGGCAGCATTAAATCTCTAGCAGCATTAACTCTTTGTTTTGGCAGCATTAACTTAGTACTAGCAGTACTAAGTTTCCTTCTAGCAGCATTAACTACTTAGAGTATTTTCCTTGAAGTCTGTCAGCAGTCTTAATGTACTCTAGCAGTCTTAACTTTCATCAGCAGCATTAATCTTTATAACTAGTAGTAGTAATGATTTAGAGCATTTTTCTTGTAATACCTGAGCAGTCTTAATCACATGAACAACATTAACACCTTGGAATCTTTAATTCCTAACAATCCTCCCCTAAACTTGATATTTTCTTCAAAAATCATCAAGTTTCTTTCAAAGCTTTAACCATCACCAGGAGGATGCTTCCAAACACTTCATTGTTCATTCCACAATCTTATAATAAACCAAATAAGCTCATCTGCCATACTCTCATTCATTTCATATTCCATTTGAAGCCTTCTTTCAAGCATCTTTCCTAATGTAGTCTTTGTGAGTAGATATTTCTTTTCAACCAACATGTAGATATGCATAGCATCCATTGTCAACTCATGAAGTCCACATGTATCTATCAACCTCCAGCTTATCACCTTCTGGTTATAGAAAGGTCTTCTCCATACTTCATCTTCTTCATGAAGTTCAAAGTTATTCTTCAAATCTCCCCACAAAACATAATCTTGATCAGACACTTGTTGCTTCAATGATCTTGTTAGTCCATACTTCTCCTTAACAAGTTTCCAAAGAGTCTCCAAATCCTCTCTATTAAAACTTCTCAACATCTGATTAAACCTGAAGAATATATAAAACTTTCCATCAACTCTTTTGATTTCATATACTATTTTCTTTATGCCCTCTTTATATATTCTCCAACCAACAATATCTGGAAGTTTTGTAGCCAAAGGTACAGCATCAATAGTTGGCTTTTCATCATCATCAGAAACCACTGTTATATACTGCTCAGTATCTTCTTCTGTACCTTTGTCTTCTTGCTCTAGTACCTGCTCTGTTTGTTCATCTAGTTTCTGCTTCTTGCTACTATCAGTTGCTAATTCTTCTCCAGATCTCTTAGAACCTCCTACCACCTCCTATTCATTTATAGCAATGAAAGTATTTACCCTCTTGAATACCTTGTCAAACTGTCTTTTATCTTTTCAAAACTAAGATTCTTCAACTGAATAGGCTTCTAATTATCCATGTTTCTCAGGTATATACTCATTACTTTCCGTTGTTCAACTTTGGAGGGTAGTTTGTTCCTCTTTGCTTCAGTCCTATTTTGAGCAAAGAACTTCTTCTGCTTGGCTAAGAATTTCATGAAGAGCTTTGATTTTTCTTCTAAGGATAGCTCTTCCTGTTCATCTTGCCACATCTTCTGGGCTAACATGTGGTCTGCTTCAAACTTTGCTTGTATATCATCCCAGGATTTTATTTCTGCAAGGCTAGCCTCTTCTTCTTCTTTAGCCTTCCTTTCTCTTTCTTCCCGTATTCTTTTATCTTCAGCATCATACTCTTCTTGTTATTTTCTGGCTATTTCTTCATCTAAGAGCATCTGCTTTGTCTTTGAAAGAGATTTCTCCAAAGGTTCTTCAATTAAGATTCCCTTGCCTTTACCCTGTGAATTTGGTTGTGATTGTTTGGTTGTTGTTGGTATGGGTTCTTGAATGAAAACTCCTTTAGTTGGTGGTTTTGATGTCTTCAACTCAATTATAGCTTGTGCTAAAACAGTTTCATCATTCATAAAATCAACACTAGCAGCAGAAACTGTTTTTATACTAGCAGCATTAATATTTTCATTAGCAGCACTAACTGATACTTCAGCAACATTAACATCACCAACTCCCATAGCAGCATCAACTTCAGTATCCTCCCACTGCAACCATGATCTCATTCCCCCCTGTTTGGGAGCATCCTCTTTTAAAACCTTGAGAACATCTTCAGAACTAGAGGATTTCACCCGTTGAGCTGTACCCACCTTCTTCAATCTTCTAAATATATGTGCTCTTGACCTCTTTTTCCCTTCCAAATATTTAACCCTGGCCTTCAACCCCTTGATTTCAGCACCTTGAGAAGTTGTAAGTTGTTGGAGGTTAAGAACATCTTTTGTTAATTTGGTACATTTAGCCATCAATTCCTTTATAAGTTTCATGCTGCCCTCATCACTTCGGAGTGTGTTACCTCTTCTGAGTGGTGAATCATTGGGCAAGTTAGGCATAGCCTCAGACCTAGTCTGAGCATCTACACCCCCATGTTTTCCATTTGGCTGGGACTTTCACCTGAATCAGTTCCATGGGAACTTGATTCATTAGAAGTTGCCTTAGATTGGGTCTTACTTATGTTACCACTGTCCTGCTCTGCATCTAAGCTAGCAGCAGTAGTGGCAGCCCTTTCTAAACTGTGACCCCTCTCCTTATGTACAACTTCATCTACAGCCATACTAGCACTAGCCTGAGGTAGCTGAGTGCCCTTTTTGGTGAACCTACCGGTATAGGTCTTTTGAATTGTTGATGTGGATGGGAAAATTGTGGGTGTGTGATGGGTATCAGCTGGGATTGCTGAACCTTCACCCTGAATTTGACCTAGTTCCAACATGGTTTAAAACAATGGTGTAACTATGCCTGAAAAACCCTTTCCCTCTCTCTTCATGTTAGCAAAAATATTTTTACTATGAGAGAGAGCATGATAAACCTTGTTATGAACCTTTCTATTTGTAAATTGTTTATCCATAAGAAGTTGCTAAAACCTTGGATATAAGTAGTATTTGTTTGAAGAACTATCAAAGCCCTTAACCACACTATCAAAAATTAATTTTGAAAAGAGTAAATTGCAAAAATCGTCCTTGTGGTTTGGCCAAATTACACGTTTCGTCCTTGTGGTTCATTAAGTGCAAAGATCGTCCTTATTTTGCACTGTTACGTGCACTTTTGGTCCTCCATCATTGCGAATATCGTCCTTGTCGTTGGCCAAATTTCACTGTTGAAGGACTAAAAGTGCACGTAACAGTGCAAAATAAGGATGATCTTTGCACTTAATGAACCACAAGGATGAAATGTGCAATTTGGCGAAACCACGAGGACGATTTTTGCAATTTACTCTTTTGAAAAATTGAATCTTTGATTTTTAGCTAAGCAAATAATGGCCGAAGCCACATTACTACTGAACTCATTCCAACCAGTAGTCTTTGGACTAAGACACTGTAAGATAGTGTGTATTAAGAATTTCCACTGTGGAGAGAAGGCACCTTTTGAAAATTTTAAAGAACTACTTTGTCTTTCATAACCCATCAGTGCAAGGTTTTCAAAAATTGTAGGGTTTGGAAGATTTTCAATACCTTCAGCATCTGCTAGATGAAGAACATCCCTAACAGGAGCCTTAGTAATGATAATCTTCTGCCCATCCACAAAGGCATGAATTTGTACTTCCTCATCAATAGTTTTGACCTTAGCAGTTGCCCAAAACTGTTTGATGTTGGAAATATATATGGTAGGATTTACTGTTAATGCATACTTAATATGAGTAGCATTAAGAAAATCTATGATTTCAGTAAACCCTTCACTTTCTCTTGGTTTTTGCAAAAATGCAATCATGTTATGTTGGTCTGCAAAAGACAGAGTCGACATTGTAATTTTGAAAATTTTTGGTAGGGTTTTGCTGGGATTTGCAATTAATGGATAAAAAGGAATTAGGGTTTATGTTTGAAAGAGTTTTGATCGGATAACAACACTTGTGTGAATGATTGAAAGAAATTAACCCTTAATCGTTCATATTTCAAAAAATAGTACCCTGCAGTAACTTATGCCTAGCAGCATGAACTCAATTTTCACTCCTAACAGCCTATAAATCAGCACTCTAACACTTTTCTCAGCTTATCCTGCAAAAGATTAGTCCTAAAAACACAAAACCACAAACATAATACAATTTACAATAATCACATCATCAATTATTCTTAGCAGTACTAAGTATAACTGGCAGCGTTAACACAGCAGTTTTAAGTAAACTAGCAACACTAAGTGTACTTAGCAGCAGAAACAATTTATTGACCTAATAACAATACTAATCCTTTCAAAACTTTACAAAAACGCAAAAAGATAGGAATTTTCAAAGAGTTATCATTCCAATACTGACAACCAAAAATTGAAATCTACCCACATCAAAAGCTTTTGTGAGCAAATCTGCAACATTATTATCAGTATGAATTTTAACAATTTGAATTAACTTCTTTTCAAAACAATCTCTTATAAAATGATGACTTATCTCAATATGTTTTGTTTTTGAGTGATAAACAGGATTTCTTATAATGCACATAGTACTGCTATTATCAATATATATTTTTGTTTGCATAAAATTGTACCCATAATCCAGCAATTGATTCTGAATCCAGATCACTTGTCCACAACAACTTGAAGCAGCCACATATTCAGCTTCTGTTATGGAATTTGCAACCACAATTTGTTTCTTGCACTGCCATGAAATCAATCTGCATCCTAGAAATTGACAACCTCCTATTGTTGATTTTCTATCCAAGCTAGCTCCAGCATAATCACTGTCAGTGTATGCAACCAGATCAAAAAGGGAATCTTTTGGATACCAAAGGCCCAATTTAGGTTGACCTTTCAAGTATCTAAAAATTCTCTTCACAGCATTAAGATGTGAAACTTTTGGTGTAACTTGATATCTGGCACAGGCACATACTGCTAACATAATGTCAGGTCTTGAAGCTGTAAGATACATCAATGAGCTAATCATTGATCTGTATAAATGAACATCAACTTCTTCTCCATCTTCATCTTTGAGCAGGGGCTTGGAAGTTTCCATTGTTGTCTTTGTAGGCTTCACATCAGTAAACCCAAACTTCTTCAAAATTTCAGCTACATACTTATCTTGACTGGTAAATATGACATCCTCCTTCTGCTTGACTTGTAATCCTAAGAAGAATGTGAGTTCACCCATAGAACTCATCTGAAATCTTCCATGCATAAGCTTCTCAAATTCAACACATAACACCTTGTTTGTTGATCCAAAGATAATATCATCAACATAAACTTGAACTAGCAAGATATCATCTTTGTGTCTTCTGATAAACAAATTCTTGTCAATCTTCCCTCTACTAAAACCATTGTTCAATAGATATTTTGACAATGTGTCATACCAAGCTCTATGAGCTTGATGTAAACCATAAAGTGCTTTCTCTACCTTGTAAACCTTGTTAGGAAAATTAGGATCTTCAAAACCAGGTGGTTGAGAGACATAAACTTCTTCATCAATTGTCCAATATAGAAAAGCACTCTTCACATCCATTTGATGTACAAAGTCTTTGTATGAAGCATAAGCCAAGAATAACCTCATAGCTTCAATTCTTGCAACTAGAGCAAATACTTCATCATAATCAATACCTTCTTCTTGAGTGTATCCCTGAGCTACTAACCTTGCCTTGTTTCTAATCACAATACCTCTTTCATCTTTTTTACATCTGAAAACCCACTTAGTACCAATTGCCCTCTTCCCATTAGGCAAATCTACCAGAGTCTAAACTTCTTGAAGCTTGAATTGTAGAAGCTCTTCTTGCATAGCCTCCACCCGGCTTGGATCCTGTAATGCTTTATGTGCATTCTTGGGTTCTATTTGTAATAGAAAATAAGCTAACAAACAGTTTTGAACATCTTTGTGACTGTTTATTTGATGAAGGGATCTAGCAAAGAAACCTTGTTCCTTCAAATCCTTTATCATTCTTCTTGTTTGAATAGCAGATTGTGGCTCTCTAATGATTTGTTCTTTAGGATGAACCTTGTGAATTCTTGTAGTTGGAATATGACTGACAGGAACTACATATTCCATATTGGTTAAGTCAGCCTCTGTACCAAGTACATCATCATCAGTATTAGGATATATTTCTTCCAATGGAGGCATGTTAGGATCATGTGGATATTCATCCTCATCAAAAGTAATGATTTCCTTGTCAGCAACATTAACACTTGGCTTAGCAGTATTAACAGAGTTAGTACTGCTAGTGTAATTTTTTTCATTGGCAATATTGTCTGATACATCACCCTTTACTTGTTCATCAGTCTGATTTTCTTCATTAACCACTTTACCATCATCTGAAGATTTTACACCATCTTCTTGTAAACTCTTTGACTCTTGGGTTGAGAAAGGTGGATCTGCAGTCCATATGGGTAGCAAAATGTACTTCTTTGCAGGTTCAGAGTCCATCCTTGCTTGTGTTCCTGCATCAGTATTAGCTTTTGTACCTGCATACTTATTAGATTGTGTACCTGCAACAACTGGCTCATAATTCATAGTCCTGGTTAATGAATCAATATCAAACAGCCAGTTTGGTCCACTCCCTTCTACATTAGGTGTACTCTCACTAAACCTAACATGCAAGTTCTCTTCCACTTTCATGGTCCTACTATTGAACACTCTAAAAGCTTTGCTATTCATTGAGTATAAACAAAGAAACCTTCATCAGCCTTGCCATCAAACTTGCCTAAGTGATCTATGGTATTCAAGATAGTAACAGGACACCCAAATGATCTTAAGAAATCTAGCAATGGTTTTTGACCATGTAAAATTTCATAAGGGGTCTTGTTGTGAGGCTTAACTACTTTACTTCTATTCTGCACATAGCAAGCAGTATTAACTACTTCAGCCCAAAAAGTACTAGGTAATTTAGAATCAACTATTATTGTTCTAGCAGCCTCAATAAGTGTCCTATTCCTCCTCTCAACAACACCATTTTGTTGAGGAGTTCTAGCTACACTATACTGTCTCTCAATACCTTTCATCACACAAAACTGGTTCATATCCTTGTTCTTGAACTCAGTTCCATTGTCACATCTTATCACTTTAACCTTATGATTAATAAGGTTTTCTATCCTGGTTATGAAAGCCTTAAGAATGCCACTGCTTTCATCCTTAGATACTAAAAAGAAAACCCAAGTAAACCTACTATAATCATCTGTGACAACTAGGCAATACATCTTTTTCATCAAACTTTTCACAAATGTTGGTCCAAATAAATCCATGTGCAACAAATATAAAGGCTGACTTATAGAGTTCACTGCTTTGGTCTTACAAGAAGCTCTGTGTTGTTTTCCCTTCTGACAAGCAACACAGATTTCAGTATTTTTAAAAACTTTTGAAGGTAACCCTCTTACAAGGTTTCCCTTAACCAATTTATTTAATTTTTTGAAATTTAAATGTCCAAGCCTTCTATGCCAAAGCTTAGATGCATCAGATGTGGCCTTTGCAAAGAGACAAGTCAAACATCTTTTGGGAACCATGTTCTTTCGATTAACACTGTATATGTTGTCTTTTCTAGGAACCTTAAGCAAAACATGACTTTCATCAATCAGCTTAAAGTTAGAAGACAAGACAAAACATTCAGTGTCAGTAAAAAGAACACTCTTCTTTTTGTCTCACATTTGTGAGACACTAAAAAGATTAAACTTAAGCTCTTTGAAAAAGTACACATTCTCAAAATCTAATTTACCAGTTCTTATTTTACCTTTGCCTATGATTTTCCCTCCTTTGGGATTACTCCCAAAAGCAACATATCCTACATCAATTTCTTCAAAATCTTTAAGATAGGACATGTCTCCGGTCATGTGCCTAGAGCATCCTCTGTCAAAAACTCCTTCATCCTCAAATTCCACCTGTGGATTGCTCTGCACATAAAGTAAGAGAATCAGTTTCTTTTGGGGAACCAAGCCATTACTGACTTGGATATGCCTTGTGCATCAATGGAATTGTATTTCTTTAAAACTATTGATGCACTGCTGCTTCTGGAAACATGATCTAAAACTTTAACTTTTGGTTTCCAGACCCAATAAGCTGAGGCCGTAACAGCATAAAAATGATTTCCCAAAACAGCATCAGCTTTTGGCTTAGCAGTAGAAACTACTACTTTTGCCTTAGCAGTACTAAATGTTGTCTTCTTTTGAATTGGTCTTTTTACAGATGAATATGCTGTATTTGAAAAGTGTAACCTTGAATTAGCACCATTCACTGTTCTTTTTGAGTTAGCAGTACTAACTGATCTAGCAGTATTAGTTACTACTGCTGGTTTAGAAATATTTTGTTTGGCAGTATTAACTGATACTAAACCAGATCTCATTTGTACTGCTGTTGGAACCATGTTTCTTTTAGCATGTGGGTGAGTATTTTTAGAAAAACTTTGATGATTTACCCTCCTAGCATAGTTCAAAACAGGCTTTTGATAGTAAAAACATTTTTCCTGTAAATGCTCGAAACTACCACAGTGATAACAAGCCTTGTTAAACATCTCAAAGTCACTCCCTAACCTTTGTGACATCATGTTATTCCAATTTCTCTGGTTACCTCTGGGCTTGTTAGTATACATCATAGGTTGCTCAAAGAAATCAACAGTTTTTCTAGACAACTTTTTACCAAAACTAGGTTTGACAAACTCAACTTATTTAACACTAGGTTTAACTGTTTTACCTTCTAACTTAGGTGTAGACTTCACCTGTTCCTCATCATCAGATACCCAATCTTCAATGATAGGTGCATCAGAATATTTCTTTTCAACCTTAGGTTTCTCCTCATTAGACTTACTATTCTCACCTAAAGACTTATCATCAAACTCAATTAAACAAGACAATTCAGGTATTGGAGGTACATACTTTCCTGTTATTGAAGGAGGAACTTCATTATAACCTATACCACTACCTCTCCTCATCATTTGACACTCAATTGTCTTATTTACACTCTCAGATGCAAATTAAAGCTTATTTACTTTAACTTGATGTTTTTCTTTTACCTGATAAGCTGCATCCTTTTCTTTTTGAGCCTTTTTTTAACCTTTTAGTAAGTTCATTAATGACATTCTTTGTAAAATAAAGATTACTTTCTAGAACATTAACTTTCTCAACATAATCTGTCTCATTCTGTTTAAAGAATTCAAGTCTTTGCTCAACAGATTTTAAGCCTACTTTATAGCCTAGATTATCTAACTCCAACTTCCTTACATCTTCTATTAGTTTTTCATTCCTAGCCTTAAGTTCCTCAATAGTATCTAAACAAGATTTATAATAACAAACAGAATCATTAGATACCTCAGAATCAGAACTTGATGAAGAAGAGTAAGCCATAAGTGCAAAGTTTGGTCCTTCAGCTGCTTGATCACTCCATTCATATCCACCCGAACCATCACAAGACACCAAAGCTGTAGAATTCTTAGGTTCCTCAGACACAACTTTCCTTGAGCTCTCTCTATTCTTGTAGTCTTGGCTCCTTGGTGCCCTGCATTCCCCTTCAAAGTGTCTCTTCCTATGAAAATTGTAGCATTCAATCTTGGATTTATCAAAACCCATGTTATCCTGCCCATTGACCTTGAGGTTTCTTCCAGTCTTCTTCAAAAATCTCCTTGCCCTCATTGTCAACATTGCCATCTGCCACTTCAAGTCCATCTCTTCAAGATCATCTGGATGAATCTGTTCCAAATCCTCATGCATAATCTGAGAATTGCTAGATTGACCAACCAAGAAAGCATAGATAACAGCATCACTCAAGTTATCATGGGTTGTAGACCCAACAACATTAACTTGTGTGTCAGCAGTACTAACTCCATGAGCAGTATTAACAGATTCATTAGTACTTCCAGGACTGTTATTGGAGGAGGACACAAAAGCTAAGTTCTGTGAGCTTGCGGATGAGCTAGATAACCCTTTGTCTTCAGGTTCATACACTTTCAGATTGTTATACAGATCATCTAAACTCCTTGTATCAAGATTAGCCTTGTTTCTCCACACCACAGTATGTGTGTTCCATTCTGGTGACAAGCTTCTTAGAAACTTTTGATTTATATCTTCTTAATGAACTGTTAATTCCACAAGTGCTAGTTGACTAATAAGTTTCTAAAGTCTGTCAAAGGTCTGATCAAGATTCTCAGAACTAGGGGCAGCAAAATTCTCATATTGTTGCTTCAAAAGGTTCTTCCTGGTCTTCTTGGTAGCAGCATTCCCTCCAAACCTTTTCTCAATTGCTTTTAACAACAATTTAGCATCTTTGATGTGATTGAAAGTCAAATGATGGTCATTAGGAATGCCCATCATGAGAGTGCTTCTTGCCTTAACTTCCAGTCTTCTTTGTGCCTTGTCTTCAGCAGATTTAATAGGCAAGATAGTGATAATACCAGCATCAGAAATTTCTGTTTTAGGTAAAATATTTCCAGTCTCTATTACCTCCCATATAGAATGATCAACCATCTGAATATACTGCTCTATTCTCATTCTCCATAGCTCATACTCTCCAGAATTGAGCATTGGTACCTTTGATACAGTAATCATGTGTGTAGATTCTGAATCCATGTCTTCAGTAAGATCAGAACATCCTTGAGTCTAAACAGGTTCTTCTTGATCACCGCTTCTAGATCACAAGCTCTGATACCACTTGTTGATCCCAGTTATGCAATTGATCGAATTCCTTAGCTTGTAAGGGTTAGTTATCTTAGATAAATCTAAAACAACTAAGTATAGAAATTGCCTTGAAGTTTATCAAACACAATGCGGAATCCTGTATTTGATCTTAAGAAGAACTTTGAATTGTATAAAACAGTAAATAAGAACACAAGTATATCAAACTAAACACTTCAATATTATTGATATAATGTGAATACTCAAAAGTATTAGGGTTTACAACCTTGAAGTTTTATGAAAAATCGTATGTGTGTATATTTATCTCTATGCTCTAGGACCTCCTTTTATAGACTAAGGAGTCTAGTCGACTTACAATAACTTTCTATACAAGATACATTTTTATAAAACCTTTTCTATACTTATCTAGACATACTATACATAATAACCGACTCTAATACGCCAGCAACACTAATAATGAATTAGCAGCACTAACTCTTTGTTCTGGCATCATTAAATCTCTAGCAGCATTAACTCTTTGTTCTGGCAGCATTAACTTAGTACTAGCAGTTTCCTTCTAGCAGCATTAACTACTCAGAGTATTTTCCTTGAAGTTTGTCAGCAGTCTTAATGTAATCTAGCAGTCTTAACTTTCATCAGTAGTATTAATCTTTATAACTAGTAGCAGTAATGACTTAGAGCATTTTTCTTGTAATACCTGAGCATTCTTAATCACATGAACATCATTAATACCTTGGAAGCTTTAATTCCCAACAGAGAGGAATGGCCCACTATTTGTAGGAAATTCTGAGCACTGTTCACCCAGATCAGGCGGATCCCACCCCAAAGGGATCCGGCTAGTGTAGACCCAGAGATTCGGCTATCTGGTAGTACGAGTCCAGAATTTGGGTTACAATTCCGGGTTTTTGGTTATGGGTTAAGGTCCATGGGTCATGTGATGTAAAAGACATCTTGGGTCATGGGTTATGGACTTTGGGTAATGGGTCATGGGTTTTACCCATTATGAAGTCATGCAATGGGTCATGGGTTATGGATCAAGCTCCATGGGTTATTATTTATGGATTACCCAACTCTTTTTCATGCATTTCCTTTAATACAAGTAAGTATATTTGTATGTAAATGGTAAATGGTAAATGTAAAATATGTAATGTTTAGATTTATACTTATAAATAATCTTATGTTTGTTATCGACAAAACATAAAGAGATCGATAAATATTAATAAGCGTTTTTACGGTTTATCTGTATTAACAATCTTCCCCTTTTTGTTGATGACAAAACATAATATTATGGTGAGTAAAATTTAAAGATTGGATGTTGCAAGTTTTAGAAAAGGTTTTAAAGTTTTACTCTCTTCTCACCCTTTTTTTCAAAACAAAAAGAGTGTCGAAGAGAAAGTATGGCGGGATTGGATTCCAAAATGCACAAACTCCCCCTTAACGATTGCTCCCCCTTGATGAGGACGTCAAGTGAGAAAATGGAGTTTAAAACCTACAAGATAGAATGTTAGTGACAAGATCAAGAAGTAGAAGAAATAGATCCATGTCGCTAGACGAGAAGTTTGAGGAAGAAGAGACAAGGTATGTAGAACTTAAGCTATGTAATAAAATGACCCAAAATGTAGTGGTATATAAGCCACATACATTTGTAGAAATAAGAACAAGGAAGTGTTCTTATAATAAAGAAAGAGAAGAAAACAAATAAAGAGGAAAATATGAAAATATATTATTGGTCATTCGATGCTTGCATATGGTTTAGAGTTAGAAGTTTCGGTGGGTCATAATGTTGATGCGATCAAGGATGTGGTTTAGAATGAATTAAATTTTGTCCCTAATTTCTATGGCTACTTGCCTAGAGCTTTGGCAATGTTCACAAAATAGATAGTGTGGAAGAGGTGGTAAGTATTCATCCATCCAAGTTTTTTGATTTGATTGTGGAAGAGATGGTGGAAAAGTTGATATAGTGGGATCAACATCCATGATGTCGGGGATTGGTGGAGGTTGATTTGCTAAGTGTTCTAGGAAGGTGATGGATGGTATAGGTGGTAACTCTTCAAGGTCATTGAAAAGAGCCTTTGGTGAGGTAGGAGGTGTGGAGAAAACTAGCTCTTTGGGGTTGATGTTGGGTAAGATAGGAGGTGTGGATTTTGATGGTTGACTTGGAGCGGGTGGCAGAGTTAAAGTTGGTGGTGGAGTTGGTGTAGGTATCTTAAGGAGTTCTTCTAACGAGGTGAAGAAAGGATGGTTGTTTTCATTTGGAGAACCTGGTGAAGAAGGTGGTGCCTTTTGATAGTTTGTGGGGGGTGAGGAGTTGCTAGGAGGTGATGAGTTGTTGGATAAAGGATTGACAAAGCAACATAGTTTCACACTTATACGTATGGTTTTCTTATTTTTGATGGTGGAGGAATGTTGGAGGTTGGTAGAGTAAACTTGGTGTTTTAAGTTTGAATGGTTTGTTGTATGTGATGTTCAAAGGTGTTGGTAATGTTTTGTAGGGTGTTGATTTCTTTGACTAGATCGTCATGGTTTTGAGAGGATCGTGGTCTTTTGGAAGCCATGGTTTCTGAGATTGTGGGGTAAGAGGGATGGCGGAGAAGCAAGCATCTTAGGACCTTATTTATAGATAGAGATCATGCATTGCAATGAATGTTAAAACCACAAAAGAATCCAAAATCTAATGATTATATATGATTGAATGCAAGTAATCATGAGACCTTAACTACTAGGACTAAAACTTAGTAAATATTCAGTAGAGAATAGAAAAGAGAAGAGAATTGAAGTAGATTTTGTCAAATGATTGGCAAAACTGCCTTCTGTGCAACCGGATCCCCCAGATTCATCCCAAAAGGGATCTGGCCTGCTTAAATGCAGGGATCCGGGGTATCTGATGCACACTGACTGCAGTTTTTGTGTAGAAAACATATTAGGACTAGTGTGTGCCTATATGTAAACTATGTGGAGTTGTGGTTATCTTGACCCTATAAGAAAAATAAAGATAGAAGTGTAAAATACATACGTATATACGTGAGATAACCCAAAGACTCCTTAATTTCAATGTTGCTACGTTTGAATGTACCCGAAAATACATATTGGTTATGTATTCCCTTTAACATTCAAGAGGCATATGATATGATGTATGAGAAAAGGTTTTTACGTTGTATTAACTATGTAGAGAAAACGTAAGAGTCCTAGACGTGAGAAGATTTTAACTTGAAAGTATGGGGTGTTGGTTTTTGAAGATTTTGTTTCGTAGAAAGTTTGATGCGAAGAGAAGTATATATATATATATATATAATATATATATATATATATATATATATATAATATATATATATATAATATATATATATATATATATATGTGTGTGTGTGTGTGTGTGTGTGTGTGTGTGTGTGTGTGTGTGTGTGTGTGTAGTGTGTGTGTGTGTGTGTGTGTCTCTGTGTGTGTGTGTGTAAACATAAACCCCATTAGTTTGAGTGTTTGAGATTTGTGCAAGAAATAGAGATCCTATACTCAGAAGAGAATATTAGAAATACATACCTTGGAGAAAGAGGAGTTAGAAAGAAGATTAAGACGTTTGTTCCATAAGGCCGAGACCTAATCGAAGTAGGTTGAAAGGTTCACGTTTCAATGGCTTGGTGAGAATGTAGGCAATTTTGTCTTCGGAAGAAACTTTCTAAATGGATATGATTCCCTTTTGGACATTATCCCTAAGAAAGTGATGTCGTATTACTATGTGTTTGGTGCGGGAATGCAAAACTGGATTCTTGCTAAGGTCGATGGCACCTTGGTTGTCGCAGAGGATGGCAATGTCGCTTAGATGAATATCGTAGTCGACAAGAGCTTGTTTAATCCATAGTGCTTGTTGGCATGCTTTGCCTGCTGACACATATTCTACTTCAGTGGTAGAAATGGCTAGTGCGGTTTGTTTCTTTGAAAACCATGATGTTAAACAACATCCCATGAATGTACAAACGCCACTTGTGCTTTTGCGATCACAATAATCAACTGCATGGTCAGAATCTGCATAGACAATAGTTTCGACCCCCGTACCTTTTGGATACCAAAACCCCAATTGAGTTGTACCATTTATATACCTGAAGATTCTTTTGACCGCTTCATGATGTGAAGATTTAGGATCTTCTTGAAAGCGAGCACACATACACACACTTAACATAATATCCGGTCGACTAGCCGTAAGATATAGTAGTACCTATCTTACCACGGTACTTGGTATCGTCAACGGATTCACCGTCCTCGTTTTTGGTAAGTTTAGTGTCAGATGACATTGGTGTTTTCATTGGTTTTGAATCTTCAAGTCCAAATTTCTTTAACATTTCTTTGATATATTTAGATTGGTTAAAGAAGATACCATTGTTGATCCCAGTTGAACACTTGATCGAATTTCTTAGCTTATATGAGGTTTAGCTATACTAGATAAAACTAACACAACTAGAATAGAAACTGTGTTTGAGTTTATCAAATACTATGCGAAATCTAGTCTTTGATATTAAGAAGAACTTTGATGTAACAGTAAAAACAAGAACACAATTTTAACAAACAAACAAGCCTCAATATTATTAAAGAATAATACGAATACTCAATAGTATTAGGTTTACAAAACCTTGAAGCTAATCGACTTTCTAATCTCACGTATCTAACTCAATGCCCTAGGACCTTTTTTTATAGGCTAAGGAGTCCTAGTCGGCTTACAATGACTTTCTTTACAAGATAAATCTTTCTAAATCTTTTCTATAATTATCTAACTGACTCTACATGTATATCTCATAAACAACATTAACTAAAACACCTAACAGTTGTAATCTTGACACTAGCAGCATTAACTCCTTCAGCAGTTGTAAATTTGTAGTGGCAGCACTAACTTTGCACTAGCAGCACTAACTACTTAGTGTATTTTCTTTGAAGTTGTTCAGCAGTTGTAACTTTCCAAGAGCAGTCTTAAGTTACACTAGCTGTCTTAACTTTTGTATTGGCAGCAGTAAACACTTAGCATATTTTCCTTTGAATCCCAAGAGCAGTTGTAATTCCTTAGAGCAGTAGTAATAACAATGTGAGCAGTAGCAACATCAAGAAGCTTTATTTCCAACAATCCTCCCCTAAACTTGATATTTTCTCCCAAAATCATCAAGTTTCTTCAATCAAAGCTTCAAATTCACCAGGAGGATTCTTCCAAACACTTCACTTCTTCATTTTCTGCTGTATGATAAACCAAATAAGATCTAATGACATTTGACTGTCATATTCAAATGTAAAATCCTCATTCAACATCATTGTCATTGTAGAGAGTGATAAGGGATATTTCTTTTCCACCAACATGTAAATCTGAAGTCCTTCCATTGCCAAAGTATGAACTCCACAGCATATAGCTTCCAAAATAATACTTTATTTCCAAACTGAGCTCTCCAGACTTCATCTTCAAAATGTGGTTCAAACATTACTTTCAAATCTCCCCATAAAACTCTGTCATAAATATCAGTTGGTCTTGTTGATCCATATTTATCCTTCACCAACTTCCATAGAGTTTCTATATCCTCTCTATCAAAACTTTTTAGCATGTGACCAAAGGTGATAAACATTTGGGATTTTCCATCTGTCCTTATTATCCCCCAATATGTTTTCTTTCCTTCTTTGTGAATCCTCGAATCAACAATGCTAAGGGGTTTTGTAGCCAAAGGTTCAACATCTATAGGTATTTGCTCATTATCTGAAACATGTACCATGTACTATTTGAGATCATCTGTACCTTTGTCGCCACTATCATCCACTTTCTGCCCTTAATATACCTTTTGCTTCCTACACATCTCCTGCTCTAACTCTGCTCCTGCTCTCTTAGAACTTCCCACCACCTCTGTGTCCATATCAATGAATATGTTAACTCTTTTGAAGACTTTGTCAAACACTTATTTAATCATTTCAAAGCTCATATTCTTCAATTGACTAGGCTTCCAGTTATTCATATTCTTCAAATAAGTGCACATTATTGATCTTTGTTGAGCCTTGGTGTGTGGTTTGTTCCTTTTTGCTTCTGCCCTCTTTTGTGCAAAAACTTTCTATGTTTTTCTAAGAGCTCCATAAACAATTTAGCTTTTTCCTCCATGGATAACTCTTCATGTTCTTCTTGCAACATCCTCTGAGCTAATAGATGATCAGCCTTACATTTAGCTTCAATATCATCCCATGTGTTTAGAAGCTCAATGATGGCTTTTTCTTGTTCAGCTGCAAGCCTTGCTTCTTCATCATATTCTGCTTGCAATAACCTAGCAGCTTCTTCATCAGCTAAGAGTTGTTATTTCTTGCTTAGAGGCTTTACCACATGCTCTTCCATCAATACACTCTTTTTTCCCCCTTGATATTGTTGTTGAACTGTTGTTATTGTTGTTGTTGATTGAGCTGGTTCACTGATGAATACCCCTTTTGCCTTGGGTCTTGTGCTCTTTAACTCCTTAAGTGCCTGGGCTATTGTGATTTCTTCAACAGTTGTTGTAGTTGTGGCAGCAGTAGTAACTTCTGGCTCAGCAGTACTAACTTCAACACTGGCAGTATTAACTTGATCACCAACAGGAGAAACTTGAGCAGCATTAACATCAAACTTAGCAACATTATCCAACTCATCATTCACATTTTCAGCATCATCTTCAACAACAAATTCAACTCCTTCATCCATAACCATCTCTTCATCTTCCCCTGCATTCATCCTCCCCTATTTTGAGGCATCCTCCCCCAAATTTTGTTCACCATCAAAGGATTCCACTCTTGCAGCAGTACCAACTTTAAACAACCTCTTGAGTTTATGAGTTCTTGACTTCTTTCCCTTTTCAAGCATCCTTACCCTCTACTTCAAATGTGTGATATCCTTCTATTGAGAGAAGTAAGTTTCTTCAAGTCAAGAACCTCTTTTTGCAAATTTGTACAAAGATCCATCAATTCCTTTAGTTGCATTCTACCCTTATCACTTCGGAATGTGTTACCTCTCCTGAGAGGTGAATCATTGGGTATGTTAGGCACAGTCTCAAACCTAGTTTGAGCATCTGTGCCCCCCATGGTCTCTTGGCGCTTGGGACCACTACCTGAACTAGTTCCTAGGGAACTTGGTTCAATAAGGGTTACCTTCGTTCGGGTCTTACTGATGTTACCACTGTCCTGCTCTGCTTCTAAGCTAAAAGCAGTAGTCGCAACCCTTACCAAACTGTCATCCTCCTCCTCATTGACAGCCTCATCTACAACCATACTAGGAACACTAGACTCAGGTATCTGAGTGCCCTTTTTCTTTGGCTTCCTAGGTTGTTTTTGTGTCTTTTGTTGTTGGGAGGTTGATGATGGCAAAAATTGTGGGTGTGTGTTGGGTTTCAGTTGGGATTTCTGAATCTTCACCCTGGTTTTGTTGTTGGTTCTGCACCAACATTGTTTGAAACAATGGTGTGACAGTACCTGAAAAACCTTTACCTATTCTTTTCATGTTACTAAAAATCTTTTTGGTGTGAGAAGGTGCAATATATTCTCTCTTATGAGTGACCTTCTCAGAAAATTGTTTGTCCATGAAAACTTGTAAAAACCTTGGATACATATAAAATTTGTTTGCTAAACTTCTTAACCATACTATCAAAAATCAATTTAGAAAAATTAAACTTTTGGTCTGTGGCCAAGCAGATAATGGCAGATGCCATAGTGCTGCTAAACTCATTCCAAGAAGTTGTTTTTGGACTTAAACATTGTAAAACAGTATGGATAAGAAACTTCCATTGAGGGGAGAAGAAAGCTTTGTAAAAAGTCAGTTTATCATTTGGATTCTCATACCCCATTAATGCAAGGTTTTCAAAAATAGTAGAGATGGAAAGACACTCAACACCTTCCTCATCTTCTAGTCGAAGAGATCTACTAACAGATGTTTCGGTGATGATTATCTTCATGCCATCTACTAGGGCATGAATCTGTACTTCCTCATTGACTGTTTTGACCTTAGTAGTAGACCAAAACTGTTCAATGTGGGAAACATATATGGTAGGATTCACAGTTAATGCATACCTAATGGGGTGTACATTCAAGAAATCAACGATTTCTGCAAATCCTTCGCTTTCTTTGGGTTTTGACAAAAACGCGACCATGTTGTGAGTATTAGCAAAAGTTAAAGTCGCCATTGATCTTAGATTCAAAGATTGTGGTGGGTTTTGTGATTAGATGATAAAAAGTAAGTTAGGGTTTGTTTTGAGAGAGTAATTGTGAATAGTGAAACCAATTAAATGACTGATTGGTGGTTATAAACCCTTAATCGCATAATTTATGAAACAGACCCTTGAACAAACCAGCAGTAGTAACCTCAGCAGCATTAAGTTATGCCTAGCAGCATTAACTTATGCCTAGCAGTATTAACACTGAGTTACCAGCATTAACTCCAATTTCATTCCAAACAGCAGTATATCATCAATCTCTGCTTTTCCTACAAAATGTTAGCCCAAAAACCACAAAAACACAAGCAATAACCATATTCACAATGATTACAAGATTATACTTAACAACAGTATTAAGTATAACTAGCAGTACTAACTATACTTAACAGCAGAACCTCTTAATGACTTGAATAACAGTACTATTCCATATAAAACTCTACAAAAACATAAAGAGATCAAAAACTTTAAAGATTTAACATTCCAATACTAGAAATCAAATATTGAAATCTAGTTACATCAAAAGATTTTGTAAGCAAATCTGCAACATTCTTATCAGTATGGATTTTGACCATTTGAATTAATTTCTTTTCATTGCAATCTCTAATAAAATGATGTCTGATCTCTATATGCTTTATTTTTGAATGAAAAACAGGATTTTTAATTATGCACATAGTACTGTTATGGTCAATAAAAATCTTGGTATGCATAAAATTGTACCCATAATCAAGCAGTTGATTCTGAATCCAAAGCACTTGTCCACAGAAACTTGAAGCAGCCACATATTCAGCTTCTGTTGTGGAATTTGCAACCACAATTTGTTTCTTGCACTGCCATGAGATCAATCTACGCTCAAGAAATTGACAACCTCCTGTTGTAGACTTCCTATCCAAGCTTGCTCCAGCATAATCACTATCAGTGTATGCTACCAAATCAAAAGGAGAATCTTTTGGATACTAAAGGCCCAATTTTTGTTGACCTTTTAAGTAACTAAAAATCCTTTTCACAGCATGAAGATGTGAAACTTTTGGAGTGACTTGGTATCTAGCACATGCACACACTGCAAACATAATGTCAGGTCTTGAAGATGTAAGATACATCAATGAACCAATCATTGACCTATACAAACGAACATCCACTTCTTCACCATCTTCATCCTTGAGCAAAGGCTTTCCAGTTTTCATTGGTGTGCTTGTAGTCTTGACATCTGTATAGCCAAACTTTTTTAAAATTTCAGCAACATACTTATATTGACTAATAAATATGCCATCCTTCTTCTGCTTTACTTGTAATCCCAAGAAGAATGTAAATTCTCCCATAGAACTCATCTGAAATTTCTCATGCATCAACTTCTCAAGTTCAATGCATAGCTCCTTCTTTGTTGAACCAAAGATGATATCATCTACATAAACCTGAACCCGCAAAATATCACCTTTGTGCCTCCTGATGAATAAAGTCTTGTCAATATTTCCTCTATGAAACCCATTGTCCAACATATATGTTGACAAGGTTTCATACCATGCTCTAGGAGATTGATGTAATCCATGCAGTGCTTTTTCAACCTTGTATACTCTATCAGGAATGTCTGGATCTTCAAACCCTGGTGGTTGACAAACATACACCTCTTCTTCAATCTTCCCATAGAGAAAAGCACTCTTGACATCCATCTGATACGCCACAAAATCTTTAAATGAAGCATAAGCTAAGAACAGTTTAATTGCTTCAATTCTTGCAACAGGGGCAAAGACTTCATCATAGTCAATCCCTTCTTTTTGTGTGTACCCTTGAGCTACCAATCTTGCTTTATTTCTTATCACTATACCTCTTTCATCCTTCTTGCTCCTGAAAACCCATTTTGTACCTATAGCCTTTTTTCCATTAGGTAAATCCACCAAAGTCCAAACTTCTTGTAACTTGAACTGTAGAAGCTCTTCTTGCATAGCCTCTACCTAGCTTGAATCCTTTAATGCTTGAATTACCTTTTTGGGTTCTTCTTGTGATAAAAAGCAAGCAAACAAACAGTTTTGAAGGTCTTTATAACTGTTTCTTTGTTTAAGAGTGCTAACAAACTGCCCATGTTCCTTCAAATCCTTGGTAATTTTCCTTGTTTGTGTAGCTGAATGCAAATCTCCAATTACTTGTTCAAGAGGATGATACTTATGTATTCTTGTGGTTAGAATATGACTGACTGGGATTGTTGGATCCAAATTGTTCATGTCAGTTGCTCCAGCATCATCTTCAACATCACTGTCATTCCATATTTCTTCCAAAGGAGGCATGTCTAGATCAAATGGAAATTCATTGCTTGTATTTCCATCAGCAGCATTAACTTTCATGCCACCAATATTAACAGTTGAACTACCAGCATTAACACTGTTAGTGTTGTTTCCCTCACTAGCAGTATTAACATTATTAGTTCTGTTAACTTTATCATCCTTTTCTTGATTATCACATTCAGTCTCTTTTCTTGGTTCTTCATTAACCTTCTTTTCATCATCACTTGAATCTTCATTATCACTTGAAGGTTTGACTTCATCATCTTGAGAACTCTTTGGATCATGGGTTGAGAATGGTGGATCAGCAGTCCACAATGGTAGCAAGATGTAATCTTTTGCACGTTCTTTCTCTTTTCTAGCTTGACCTGCATCATTATTAGCTTTTGTACCTGCAAAACCATTAGACTGTGTACCTGCAACAACTGGCTCATAATTCATTGTTCTTGTTAGTGCATCAATATCAAATAGCCAATCTGGTCCACTGCCTACAAGATTAGGTGTACTCTCACTAAACTTAATATGCAAGTTCTCTTCCACTATCCTTTTTCTACTATTGAATACTTTAAAGGCTTTGCTATTCAAAGAGTATCCAACAAAGAAACCTTCATCAGCCTTAGCATCAAATTTGCCTAAGTGATCTATGGTATTGAGAATAGTAACAGGACACCCAAATGGTCTCATAAAACTTAATGTTGGTGTTCTACCATGAAAAAGTTCATATGTGGTCTTGTTATGAGGCTTAACAACTAACACTCTATTTTGCACATAGCAAGCAGTACTAACTGCTTCAGCCCAAAAAGTAGTTGGCAACTTAGAATCAGCTAGCATAGTCCTAGCAGCCTCAATTAGTGTCCTATTTCTCCTCTCAGCTACACCACTTTGTTGAGGAGTTCTAGCTACACTATGTTGTCTCAAAATACCCTTCATCTTACAAAACTGATTCATTTCTCTATTCTTGAACTCAGTCCCATTGTCACATCTTATCATCTTAACATTATGATCTACTAGATTTTCTATCCTAGTTATAAAAGAATTAAGAATGTTACTAGTCTCATCCTTAGTAGCTAGAAAGAAAACCCAAGTAAATCTATTGAAATCATCTGTGACAACTAGGCAATACATCTTCTTCATTAAGCTTTTTACAAATATTGGACCAAACAAATCCATATGCAACATATGTAAAGGTTTACTGATTGAGTTCTCTGTTTTGGACATACAAGAGACTCTGTGCTGCTTTCCCTTCTGACAAGCAACACAGGTTTGATCATTTTCAAAAAGTTTTGAAGGTAAACCTCTTACAAGATTTCACTTAACCAATTTGTTCATTATTTTAAAATTCAAGTGACCTAGCCTTCTATGCCAAAGTTTAGATTCATCAGACGTGGCTTTTGCAAAGAGACAAGTTAAACCTCCTTTAGGAACTATGTTCTCTAAATTAACATTGTATATATTATCCTTTCTAGGAACTCTTAGTAAAATTTGACTTTCATCAATTAACTTAAAGTTTGGAGATAAGACTATACATTTAGTGTCATTAAAGAGAACACTATTCTTTTTGTCGCACATTTGTGAGATACTAAAGAGATTAAACTTTAACTATTTCACAAAATACACATTCTCAAAATCTTGTTTACCAGTTTTAATGGTACTTTTTCTTGTGATTTTCCCTCCTTTGGGGTTACTGCCAAGAGCAACATATCCTCCATCAATTTCTTCATAGTCTGTAAGATATGACATGTTTCCTGTCATGTGCCTTGAGCATTCACTATCAATAACTCCTTTATCCTGTAAATCCACCTGTGGATTGCCCTGCACATAAAGTAAGAAAATCAGTTTCTTTTGGGACCCCAAGCAATCCCTGACTTGGATCTGCCTTGTGCATCAACATAATCAAACCTCTTTAGGGTGATTGATGCACTGTCATGTTTGTAAACATGGTCTAAAACTTGAATCTTTGGTTTCCAAACCCAACAAGCTGAGGCCTTAACAACATAAAAATGATTTCCCTTAACATTATAAATTACTGCTTTTGGCTTAGCAATATTAACTACTGTATTCTTTTGAATGGGCCTTTTAACAGTCGAATGTGCTATTTTTGAAAAATGTGACATTGATTTAGCAACATTCACTGTTGTTTTGGTGCGAGCAGTATTAACTTGTCTTGCAGCATTAACCATTACTGCTGGTTTTGAAATGTTTTGTTTAGCTGTATTAATTGATACTAAACCAGAATTCATTTATACTGCTCTTGGAACCATGTTATTTTTAGAATTAGGGTGAGTCTTTTTAGCAAAATTTTGGTGATTCACCCTTTGTGCATTGTTCCAAACAGGTTGTACCATCCTTTGATTTTGAAATTGTTTTTTATGGTAAACCTAGAAATGATCAAAACTACCACACACATAACAAGCCTTATTGAACATCTCAAAATCACTTCCTAATCTTTGAGACATTATGTTATTCCAGTTCCTCTGATTTCCTCTAGGACTGTGAGTGTGTTGCCTAGGTTGCTCAATATGTTTAGTAGTTTTCCTAGCAGTTTGAGATTTAATAGACTCTATCTCAGCAGTGCTAGGCCTAACCACTTTCTTTTCAACCTTAGGTTGAGCTACAACCTAATCCTCATCATCAGACACACAATCTTCAATAATTGGTGCATCATTATACTTTCTAACATCCTTAGGCTCTTCTATACTAGACTTGACTCTACTCTTCTCAACTACTGACTCATTAGTGAACTCATCTAGACTAGTAAAAGAAAATCAGATGTTGGAGGCACAAATTTTCGTGTGATAGGAGGTGGAACTTCATTATAGCATAAACCACTACCTTTCTTAAACTTGTCAGCAATTTGACACTCTGTGATCTTGTTCACACTTTTAGATGCATGTTCAAACCTATTTACTCTAAGTTTAATGCTATCTTTTTTTTTAAACTTCATCTTTTTCTTTTTGAGCTATTTCAATCCTCTTCCTAAGCTCTTTAATAAGTTCTTATCTTACATAAAGTTCACCTTTTAAATCATTAATCTTGTCTACATAATCAGACTTATTCTTCTTAAAAAATTCAAGTCTTTCCTCCACTGACTCTAAACCTTTCTTATAACCTAAAACCATTAACTCATACTTCCTTAAATCTTCTAATAGTTTATTATTCTAAGATTTAAATGACTCAACAGTTTCCAAACAAGATTTATAAGAACAAACAGAATCATTTGATACCTCAGAGTCAAAACTTGAAGATGAAGATGAGTAATCCATAAGTGCATAGTTAGGTCCTTCTTCAGCCTGATCACTCCAGTCATAGCCACCAAGACCATCACATGACACCAAGGTTGTGGAATTAGATGTTTCTACAGGCACAGTCCTTCTGGAGCTTTCCCTGTTTCTGTTGTCTTGGTTCCTTGGAGATCTGTACTCTTTAGGAAAATGTCCCTTCCTGTGGCAGTTGTAGCACTCCACCTTGGACTTATCAAAGCCAATGTTCTCATTGCTATTGACAGTTAGCTTCCTTCCAGTATTCTTTAAGAACCTTCTTGCCCTCATAGTCAACATAGCCATCTGCCATCTCAAATCAATCTCTTCAATATCATCTGGATGAATTTGTTCCAATTCCTCATGCAGAAGTTGATGACTATTAGGTTGACTAGATAGGAATGCATAAATAACAGCATCACTCGAGTTATCAATGTTTGTAGGGTTCGTAACATTAACTTGAGTGCTAGCAGTAGAAACTCCATGAGCAGTATTAACTGCTTCATTAGGACTGCTAGAGTTGTTGTTTGAGGAGGACATAAAAGTCATGTTTTGTGTGCTTGTACTGGAGCTAGACAACCCTTTGACTTCTGGTTCATACACCTTAAGATTGTTTTATAGATCATCCATGCTCATTGTATCCAGATCATCTTTATTCCTCCACACAACAACATGTGTGTTCCATTCTGGTGAAAAACTCCTCAAAAGCTTTTGGTTAACATCTTCTTGGGAAAGCTTTTCACCCAAAAGCTCCAATTGACTCACAAGCTTTTGAAGCCTGTCAAAGGTCTGATCAAGCATCACAGAGATTGGAGCAGAGAAGTTTTCATACTGCTGCTTCAAGAGATTCTTCTTTGTCTTCTTTGTAGCAGCATTCCCACCAAATCTCTTCTCTATAGCTTCCATCTACGACTTGGCATCTTTTATTGAATTAAACGTTAACTGATGTTCATTGGGAATGCCCGTCAATAACGTACTTCTAGCTTTTACCTCCAGTCTTTTCTGAGCCTTGTCTTCAACAGATGTAATAGGCACCACAGTCATAACACCTTCTGCAGATGTTGTTGTTTTTTGTAAGGTGTTACCATTCTCTATGACCTCCCATAGAGAATAGTCAATCATCTGGATATATTGCTCAATTCTCATTCTCCATATCTTGAACTCTCTAGGTTTGAGCATAGGTACCTTTGATGCAGCCACCATATGTTTAGATTCTTGATCCATGTCTTCTAGTAAAATCTTGTGTATTAAAACAACTTTTTCTTGGTCACAGCTTCTAGATCACAAGCTCTGATACCACTTGTTGATCCCAGTTGAGCACTTGATCGAATTTCTTAGCTTGTATGAGGTTTAGCTATGCTAGATAAAACTAACACAACTAGAATAGAAACTGTGTTTGAGTTTATCAAATACTATGCGGAATCTAGTCTTTGATATTAATAAGAAATTTGATGTAACAGTAAACACAAGAACATAATTTTAACAAACAAACAAGCCTCAATATTATTAAAGAATGATACGAATACTCAATAGTATTAGGGTTACAAAACCTTGAAGCTAATTGACTTTCTAATCTCACGTATCTAACTCAATGCCCTAGGACCTCCTCTTATAGACTAAGGAGTCCTAGTCGGCTTACAATGACTTTCTCTCCAAGATAAATCTTTCTAAATCTTTTCTATAATTATCTAACCGACTCTACATGTATATCTCATAAACAACATTAACTAAAACACCCAATAGTTGTAATTATCACTAACAGTTGTAATCTTGAAACTAGCAGCATTGACTCCTTCAGCAGTTGTAAATTTGTACTGGCAGCACTAACTTTGCACTAGCAGCACTAACTACTTAGTGTATCTTCCTTGAAGTTCTTCAGCAGTTGTAACTTTCCAAGAGCAGTCTTAAGTTACACTAGCAGTCTTAACTTTTTTATTGGCAGCAGTAAACACTTAGCATATTTTCCTTTGAATCGCAAGAGTAGTTGTAATTCCTGAGAGCAATAGTAATATCAATGTGAGCAGCAGCAACATCAAGAAGCTTTATTCCCAACAACCATCTTCTAATTGTTTAATTTTTAGACCAAGAAAGAAATTCAATTCTCCCATCATACTCATTTCAAACTCTTCGTGCATGATTTTAGAAAAATGATTACACAATTCTTGACAAGTAGATCCAAATATAATATCGTCTACGTAAATTTGAACAATGATAATATGTGATTTGTTTTTCTTTGTAAACAATGTATTATCTACTAGACCCATTGTATATTTATTATCTATAAGAAATGTTTTAAGTCTATCATACGAAGCTTTAGGATCTTGCTTAAGACCATAGAGAGCTTTCTTGAGTTTGTATACATATTCTGGTTTTTTAAAATCCACAAAACCGGGAGGTTGAGACACGTACACTTCTTCATTTATGAACCCGTTTAGAAAATCACTTTTAACATCCATTTGATAAAGCTTGAAATTTTTAGCACAAACATAAGCTAAAAGGATTCTTATAGATTATAATCTAGCTACGGGAGCATAGGTCTCATCAAAATCTATTCCTTCTTGTTGGTTATATCCTTGCGCAACAAGTCTAGCTTTGTTGCGGTATACTATCCCATTTTCGTCTAGTTTATTTTTGAAAACCTATTTTGTACCGATTATTGTTTGATTTTTAGGAGGTGGAATAAGGTTCCAAACATCATTAGTTACAAACTGATTTAACTCTTTTTGCATAGCCATTATCCAACTTTCGTCCTTAATAGCTTCGTTAACGTTTTTAGGTTCTAGAGATGACACAAAACAGAAAATATTACTTTGATTTTGAGCTTGAGAACGTAAAGTTCTTTCATTTAATTTTCCTATGACTATTTCCAAAATATGGTTTTTAGACTCTTTAACGTTAACTATTTCTTTATTTAATAGTTCATCTTCCTTGTTATTAGACTCATTAACTTGATCTTCAATGATTTGACTCTCTATTATATCATCATCTACGAGAGGTTGAGATTTAGGAGGAGGACTTTCATCGAACTTAACATTTAAAGACTCTTCTATTCTTATAGTTTCTTTGTTAAGTATTACGTATGCTTTACTATTTGGTGAAAATCCTAAGAAAATACCTTTGGTAGATTTAGGATCAAATTTTGTGAGATAGTCTTTTGTATAAAGCATTTTCTTCCAAAGACTTTAAAGTGGTCTAAGGATGGCCTTTTACCTTTGAATAACTCATAAGGAGTCATTCCTAAAATTGGTCTAATTAGGATTTTATTTAGAATGTATGTTGAGGTATCGACAACGTTACATCAAATTTTTTTGAGGAATTGATTGTTCATTTAACATGGTTTGACTCATTTCTTGTAGAGTGCGATTCTTATGTTCAACTACCCCATTTGATTGTGGAGTACGTGGAGCCGAGAAATTATGAATAATACCATTAGCGTCACAAAAAGCTCCGAATTGTACTTCGTTATCAAACTCCCGACCATGATCCATATGGATTGACACTATTGATGAACATAGTCGTTTTTTAATTTTCTTACTTAAGATTTCAAAATGATCAAAAGCTTCGGTTTTGTTTTTCAAAAATCTAGTCCATGTATACCTAGAGTAGTCATCAACTATTACCAAAGTATAGAAGTTTCCTCCGTAACTTTGAATAGCCGATGGACCAAATAAATCCATGTGTAATAGTTCTAGACACTTAGTAGTTGAAACCATATTTTTAGCTTTATGACTAGCATAAACTTGTTTTCCTACGTTACAAGCATCACAAAAATGTTGCTCGTATTTTAATTTTGGTAAGTTTCTAACAAGCTTTTTAGATGATAGCGATTGTATAAGTCACATATTGGCATGACCCAATCACACTTTTTAGAAAAAGTTTATCTTTAGGTGAGTTACCGATTTTCATTACGAAAAGACCGTTTTTCCTAATCCCTTGGCCTATGGTGATTCCATTTTTAAGTATTTTACTTCCGGTTTCACTAAATAGGACATCACACTTTTTATCAACTATTTGGCTAATACTTAGTAGATTAAATCCTAGGTTATCTACGTGACACAATTCATTAATGGTTAAAGAGTTATGTGATATCGTACCTTCGCCGATGATCTTGCTTTTACCATTACCAAATACTAAGTTACCTCCAACACAAGCCTTGTAAGATGAGAATAGGCTTTTATTTCCCGTCATGTGCCTTGTGCATCCGCTGTCTTTTATCCATTCATTTGGTTCTAGATCGACCTTTAAACAGACCTATAAGCACAAAGAAACTCAAGCGTTTGGTCCATAATATCTCATGGGCCCATTAGTGATAAATAAACCGTTTACTTGGTTTATCAAAGGAAGATAGTTCCAAGGTCCAAAGTTTGGCATTTGGTAACCATTTTGAAAATCATTGTTCTATCCCATTTGATCAAAATTACTTTTTGGGTAGGGTGCTTTTGGTCTCCTAAATGATGTTGTGGGTGTCGGTCGAGTATTTGGCTTTCTTAGTGTAACACCCCGTGATCAAACAAGACTAAAAACGTGAAATGTTTTCCCAAAAAGTACACCCGAAAACTGACCCGCTGATACTCTTTTACGAACTGACAAAAATCTATACATATCTAGACCTTGAGACTATTTTTAAATGAAACTATACTGAATTACCTTCAAAACGCCGGGTGGCACAACCTCTAACGACTTACGGATCAAAAGATTTGATTTTTCAAAGTTTACCAAAATCTGTCCACATTTCGGTACAAACCGAAATTTGGGAGTTTTGTTGGTGTACCCAAACCGAAATTCCACCCCTTTTGACAATAAACACCCCATGCTACCTTATTTCTACACCAAACTCACTCAAAGCCATTAACATCTCGTACTAAATCGTTTACAAAATCAATCAACCCGTTTGCTACCCAAAATGGGTAAAAACACTCTTAACCCAAACACCCATTTAACTGCATAACCCTTTTATACACCTCTTTGACCCATTTTACCAAAAGACAACTTCTATGACCTGACAATTAACGAAACTTTCCAGATTTATTTCTTATATCATTGGGCTCATCTTCATACAAAAACATTTACCGTTTGACTCTCCGAAATAGTACTTTACAAATTAGACATGATTTTTCCACAAGTAAGTCTCTTATCACTAACCGTAAAACATACATAACACATATATGTTAGACATTCATATAACGCATGCCATCATCATTTTATTTACTTCATCTCCAAGCTAAGCATATCCAAGCATCCATCATCATCCTCATAAACATCCTAAATCATAACATCATACAAACACTCAACATATAACACAATACATCATGAACAAAGGTTATAAAACCTATCAAACTTACTCATCTTCCTTTCTAAATCATCATATAATCATACCTTGATCATATGATGATTTCCCACCTCAATCATAACTCTTAATCTTATTAATCATCAAATAGAAATACTTACTTGTGGAGGATTATTACTAGGAAGAACCATAAACATAAGAGCTTCATCTTCTTCTTCCTAAAACCATCAAGACTCACTTTCTTCCCTTCCTTTTTCTCTCTAAAAACCGAACCTCACCAACCCTTAAATGATTTGGAAATGTCTAGATAATCATGGACATTTCTTATCTAAACACAAGTTTGGGCCATTGGCAAGGATGGCCCCTCAAGTCCTATTCTTTCTATTTTGGCCACACTACCTACCTTAACACTTTTGGTCTATTGCAACTTTAACCCTTGAAGTCTATTTCCTTTCTATTTGTGGCACATAATACTTTTCATAACTTTATAACACATATTTTGACTATCACTTGACTATTGGGTTTGACTTTCCACGTAACTTTGTTGACAAACAAATCACATTAAACCTTAGTCAACTCTTCTAGGATGGGGCCTAGTTGTATCTGGGAAACGGTTCTAACAATTCTACCCCCTTATTTAGAATTCGTCCCCGAAATCTATAATTCATTTCTAACCAACCCTAGTCACATTATATTTCTCATTCCTAGCACCTTTATTCTTAGTTTATTTAGTTGCAACGATCTAAGTGGTCTTGCGACTCTATGCATACTATAACATATCACATATCCTTAATTCTCATTACTTCCCGCTTACTTCTATAACCATATAACTCTTACTTAGCTTATTACTTATCACAAGACATACTCGCTGTAGCTAGTTATCAATCCAATCCATTCTATTACTGTTGCATCACGTTCTCACTTGCGTTGTCCTATATTTTTACCCTTTAACTACAAGTTACTTGAGAATATCGTACTATTTGACCTTATATAAACACGTTTGGCTAACACTTTCATATCCTATCAACACCACTTAACCATTTCTTTTACGTCTCTACAATTACTTCATTTCTTCTACTTCTTTCTTCATGTCATTTTCACTTACTTTTATAAGTCTTAGAGAAAAATTACATGAATTTGCTTTATAACATCATACTTTAACACTTGCCGTCACATTACCCATGCCACTTATCATCCATTATTTCCATTACTCACATTTTGTACCATGCCACAAATACGTATTATAACATTTTTAAGCATCATTACAATTCTCCAGTTCCTTCAACTTATACTTAACACTCGACACATAGGTTCTCATAAGTCTCACTAAAAGGCGTACTTTGATTTTAACCCTCCTATCTTAGTCCTTACAATTTCTAACTAATTATAGACTTTCGCTTTCTACTTCTCTAAACCTACTCGTGTCATGTCGGCAACACATAAGCCCACTCATTCACGCTTCCTCATTTACATGGAAAGACGTCCCAATCGATGTAAATCAAGAAACATAAACTCATGGTTATATATATATTTCCAACACAACACAAGTACTCCAATTTCTAAATTTAACTTTTATTCTCTCATCCTTTTTATACTTCACATTCCTTTTTAGACTTGGATCCATATCATTAACACATTCATTATGGGGATATTTTTATTGCCAAGGATGTAGGCAACCCCATTGCCGATGAAGGCAACACGTTTTATCCCGAAGGATCTTTAACATATCCCAAAGGATTCCTTAACATTCCTTGACTTGGTCATCCCGAAGGATACCACCTTTAATATTCATCCCGAAGGATACCATCTTTAACGTTCATCCCGAAGGATCATTAACATTCATCACTTTATCACTTTACCAATGGATCCAATTCATAAGTACCTTACACACATTTTTATATCCATTTATTTTAGTGAACGCATGCGCATAGAGCATATGAGCCTGCTTATTATAATTACACAATTCCTATGTGCTTACTATCCTACATTCTTAATCCGCACTTTCACATCTTTACTTTACCCTTTAGCCTATCTGACTTTCTCCGTATTTAAACCTTACGTAGGTTACTTTCATTCTTTCGTTAGCACCATTCATTTTTCTTACACATTTTAAGTCGTTTACACATTCTTATCTCGTTCAATCTTCACATAGCATCCTTTCGCTTAACTCATCACGTTTTATTATTCAACACTTTCATCATAGAAATCGCCGCTAATGGGGCACATTAGCCGGGATATGATAATTTTCGAACAAAAACACTTTAACCTCATACATGCTATGCTCATTCTCTCTTACATACTTAGCTCATTGCATTCTTATTCTCATATCTTATCTCATTTCTTAAATTATTTATGTATTTAAGCGATATTATTCTATCTCGCCTTTTACATATCTACCCTTTATGGATCATTAGCTATAACACACTCATTAGCGTCACCTTTCCTACGTACACATTCTATTACATAAGTTCGTTACGTTTACCACACAATATTTCATTACATTTTGGCTTTCGTACTTAACTCATCTTATTACTTACCTATGCATTTAGAGCAATGCCGCTCTTGGTCATCAATTACATATCATTTTGATTAAATCTCATTTTATGACCTTTGTCTTAGTAGATATTTATAAATCAATACGTCAAGTCATTCTCGCTTTCCTTACCTATCACCATAACGTCGTTATCTTTACTACATATTCATGTACATACTCAATCCTCCTACATACTCATCTCATCCTTATTTACCTTCTTAACTTATCGCATTTAACCTTTAGCATTCAACTTTTTCGTTTAATTTCCATCCTTTATATACCAACACGTTTTATCTCAACCTCACGTTCACACTTAAACCTCAAGTACTTTACCTTATCATCGTCCCGTCTCTATACCATTTTAACTTTAGTCTCTAATCACTAATATGATAAGACCATATGTTGGTCACATCTCATGCCATCATTCCCTAATCTCATTCTTGAATCTTCAAGTCAATATGCACTTAATCATTAATTTGTTAGTTTCGCCTTGCCTTTTCACACTATACCTTAGTACGCTTAATATCATTACAACCTACACTTAAGGCTTCATTGCTTAATTCACTTGCTAGCCCATCTCTAATACCACTTGTCATTCCTACTCATATTCCATTTTCGTTACTTTAACATTCATTCATATAATTACAATATAATCGCCGGCACTAACCAAAGTGCACGGTAAACAATTTACCACGTATCATCACCAATCAGTCGCTTTTAATTTACTAATTTTTTGTTCACTAATTATTCATTATGCAAGCATTTCTCAGACTAACACTTTTCCGTTTTCTTTTCTCCTTGCCTTACACGTTTCTAATTACTCACCTATCACCTTTCATTACTTTGACAAAATCTAAATAATACTTGCCGATTCTATATTTTTATATACATATATCGCATTTCACCTGAGTTGTTACATTACATTTATCATTATATTATCAACCCCAAGTTGACCTCCTATTTTATCTTACGTCTACAAGTTATTTTAATGTTTACTTACTTTTAATCCCATTGACTCGTCTGCTTTGAATTCCTTTGCATCATACTTCTTTTATACATCACGTTATAATAAGTATTATTAAATCACCTTGCTTATGACAAAGTTAGCACTTAATACATAATCTACAAACACATTAGTACATATTTAATCTCATTCATACCCAAAGTCCACATTCGATCTATCTTTCCATAAAAGATAATCGCCACTAAACATTTAAGGCCTCGATTCACATAATTAAACTTTAGTCTATCCGACTCGAGAACTATCATTCACTTACTTAACACTTAGCACAATACATTCCAACATAGAATTTCTTCACATATACATTGACACCAAAAAACACATAGCACACTTATCGGCTTAAATATATATATACCACATCTTGCATTATATCATATAGTTAAGGCAATCTCTAATTCGCGTCTAATTCATTACTTCTATATTTCACTACATCCACATAACAACATTCACATTACATCTTAGCTATAATCTAATCTCATCATTACCATAAGCACTTCTACGTTATACCACAAGGGCACCTACTAGTCGTTTTACTTTAACTTACATACAACGCGTCTACGAGTGGTTTAAGTCTAGGCAACCTATAGTGGAAACCTAATTCACTTAAACCGAAGTTTTGATACCAAGTTGTAACACCCCGTGACCAAACACAACTAAAAACGTGAAAAATTTTAGCAAAAAGTACACCCGAAAACTGACCTGCTGATATTCTTTTTCGAACTGACAAAAATCTATACATATCTAGACCTTGAGACTATTTTTAAATGAAACTATACTCAATTACCTTCAAAACGCCGGGTGGCACGACCTCTAACGACTTACAAATCAAAAGATATGATTTTTCAAAGTTTACCAAAATCTGTCCACATTTTGGTACAAACCGAAATTTGGGAATTTTGGTTCAAAATTTCGGTACAAACCGAAATTTGGTGTACCCAAACCGAAATTCCACCCCTTTTGACAATAAACACCCCATGCTACCTTATTTCCACACCAAACTCACTCAAAGCCATTAATATCTCGTACTAAATCGTTTACATAATCAATCAACCCGTTTGCTACCCAAAATAGGTAAAAACACTCTTAACCCAAACACCCCTTTAACTGCATAACCATTTTATACACCTCTTTGACCCATTTTACGAAAAGACAACTTTTAAGACCCGACAATTAATGAAACTTCCCAGATTTACTTCTTATATCATTGGGCTCATCTTCATATAAAAATATTTACCGTTTGACTCTCCGAAATAGTACTTTACAAATTAGACGGGTTATGCATTAAACCATTTTTTACCCATTTTCACTACATACAACCCATACGACTTCCTTTTTACATCAAACTTGGCCAACTTCATTATCTTAACATAATAAACATGTTCCAATGACACTTGACCCGTTAACAACCCAAAATGGGTACAAACACACTTAATCCAAACGCCCCTTTAACTTTTACTAAAAACACTTAAAACACTCTTTGACACATCGTTAGACCACCAAATCTTTATGACTCCATTATCATACATTTTGACACTCGACTTGACTTTATAAATCAACAAAAGACTAACGGGGGTACAAACTTTATACTTGAGCTCGGTATTCTACCTAAGCTCCTAACACATACTACCTTCTATCTTCCACTTTAGCCAACTTTAAACCTTAGCCCAAGCTCACCATTTCCATCACACATAAACCTACAAAACATTAAACACTTAAACCGTAAGCACGAATGCTTAGTAAGTAAAACGATAATAACATACCATCATACTTCAATCAAACACATAAGCATCACATATATCCAAACACTTACTTAGCGGCTCCACTTTCTAATTCTTGCATAAACACATAACATCAACTTACCCTCACAACCAAATTCATCACTTAGATCATATTCATCATAGCACATAAGCACATCTCAAGTCTCTTATCACTAACCATAAAACATACATAACACATATATGTTAGACATTCATATAACACATGCCATCATCATTTTATTTACATCATCTCCAAGCTAAGCATATCCAAGCATCCATCATCATCCTCATAAACATCCTAAATCATAACATCATACAAACACTCAACATATAACACAATACATCATGAACAAAGGTTATAAAACCTATCAAACTTACTCATCTTCCTTTCTAAATCATCATATAATCATACCTTGATCATATGATGATTTCCCACCTCAATCATAACTCTTAATCTTATTAATCATCAAATAGAAATACTTACTTGTGGAGGATTATTACTAGGAAGAACCATAAACATAAGAGCTTCATCTTCATCTTCCTAAAACCATCAAGACTCACTTTCTTCCCTCCCTTTTTCTCTCTAGAAACCAAACCTCACCAACCCTTGAATGATATGGAAATGTCTAGATAATCCTGGACATTTGTTATCTAAACACAAGTTTAGGCCATTGGCAAGGATGACCCCTCAAGTCCTATTCTTTCTATTTTGGCCACACTACCTACCTTAACACTTTTGGTCTATTGCAACTTTAACCCTTGAAGTCTATTTCCTTTCTATTTGTGGCACATAATACTTTCCATAACTTTATAACACATATTTTGATTATCACTTGACTATCGGGTTTGACTTTCCACGTAACTTTGTTGACTAAAAAATCACATTAAACCTTAGTCAACTCTTCTAGGATGGGGCCTAGTTGTATCTGGGAAATGGGTCTAACACTTAGAATTCCCTTACCATGATGTGGTACATTAACATTTTTATGAGAAAGATTAGGTGTTTTCTTTTTAGCTACTACCACAAACTCTTTTCTAGATGATTTGGATGAGTCAAATTTAGGCTTTGCTGTACCAGATGGCTAGATCCTTTGGTTAAGCCTAGCCGGATCCTTTTTCAAAGGATCTGCTGGATCCGCCACCTCAGAAAAAAATGGTACATCAGATTGAACAAATTTTGTTGGTTTCTCTTCGCTAGTCGAAGGCATACAATTTGTAAAACCCAACCCATCTTTATTGTTCTTGATTTGTTGTGTGTCTATTATATTTTCTAAGCATTGTGTAGTAAGTCTAGCAATTTTAGAATCTTGGTGATCAATTATCGTTTGAAGACTTACGCAAATTTTACATTCTACACTTGCTTCTTTTCCTTTATTTTTCTTTTAGCTCAAAAACTTTTTTTTCTAAGAGTTCATTTTTATCTTTTAGAAGTTTATTTTTGTTAATGACTTTAAGGTTAATTTTGCAAAGTTTGTTTTATTATAAGCTTAGAGATTGATGAACTACTATAATAGAGAGAGTCGGAACGTACCTCATTAGAGTCTTTGGCCATGAGTCAAATCTCATATTTCTCCTCTTCATTTGGATACCACGAGCCGCTAACAAATGCTTTTTTTTTCACCATTTGATTGTTTGGGACAATCACTTATGAAGTGATTTGGATCACCGCATCTAAAGCATCTTCGCTCATCTTTAACCTTCTTTTCTTCCTTATATTTTTGGAAGCCTTTCTTGTAATCGTAAGGTTGTTTTACGTACCTTCCTCTTCTTCTAAAGAATTTCTTGAAATCCCATACGGCCATGGCATATTATTCATAATCGCTATCCGATGAAGCATCTTCATCACTAGACTCCTTTTTAGCTTTTAGAGCTAGTGACTTGTATTTCTCCTTCTTTTATTTTGTGGCTTCGGAGTCTTTTGCCAATACTACCTCATAGACTTTGAGGTTCCCAATGAGCTCTTCGAGTGAGAGGATTGTTAAATCCTTCGACTCTTCTATTGCCGTTACTTTCGGTCTCCATTTAGCCAGAAGTGCCCTTAAGAATTTTCTGACATGATTACGCTTGGAAAAAGTTTCATCAAGTGCAATTAGTGAAATAATAATAGTATTATATTTAGCAAATGCATTATCAATACTTTCATCATCCGATATTGAGTATTGCTCATATTGTTGAACAAATAAATCGATTTTATTATTTTGCACTTGTTTGTTTCCTTGATGAGTAATCACCAAACAATTCCAAATGACCAAGTGGTTTTCGATAAGGTATTAGTTGAATATCGTCAAATGTCTGGATACAACTTCACACTTGTTGAGTCATGGAAAATTTTGAAAGGCCATAAAAATTTGCAAGAGGTAGAAATGCCTAAATTTTATAAAACCAAAGGTGCAAACAAAAAATCGAAGACACCGGATTCCACCTCATTAAACATATAAGATTCAACACATGTTGGTTTTAATCTCAACGACGAAGTGGTGGATGAGGAGGAAGAGGTATGGGAAGTTTGACTAATGGACAAGAACAAAGCTAAGAAAGCATCATCTTCGTCCACTCAATCGGAGTCTTTAGCTCTCGCTCCCACACCAATGTTGATTTGTTGGTGGATAAATGTACAAGCGCCCACTTGCCTTTTTTCAAAAAGTTAAAAAAGATTGGATCTCTTTTTTTTGGAGATAAAGAAGTGGGAAATGGTGATGGAAGAAAAGAAGTATGTACAAAGACAAAAGGAAATTGCACTACAACGACGAATGTTCAACTATCAATAAGAAAAAAAAATGAAAAAAGACATCTTGTTCTATACAAGTTCCGATGACCATTTTACCGTAAAAAAAAAGCTAAACAGTGATGGAGATGAAGCAAAAAATTAAGGCGAAATATAATTTAGACTATTAGTTTAAGTTTTTAATTCTAATATAACGTTTTTAAACTAATGAAGTTTTAATTTTAGTATTTAAAATAATTGAAAATGAAAAGATAAAAAAAAAGTAGAAGTACACCCAATGACGTCGGTTATTCTATTACACTATGTTGGTGGTGGACCAAAAAGTTGATGCGGATGATGATGTTGGTCACCACTTTAGAAAACTAGAAGGGGGGTTGAATAGTTTTATCGATTTAAATTTAGTTTATAAAACTTTAGATCGATAGTATGTGAAACCATTGGATGTTGAGATATGGATAATGCAAGTTGCTTGAAAAGAAATAAACACGATGAAAGTAAAGAGATAAAAGGATAGAAGCGAGACACAATGGTTTATAGTGGTTCGGAAACAAGGACACCTTCCTTGCTCTACTCCACACCCCGAGTACCCAACTCGAGAGGTCGAAAATACTATGTCAACAAGCTCCTTCAACCGGTGGAGAAATCTCACAACGTCGCTTACACTTTTTTCGGTATAAAGCTAAATACCAAGTCCTTTACACGGAAGACCAATCCAACAAAATAGCACAACTAACACAACAACTTTGAGAATACAAGAAGAAGTATCAACAATAAGAGACAACTCAGTGGTCTTGAGGTGATGGAGAGTCCGAGCAACTTGAAGAGAATAATGGCTCGTATGCTAGAAAATGTGATCTCGTCTTGTAAGAATAACCTTGAGAACACAAGAGAAAGAAAGCTACAAGAATGATCTTTAGATCTGAGGTTAGAGAACTTAGAATATAGAGAGAAGATATATCTAAGTGGGGTGAGAAACAAGAGAGTAATGGCTAACCATTTATAGGTAATTTTGAGCACTGTTCACCCGGATCCGGCGGATCCCTTCCCAAAGGGATCCGGCTAGTGTAAACCCAGGGATCCGGCTATCTGGTAGTACTAGTCTGGAATTTGGGTTACAATTCCGGGGTTTGGGTTATGGGTTAAGGTCCATGGGTCATTTGATGTCATGAATGATGTCAAAGACATCTTGGGTCATGGGTTATGGACTTTGGGTCATGGGTCATGGGTTTTACCAATTATGAAGTCATGCATGATGTCATGCAATGGGTCATGGGATATGGATTAAGCTCCATGGGTTATGGGTTATGGGTTATGGATTACCCAACTCTTTTTCATGCATTCCTTTAATACAAGTAAGTATATTTGTATGTAAATGATAAATGGTAACTGTAAAACATTTAATGTTTAGATTTATACTTTTACATAATCTTATGTTTTTTATCGACAAAACTTAAAGTGATCGATAAATATTAATAAAAGTTTTTACGGTTTATCTGTATTAGCAACCACTACACCCATTTAAATATTTCCAATCCAGTAACATCAGCATAAACCAAATGAAAAACGTGACCAAAGAGAACTGTCCTAAGCAAGGTTTTTAAGATAGAGATCCTACTTATGATCGTTTTAGTCTTTACAAGATCGTGATCGTAAGATCAAAAATCGACATCTTAAGATCCTACTATAGTGTCATTTTTTAATAGGCGTTGTAAAATTATGCAAATCTACATATTATTATATATCATATATCATGAACTTGTAGGTCAAAATTATGATCATGAAGTGGTTAATACAATTAGACTCTTGTTTTTCATATTCTACAAAGCTTAATACATAAATCTGTAGTTTTTAGCTTATAGTTCAAGAAAAGTAACATCGAATCGATCGAGATCTTAAGATCATATGGCCAAGATAGGGCTCTTATTAAGATCTATCTCGCAAAGTTCCTATGTAAGATCGAGATCGTTTTTGCTTTTTAGTATCGTAAAATCGTAAGATAATAAGATTAGCATCGGGATCTTAACAACCATTGAATCCTAAGTACCGAAAGTCAAATGCAACCTAATATCATATTCTCTTGAAATTGACATGTATAGTATGTTATCGAGTTGATATGCTTCCTTTGAAATACTTCTTTTTGCTAAATCAAACTAACAATTCACAATGTATGCATGTATTACAATCTCACACAATATATGCATTATAATCTCACACAGTCTCTTGACATGAACCCGCACCTATGTAGTTGTAGGGCATCTTACAAATGCAACTAGGCAACAAGCCCTTGGGTTTATTGATATGCATCTAAACACAAAATACAGAATTAGATTAGGTGTATCATGCTGGATTGTGTCATACGCAAGTAATCTTCATTCTTCAAGATGAGGTATAATATTATATCTAACATGTTTTTTATGTATTAAAACGTATCATAATGTGGTAGATTTTGTATGTTTTTATGATGGATTAAAACGTATCATGATGTGGTGGTGTGTATGTTTTTAGGATATGATATAAGATTGAGTGTAGGGGTGACAAACATCACAATCGCCTACTCAGCGTCGCATCAACTTTTCACTTTTACCATCAACATCACCACTAAATATGCATAATAACTAATAAGATCACCAATTTATTTACTCAAACATACCCCACTTATATTTAAATATATGCTACAAAATTGACATCACACACACAACCAATATTCAAATCGGCCTTGTGCACAACCGACATCTCACAAAATAGAGAGGACAATGTGTCGTTCTTGTGGTTGTGTGATAATCAAAACACGTCTTGGGGTGGTGTAAGTACGCCAAACCTAACAGAAACAACAAATCCCTAAAAACATGAGTAAGTCTCGCATGTGGTTGAGCCTATATTGTTAGACCCTCTTGTAGCATAACAAAAGCTATAATGGACCTGTAGTGAAATTTTGTTGACTCGTCATGTTTTGTATTGAAAGCAAAATAACCAATCTAATAACACGTGCATATTGTTCTATACACATATAAAAAGAAATTGAAAATGATGTTTATAATAACCTAAAACGTGGATTCTAAAATACGTATTAGATTTGAACTTCCCGAACACAAATATATTAACTAGAACTATACCATAACAATATCAACACATAAACTCCCATAATACAAGACTTACAAATCGACACAATAATGTTAGCACAAGTACTATATCACACGATTTTTAGAAGGTCCAAAAAGATTAAAATGTTGTACACAACTTATATATTGGAAAGGTCTAGAATTATTTTCAAATTTGAAGTGGAAAATCTGGTAATCCTATCCCCCAAAAGCTCGACTGCTCTCTCCTATATTCCCCCCCCCCCCCCTCATCCTCTCAATTTTCTCAACCGAATATAACACAACACAAACACACAGAATACCCTAGAACATTTATAGGTGGCGGCAGTAGTTCTATTCTTTCTTCATTCGAGTGCAAGGTAGTACAAAAGAGGCTGTTGTGATCGTGCATTGTAGCAGGTTCAAGGATAGTTGATCGTGATTTTTATTTCTGTTCGAATAGGGTATTGGTTGGTTCGATTAGGGTGCTCTGGTGGGGTTGATTTTAACTCCTTCCTGTCTTCGTTTGTTTCCCAGTCGACACCAAGGTATATCCCACCTTGGATCTTATTTCCTGCTCGTAATGTAAATGTAAAATATATATAAGAATGAAACACTTGAAGTCACATGAAATGATAAAAGATGAATGCAAGAAAGGAGATTATCACATAAGTCGACCTAGGGTTTAACATGGGCAATATTCATGTCGTTATAAGAGTATTTCTTGGCTTGTAATAATCTGAACAAAACATGATTTCATGGCCTATTTTATACGCTTGTTTTGATCACTAAATACACGACATAGAATCTGGTTAAGTGTTATATAAAATGGTGCATGTATATGTTGACATAAGGTCTCAACTGAGAATATAAAATCAGATTTCATACATGTTAATATGAGTCTAGTATGCATGTCAAAAACCTGGATGAGAGTCGCATAAATGAGGTGTTAGAATATAGGTCGATATACAATCAAATTATGGGCTGTAAATCAGGACTTATGTGCATGAATTTGGATGTGTGTTGTGCATGGTATAACGAGTAGAATGTATGTATATAAGGGTATATAAACTGGAAATTTAAACGTGTAAAATGTGATTGTTACTTCGAATATATGAGTGTGTATCGTGGTCTGAATATGGCGTAAACCTGGGTAATATATGCAAGGGAAAAATAGGGTTTCTAGTCTGGTAATTGTAAGTGTCGTGTATGGTGTGTGTTGGTGTCGAATGGCTATAAACTAGGGTTTGTTTTTCGAGTGTTGTTGTGACAAAATGGGTCGAGTATGGGCAAGGAAGAATGGGTCGAATGGGTTTGAAATGGTAGTCAAAATGTGTGATTTTATGTGTCGTTAAAATGGACAAATAAAAAGGGATTTTGGTCGATATGGTTAGGGTTAAAATAGGAAGAATACGAGTCGTGTATGTATGCATGAGAATGTGTGTTGGTGTGTCAAATACTTGGGCTATGTGTGGGTTAAAACGGATCAATAAGGAGTAAAGCACAAAAGGGTTAACGGGTTGTGTTGTATGTCGAATTAGGGTTTAAATTGCATGGAAGCATTAGTGAGATGTTTAAAATGTACAAGTAGGAGAATTTTCATAAAATTTGTGTAATTTACACTTTAACCCCTGAACTTTGATATAATGACCGTTTAAACCCTAAACTATTAAAAGTTGTCATATTAAAATCTGAACTATAATGTTGGTCATATTAATTCTTAAATTTATTTAATTATCAATTATAACTCTAAAATTCATTCAATCGGTAAACTAACTAATTATGAAAACTTACTAAATAAGGAAACTTTCTAAAAATAGAAAGAAACCATAAATGGGAAACCTTAATAACTATAAGTGGTAAACTTGTAAAATGAGCTTATTAGTAATACGTGATCATTAATTTGTATAGGTTCGGTGAAGAAGGAGTGATTTCCAATTTTCGGTGCTTTCTTATTTTGGTTGGTTGATTTACATAAGGTACATATATTCTACCCTGTTGATGCAAATAATGTTCTAAAAACGTTATTTATATCTTTCGATTACTTCACGTTTTGAGGATGACAAAATGTGAACTCACGTTACGTTAAAATTAACGTTAACAAGTTTTTAATCGGAAGATCCCGTTTCTACGCAAATCACTCTTGAACAAAGTTACAACTTGAACTAGTGATCAAAGAAGTGAATTCATGTTTTGAAAATTCACATTTTAAATGGGACAAAACATGTTTTTTCAAAAATACACATGACAAATTATTTTTGAAATATTAAGAAATGTTTTAATGGAAAAATAAGTTTGAAAATCACAACAGCTATTTCCCCCCCAAAATCAGCTCCAACCTTCCCCAAATAAGTTTTCACCAGAAAAGACAAAATTTGGAGCGTCCTAGTCTACCACGGCTCCACGGTACCGTTAAATTTAACAGAGCCGTGGATCATTTAATGGAGCCGTCCGTTACCATTTTGAATTGTAACGTTCAGATTTTCTTTGCCTATAAATACCCACCTCTTTCATAGTTTTAGGCACCCTTCACACACAGAAAAATCCCTTAGCTAAATCCTCTCACACCTTTCACTTCTTAGGGTCAATTAGATTAGTTTTTCTTTGTTTCAAGAGTGATCCAATCATCCTTCAAGTGATCCTCTTCATACCTCTTCACTAGCAAGAGAAGAACACAAGTATCCAAGTTGATACAAGGTGTTGTCATCCCTCTTCTTTAGCAAGAGAAGAACTCAAGTAATCAAGAAGATACTAGAGTTATAGTTGATAGGTTTTTGTAACACTTGTTACAACCTTGTTATGTCTTAGCATACATCAAGTTTATTTCCTTTTTGTGAGTGAGAGTGAAGATCAAGTGTGATCTATAGAGATAGTGAACATCTCTTGAAGCCATTGGGCTTGTGTGATTGATCAAGAAGATCAAGGGTCATTAGGTTAGTGTTAGTCGAGTAGAGTGAAGTGAGTGTTGATCATTGTGATCGTGTTGAGATCTTGGTGATCTCTTGAAGCCACTGGGCTTGAGTGTTTGGTCACGTGGACCTTGGTAGATTGGTGCTAGCTAAGATTAGCACTCGACATCTAGCTTAGTGTCGGTAATAGGATAAGCGACGTGTACGGTTTTCTCCGCCTTAAGGGAGGTTGTTGACATAGTGCCTGAAACTCTCGAGTGTGGTACTCGGGGAGTGGAGTAGGGCGAAGAAGAGCTTCGTAGCCGAACCACTATAAATCCTCTGTCTCGGTTTGATCTTTCCAACTCTACTCTTTACTTTTATTTGTTATTATTACTTAGCTTAGTGTGTAGTTCATATTGGTGTTGATTACACATAGAGTTCGAATCAAAGTTTCCAATAACCAACTTTTAAAACAAGATTTTTAAAAGAAGTTTTTAAACCGGTAAACTATTCAACCCCCCTTCTAGTTTCCCACAATTGGTATCAGTAGCCACGTCAGTCAAGTTTTTTAAAGTATATTGTATTTTAAAGCTTGAACCGATCAATGGATTCCGACAAATATCTAGAAGGGCAATCTATGCAATGACCACCACTTTTCAAAACCGATTGTTTTATATATTGGAAAACAAGATTCGAAACGTATGTGAAATCAAAAGACATTGATCTTTGGCATGTTATTACCGAGGGTGACTTTCAACCTATTCAAAAGAATCCGGAAACTAAAAAGGATGAAATAGTTTCTTATGATAAACAAAGTGATGAACTTAAAAGGAAATTAGCCAAAAATAATGAGGCTAAAATGATGATTTATAATGCTTTGCCTAAAAAGGAGTTTGAAAGAATTTTTATGTGTAATACGGCAAAAGACATTTGGAAAACTTTGTTAGTCACTCACCAAGGTAATAACCAAGTCAAAGAGAACAAGATAGATCTTCTTGTTCAACAATATGAACAATTCTCCATTTCGGAGGATGAGTCAATAGATAATGCTTTTGCTAGATTTAATACTATTATCACTAGTCTTAAAGCTCTTGATGAAGGTTATTCTAGTAAGAACTATGTTAGGAAGTTTCTTAGAGCTCTACATCCTAAATGGAAAACAAAGGTCACCGCCATAGAAGAGTCAAAGGACTTGGCGGCATTGTCACTCGATGAACTTATAGGAAACTTGAAAGTTCACGAGATGATAATTAAGAAAGACTCCGACATAGTCAAAGGCAAAGGCGAGAGAGTTAGATCTCTAGCATTGAAAGCCAAGAAGGAGTCTAGTGATGAGGAATGTTCGAGTTCCGATAGTGAAGATGAGGAATATGCACTAGCGGTTAGGGATTTTAAAAAGTTCTTTAGGAGAAGAGGTAGGTTCGTTAGGCAACCTTGTGATGAGAAGAAGACATCACAAAAGAACCATGTTGTAAAGAAAGGGACAAGTGATAGGAAATGCTTTAGATGCGGAGATCCTAATCATCTCATAGGAGAGTGTCCCAAGCCACCGAAAGTCAACAACCAACGAGCTCTCATAGGAGGCGCTGGAGTGATAGCGGTGATGATGAAGAAAAGAAGCCCAAGGACGAAACGTGTCTAATGGCTCATGCTTCAAATGAGGTACGTTACGACTACCCTGATTTCATAGATGATAATTCGTCAATAGATGATAACAAACTAAATGACGAACATAATAATCTATGCAAAATTGTCTCAAAAATGTTAGGTAGAAACAAATTACTAAAATCAAAATTGCATGAACTAGAAGTGAAAATGTTAGAACTAAAGAGTCAAGTCAAAGGACTTGAAGGATATAAAGAATTAGACATAGGATGTGAGTCATGCATAAATCTTAAAGTAGAAAATGAAAAACTCAAGGAAAACAAAATTAGAATTACTAGCTTTGAAAAGGAAACAGAAAATGCTTTGACAGATAAAACTAATCAAGCAAAATCTATTAAAATCTCAAACTCTGTCAAAAGTCCAGACGGCACCACTAAAGGTACCAACGGCTCCATTAAATTTAATGGAACCGTGGTACCGTCCGACTCTGGAGACAGAACTGAGTCAAATTTCAAAAATAAATCAAGTCCTAAACCAACTCACATTGTTGTTAATGGTACAAAGGTCTCTATTGCTAGTATAGAGGAAGTTAAACGATTCTACAAACCTATTTTAAAACCCAAACCTAGATTTGTAAAATCTGACGCTAGGTCTAAGACTCCTCCACCTAGAGAAACAAACACTCCCAAACCTCGGTCAAGAACTCCTCTACCGAGACGTAACTTTAGAAGACAAAGCTTTCCAAGTGATTATCCCGTAACTTGGAATGACCGTCAACTACAAAGTTACTTGCCATGGGAAATTTGCCCACCATTTCAACATCCAAACCACATGCAAATGATGCATGGGATGTTTAATGCTAACCACTTTGGACCCATGAGATATTGGGGACCAAATGTTTGAATGTTTATCTTATGCAATAGATATGCTTGGGAATCGACTTGGAGCCTGACGAATGGGTCAAGGATAGTGGATGCACTAACCACATGACGGGCAACCGAAGTCTATTCTCATCATACAAAGCATACAACGGAGGTAATGTCACTTTCGGTAGCAAACTTAAGGGCAACATTATTGGCAAAGGTACGATCACTCAAAACTCCCTCACTATTAGAAATGTTGAACATGTAGATAACTTAGGATTTAATTTGCTTAGCATTAGTCAAATGGTAGATAATAAGTGTAGAGTTATATTCTCTGAAGAGGGTAGTGAGATCATTAAGGATGGTAAAACCATAGGCAAAGGAGTTAGGAGAAATGGCTTATTTGTTATGAAAATAGGAAATAAGCCTCAGGATAGGATATGCTTAGCAACCATAGATGATAACTCCACTCTATGGCATAGGAGATTAGGTCATGCCAATATGCGCTTGATACAATCATTGGCGTCTAAGGAACTAGTTAGAGATCTACCTAAGATTAAGTTTGATCAACACTTTTGTGACGCTTGTAAAGTTGGAAAACAAGCTCATTCTAGTCACAAAGCTAAGAATATAGTCTCGACCTCTAGATGCCTAGAACTCCTTCATATGGACTTATTCGGTCCATCTGCCGTACGGAGCTACGGAGGAAACTACTACACCTTAGTAATAGTTGATGACTACTCTAGGTACACTTGGACTAGATTTCTTAAGAATAAGACTCAAGCCTTTGAGGAATTCGAGGTTTTTAGTAAGAAAGTCCAAAATCAACTAGGATGTACTATAGTTTCAATGAAGACGGATCATGGTCGGGAATTTGATAATGAAGTGCAATTTGGAGTATATTGTGATGCTAATGGTATTACTCACAATTTCTCAGCTCCACGCACTCCACAATCAAATGGGGTAGTAGAGCGGAAAAATCGTACTCTACAAGAAATGAGTAGAACGATGTTGAATGAACAATCAACTCCGCAAAAGTTTTGGTGTAATGCGGTGGACACCTCAACTTACATACTTAATAGGATTTTAATTAGGCCTATCTTAGGAAAACTCCATATGAAATCATGAAAGGTAGAAAACCTACTCTTGATTACTTTAGAGTGTTTGGAAGCAAGTGCTTCATACTAAACACTAAAGATTACCTCACCAAGTTTGACCCAAAGTCTTACGAAGGTGTCTTCCTAGGATACTCCCAAAATAGTAAAGCTTACATTGTCCTAAATAAGGAAACAATGAAAGTCGAAGAGTCACTCAACGTGACATTCGATGAAAGCCCTCCACCAACTAAGACATCACCCTTGGTGGATGATGACTTAGATGAGGAACAAGCCATTAAGGTTAATGGCAAGAAAACCTTAGATGATGACATTGAGGATGAAATAGTTGAAGTTGACGATATTGTCAATGTTAAGGAATCCAAGAACCATCCTATTGAAAATGTCATTGGAAACCTAAACCAAAGAACCCTTAGGTCACAAGCTCAAAACGAAAGTAATTTCTTTTGTTTTATATCTACTGTAGAACCTAAGAATGTTGGTGAAACGATTAAGGATGAAAGTTGGACACTTGCCATGTAAGAAGAACTTAATCAATTCACCGCCAACCAAGTTTGGGAGTTGGTACCTCCTCCTAGGAATCAAACCATCATAGGAACTAAGTGGGTGTTTAGGAATAAACTCGACGAAAATGGCGTCGTGACTAGGAATAAGGCAAGGTTGGTAGCACAAGGCTATAACCAACAAGAAGGAATAGATTATGATGAAACCTATGCACCTGTAGCTAGATTAGAATCTATTAGAATACTCCTTGCCTATGCGTGTGCCTTAGACTTTAAATTGTACCAAATGGACGTGAAAAGTGCATTCCTTAATGGTTATATCAACGAGGAGGTATATGTTGCTCAACCTCCAGGATTCGTTGATTTCGAATATCCGAACCATGTTTATAAACTCAAGAAAGCACTCTATGGTCTTAAGCAAGCTCCCAAAGCTTGGTATGATAGACTGAAAGCATTCTTGATTGAACATGAATATACCATGGGAGTGGTAGATAACACGCTTTTCACAAAGAAACGCGATTCACATCTCATCATTGTTCAAATATATGTTGATGACATTATATTTGGCTCAACTTGTCCAGAACTGTGCAATGATTTTTCTAAAATCATGCATGACGAGTTTGAGATGAGCATGATGGGCGAATTAAATTTCTTCCTTGGTCTACAAATTAAGCAAATGGAAGATGGTATCTTCTTTAATCAATCTAAGTATAGTAAGGAAATGCTTAAGAAGTTTAGTTTAGAAGAGTCTAAGCCCATGAAAACTCCCATGTCCACGGAAATAAAACTCACGAAAGATGAAGAAGGTGAGTCCGTGGATAACACTAAGTATAGAGGTATGATAGGTAGTTTACTATACCTCACGGCAAGTAGGCCCGACATCATGTTTAGTGCCTGCCTTTGTGCTCGCTTCCAAAAGGATCCCAAAACCTCTCACCTTGAAGCGGTTAAGCGTATCTTCCGATACATTAAAGGCACTATACACTTGGGATTATTTTATCCCAAGGGGACCGGTATAGAAACTGTTGTCTATGCCGACTCTGATCATGCGGGAGATTACGTGGATCGAAAAAGAACGAGTGACGTTTGTACCTTCATGGGTTGTTGTCTAACTTCTTGGTTCTCCAAGAAACAAACGGCTCTTGCCATCTCCACTACCGAAGCCGAGTACGTAAGCGCTGGAAAGGCATGTCAGCAAGCACTATGGATGAAACAAGCCCTTAACGACTATAGCATATACTTAGATGATGTTCCCATTATGTGCGACAATAAAGGTGCTATTGACTTGAGCAAAAACCCTGTCCAACACTCCCGTACTAAACACATTGAAATTCGCCACCACTTCCTTCGCGATAATGTTCAGAAAGGAAACATTTCCATTGAGAAAGTTCCTTCTCAAGACAACATTGCTGACATACTAACCAAACCTCTCAAACGAGAATCCTTTAACTACCTCTGTCTAGGTCTAGGAATGATGGAACATATTCCATAAATCCCATGACTCTTGAAGTCATCCCGTGTATCTCGTCTAGTCAAGTTTAGGAACCCCTAGTCATAAGAATTTGTTAGGTACAAATTCTTTCCTCGTGTCATAAGATCTCACTAAAACAGCGAGACTTATTCGTCAAAAATCAAAATGGGACAGAAAACAGTCCCAGCAGATCACGGCTCCACTAAATGTGGCACGGCACCGTTAAATTTAACGGTACCGTGGAACCGTGCATCTGGAACATTTCGTATTTCAGTCCCCTTTTCTCACATTACTCATTTCAAACCCTCACAACCTCAGCAATTGCTGTCATAACCTAACCTCACAACCCAAAACTCAATTACACCTCTTCAAGATCATATTCAAGACATTGATTTCAAGATCCTCAATCATTTTAACCTTTTCAACATAAGTTGTAAGTTTTCTCACTCTAATTTATTTCTAATTTTGAGTCTAGGGTTTGTTCATTGATGAAAATTGAATTGGGGATTTTCACCTTTTTCTTGGAATGTTTCAAAATTAGAAGTCATCAACATCAAAACACCCCAATTCCATCAATTTTAAAATCTCACAAAATTAGGATCATGAAATTATTCTTTTTCATGCATTGTTGATGCAAACTAAAAACACTTTCTCATGCATTCATGATCTCACAAATATTATTCGAATTACATAATCAATATGTACTTTTCGACATATTTGTTTGAGCTAAAGTGAAATCAGGAGTGTTTGGGTAATCTCATTATTTTTCTTTTGAGTCGAGAGTACCGCACCTCCACATAGTCTGCATATAGGCACACACTAGGCACGTGTTGTATGCAACTGGTTTTTATTCTAAATTTTTCTTAAAATTTTCTTATAGGACACAAAAATGTCTCATGAATATGATTTTGATCATCTCCTAACCGATACCTATACACCCGAAATCTCACGTGAACCCACTACACCCGGTAACCACATTCGTGCCTATGTCAATCTTGAAACCCGTCAGTTTCATGAAGGCCGTGTCGTTGATCCATCCCTAGTTTACCACCGGGACATCAACACTTCCTTTAGAGCTATAGGATTCGATTTTCTACTCCACATTAACGAGTACATTTGTCCTCGCTTTGTGTTGGAGTTCTTCCGACAAGTTGAACTCGTACGTAACGAGGATCAATCCTTGTCACTTTGGTTTTGGGTCAAAAACTTCAAATACATTCTAACTCTTGAGCAATTTGCTCAAATCCTTAGAATACCCAATCATGGGCAATGTCGCTATACTGAAGATTGGTGTCTTGAGTCTCTCTTTCACTATCGTGAGGAGAATAGTCCGTACTGTTCGTACATACCCTCTCCAAACGAACTAACCAAAATCATCCGTACTCACCCTCACCCACATCCAACGAAAATTCGTTTGGAAGAAGTGCGTCATGAACTACTTTCTTGGGCAGTCATCCTGCGAGAAAATGTTCTAAGTCTCACAGGAAATCGTGAGCAACTCCCGGCGTGTTGTGCTCATATGATTTACTGTCTCTTAACCCAACAACCTTACAATCTTGCTTACTTCTTCGCTAAGCGAATTGTTCATCTCAATGGTAACAAGAATAAATTGATACCTTATGGGATGTTCCTAACCCGTCTCTATCATCACTTCATGACCTTTCACCCTTACCTTCATGGTCCTCAATACTCCCTGTTCACACCTGTCATGAAACCCATAACCGAGTCATATGTCTTAACCATCCTCACTTCCGAATTCACCACCCACTATGCACCCTTTGATGATCCTATTCATGAGAATGAGACAAATACTCAAGACGAGAGTGTGACAAGAAGGGGGAATGCTCAAGTCATAAGTAGTTAGGAAGAGATTTATATCTCTCACTAGGGTTTATTACTAATAGATAATTTTAGGAATTAATGTTCAAATTATCTTACATGCTTACATGAATATTCTATGTGATATTTGAATGATATTTTATCTTGTCCTTTTATGCTTGCATGCTTATGATTATTTAAGAACATTGCATGATCATCCTTATGTGCTAGATGTAGCATTGTATGGATATATTAGGAAAATAAGTACCTAGTGAGTTGAGGCACTCTCATTTCCAGGAATTAGTTTCCCTAGAAAATTCCCCCTAGCGGCCCAAAACTAGCCTGCAAAGAAATTTTCGTGCCAACAGTGTCACAGCACCACTAAATAGGGACGGTGATGCGTGGTTTTGCAACCTTACAACAGGTTTTACCTCTCGAGGGATCTCAAGAGGCTTACAACCCCACCAGGCAGTGTACCTGACCGATGTAGTATAGTGTAGTGGTAAGTACGGGGGATTGATCATTCTCCACAGGGAATACTGTTCGTTAGGTATGAAAAACTACTCTAATAGGTCTAAGGGTGAGAGAAGATTCTTTTTATGTTTTTATATTTTTATGAAAGCAAGTAAAATCTCGGGTTTGAAAGAGTGGGTGGAATTAGTTGCTAGTCAACTAACCCAAATTACTACGAATGCAAATAAAATAAAATAACAGAAAATGAAAATGTTGGTGAAAACTTATGTGGAGGGAAATGTGTTTACTTAGATTTCCTTACTCCCTAACTATCTTTTACCGGTTGATTAGTGTGTATTAGTTGCGTGGATGACGGGTGTATTCCTTAATACCATTCGTGGGGTGGCGTACGTACTTCCCCAACTCTACAAGCTCCTACTTCACTCCTATGTCGAGCCGGCTAGGAAGCTCCTAACATGGGATCACTAGAATTCGCTTGTGCATTAAATACAACCATAAAAACCTTTAGTACGCATTGGTTCATGTTTCTTAAAACGTTCAAGCAAGTTACCGAATAGGAGGTTAGCCAGTTTTCTTAAGCCTAACATAGATGAATAATCATCCAATACAACTAACAACACACTAATAACCAATAATCAATAGCTAGGTTTCATTAGATCTAAGCAAACACAAGATAAATCTAGCCTAACATGTTAAACAAAAGACAAGAATAAGATAGAATCAAACAACACATAGACATATTGAATGATTAATTCATAACTTATCTTCAATGTAACATGGAAGATCTCAAGGCAAAAAGCCTTGAAAGAGCTGCCAAATTCGTCCTAGGGTTTTCACACACAAAGTTCCCCAATAAGTTCCACCCTAATGACAAAGAATTACAAAACTATATATAGATTTTTAGATCTGACGGCGTCACGTTATGGAGTGTGACGCCGTCACCTCGCCGCTTTTAGGGTTCCCGGATGACCTTCTTGACGCCGTCCCTCTTTAGCTCTCTAAAATCCGTTCTGGCTTATCAAGGCTTGACGCCCTCAGACTATGAACGTGACGCCGTCCCTCTTTAAATTATAACGTGACGACCTTGATTAGATTAAAGCGTGACGCCGTCATAATTTCCATGCAATTTCTCTGGCTTATCATGAGTAAATTTCACATCCACCACTTTTGCCAAGCCATGACGCCGTCCAAGGTTAAATATGACGCCGTCAAAGGTAACTTTCAGCCGATTTTTGAGACTTTGCCGTTTTCTTCACTTTTATGCTCCAAAAACGTCCAAAATGCTTCCTTTTCCAGATTTCTTCTCAAAAGTACCTAAAATGACAAAAGGAACGATTTAGGGCAATATTTGATCAAATAAATACGATTTAGGGCTTAAATGACCCCTTAAAAGCGGTACACTTTTCGCTTCATCAAATACCCTTACACTTGAGATTTGCTTGTCCTCAAGCAAATGCGCTTTTATTCTAATCAAAATACAAGTTAGGGGTCATTTAATGCTAACATAAAAGTAATTACAACAAATATTCGTTCCACTTTAATCATAATAAGCACGGAGATTACAAACTAGCACCTCACAAGTAGTGTTTAGATACTCACATCTCTCAAGTGTCATCAAAATAAATCTCATAAATGGAAACGGATAATATCTCTCACTACCTGTCATAGCAAATAGATTACCATAGGCTTGGGAAAGGATCGAAAACCTCCTCCACTCGGCGTAAGCACCAAAGATAAACTATCAAAGAGGGCTTTTAAATGGGTTATAATGTTAGGTGTAGGGAAAAGGAAAACACAGTTTTGTTGGATAAAGGATACTTTACTTGTGGCGAGTTAAAGATCTTGATCAATTACATGTACTATACAATGTTGCTAAGCCAAGACTCGACTCAATCTTAAGCTAATGAAAGAAAATAACAAAAACATAAAATAAACATAAAATAAAACGGGATGGTAGTCCGTATGTTTTTTCTACTTTTCTTTTTCTCATTTTTTTTGTATTTTTCTTGATTTTTCGATTATTTTATTTTATTATTATTATTATTTATTTATTTATTTATTTTTTTGCATACACTTTTGCCCTACCATCCAAAATAATACATCATAGGGGCATTGCATTCCCCTTACACTTGAACTTTTACATAACTTTACAAATAACTATTCTAATGACTCGAATTAAGATAATTGAAAAACTTGGAGTACTTTTAAAATATTTAGCACATATGAGGGTAATAAATGATGTTCTTCCCCATTACTCCATTATACTAGTACTTTACCCATGAGTCCCAATCGTCCCAAAACAATATGTACAAAGATATAACTCGACTTAGCAACCATGTAATTAATTAGATAATTAACTTGGGGTTTAAACAAATGTTGTCACAATAATGCACTAAAAATGAGTGCATACAAGGTAGGCTAAGGCGATTTGGGTGTACATTTTAGTGGGGTGTAACAAATTCTTCCTTTAAGTAAAATGCTTAAAGGTCGAAACGAAAAGATAGGCTCTGAGGGGTGTACTAGGGGTATCGTGTACTAAAAATGAGTACAACGCAAAGGGTGTGGGAGAATTACTTGACCAATGTAGCCAATGTAATTATAACAAAAACACAGGTGTAAAACAATGGGTTAATCCTAATGCCTCTTATCATGTAGTAAATCTAACTACACGAATGTAGTCTCACTTGTGGCCTCGGAATGGTCCTAACGCAAGTTCTAGAATCTAAGTGCTACCGGTACACACATCATAGCAAAATGCTTTTCCTACCAATTCTAGGGGCGAACCTCACATATTTGGGGTGGAAAATTTTTTAGTGGTACGGTTTTTTGTGCTAGTCATATAACTCCTATCCGTGAGACGCTTATTAAGATCAAAGTTTCACTCCTATATGTTGTAAAAAATTTTAAATTTGGCACTAAAATTACCCTAACAGGTATTTATCTCAGTTTTATTACACATCCACTATTAAACAAACAAAAATCAAGTGCAATTGTATTCTCTAATCGTATTTTTACCCCCCCTTACACTTAAGATGAACATTGTCCCCAATGTTCAAATAACAAGATGTAAAAGTAAATAAGGTAAAAGAATGAAATCAAATACTCCCCTGATTCGCTTGGTGGATAATGAAATAACACGGTTAAATCTTCTTCCAAGAGAATGTTGAAGCTCCATGACTAATGCATCGCCAAAAGCTTGATCCAAAACATTTCCTTGTCCAAAATAACCTGATAAACCTGAGAAAACAAACACGAAAACCTGCATAACATCGGCGGGATAAACTCTATATATAAGGATATAATGCTTGTGGAATGATAACTTTGCAGATTCCTGGAGATTATAAGTTATAGATTTAATAAAAACTTTTTATGAAAACAAAACTTTCAAAAATTTTCAGAAAATTATACCTGACGCCGTCAGGTTGTAAAGCCTGACGCCGTCAGAAATGATCTGACAGAATTCTCATGTTACGTTTCCGGAAAAATATTTTAAAAACCTATACCTTACTTCCTGGAAATCCTGCAAAACATCATTATGACTCGATACAAGCATTTGACTCAAACAAATACTAATATGTATGTTAATTTATTATTATTATGATTCATGTTCATTTGTGTTCTAATAAACCGATTTAGATTTCCCTTACACTTAACTTTTGCAAAATACCTTTATATGTAGTTAAGACGAAGTTAAAAACAAAATAAAGCATTTTCACAAATTAGTTTTGAACATGAATCAATAATAATAAAATTTAAACATACATACGGAAACAAATAAAATCAAACAAACAAATAAATGAACACACAAAGCAAATAAAGCTTGGGTTGCCTCCCAAGAAGCGCTTTTCTTTATTAACGAGTCTTGTAGCTAGACTCAAAGTAAGGCTCATCTAGTGTCGCTTATGCTCACGTATCCGAGTGTGAGCCATCTAATTGTTGCCTCATCTTTCTTGTATTCATCATTCAGCTCCAAACATCCATGATAGTATCTCTTATTTTTCTCATGTGGATATTTGAGCCCCTTCCTCTTATCATTCTCACTTAACAAATCAAGAGGCACAAGTCTATTGCAAGATTCAATGGAGTAGTTTTTAAACCTAGGATGTGCTCGGGGCATTTGGTAAGTAAAATCTTCATCCCCATCCGAGAATGTAATTAACCCGTCCACAAGTTTTTTCGTCAAGGTGGGTCAACCTTTTGAAGGGTTCTCCAAAAATGACTTGGGTTAATTTGTTATCAATGAATTCTCCTAAGTTCTCCATAACCATAAAATCCACCAAATACACAAAACTTCCAACGAATACGTGTAGTGGCTTAGTCCTAGCAACAATGTTATCTCCTTGATATTCTAGCTCATCTACCATGATTTTATTATAATTAGCGCGAGAGATAATGTTCATAGGCAAAGATGAGTTAAGATAAGCATAAAAATCATGATAACCAATCTTACACGGAAATTGCATGTTAAAGAGGCTATCCTTTTCGATCTTAGTCCTAGGGTCAACATACTTAAAGGGATCAATTTCCTCTTTTCCCCATTCCTCGTTAACTACTTCTCCATTACCGGCATCCTCATCGGAGTCTGAGTAGTAAAACGGACTAACATGGTCATTCTCATGGTCAGACTCCTCCATCTCAGAATTGTTACCAAAGTGGTGGTCGGGTGAAAGGTTGTTGTTTTCTATGATGGGGGCGGGAACGGGTAGTTGAAAGTTTGCACGGCGAAAAATACGAATAACAGGGATCAAATGACCAATGTTACTCATGAGGTAAGTGGAAGGTATCACAAACAAAAGTACAAAGAAATAAGATAGACTAAAGAAAACCTATAAAAAGAAAATAAAAATCTCACTAGAAAGGAACCTAGTGAGTAGACCTATAAAATAAAAATTCAACCTAAACAATAACTATTCCCCGGCAGCGGCGCCAAAAACTTGATGCGTGGTTTTGCAACCTTACAACAGGTTTTACCTCTCGAGGGATCTCAAGAGGCTTACAACCCCACCAGGCAGTGTACCTGACCGATGTAGTATAGTGTAGTGGTAAGTACGGGGGATTGATCGTTCTCCACAGGGAATAGTGTTCGTTAGGTATGAAAAATTACTCTAATAGGTCTAAGGGTGAGAGAAGACTCTTTTTATGTTTTTATATTTTTATGAAAGCAAGTAAAATCTCGGGTTTGAAAGAGTGGGCGGAATTAGTTGCTAGTCAACTAACCCAAATTACTACGAATGCAAATAAAATAAAATAACAGAAAATAAAAATGTTGGTGAAAACTTATGTGGAGGGAAATGTGTTTACTTAGATTTCCTTACTCCCTAACTATCTTTTACCGGTTGATTAGTGTGTATTAGTTGCGTGGATGACGGGTGTATTCCTTAATACCATTTGTGGGGTGGGGTACGTACTTCCCCAACTCTACAAGCTCCTACTTCACTCCTATGTCGAGCCGGCTAGGAAGCTCCTAACATGGGATCACTAGAATTCGCTTGTGCATTAAATACAACCATAAAAACCTTTAGTACGCATTGGTTCATGTTTCTTAAGACGTTCAAGCAAGTTACCGAATAGGAAGTTAGCCAGTTTTCTTAAGCCTAACATAGATGAACAATCATCCAATACAACTAACAACACACTAATAACCAATAATCAATAGCTAGGTTTCATTAGATCTAAGCAAACACAAGATAAATCTAGCCTAACATGTTAAACAAAAGACAAGAATAAGATAGAATCAAACAACACATAGACATATTGAATGATTAATTGATAACTTATCTTCAATGTAACATGGAAGATCTCAAGGCAAAAAGCCTTGAAAGAGCTGCCAAATTCGTCCTAGGGTTTTCACACACAAAGTTCCCCAATAAGTTCCACCCTAATGACAAAGAATTGCAAAACTATATATAGATTTTTAGATCTGACGGCGTCACGTTATGGAGTGTGACGCCGTCACCTCGCCGCTTTTAGGGTTCCCGGATGACCTTCTTGACGCCGTCCCTCTTTAGCTCTCCAAAATCCGTTCTGGCTTATCAAGGCTTGACGCCCTCAGACTATGAACGTGACGCTGTCCCTCTTTAAATTATAACGTGACGACCTTGATTAGATTAAAGCGTGACGCCGTCAGAATTTCCATGCAATTTCTCTGGCTTATCATGAGTAAATTTCACATCCACCACTTTTGCCAAGCCATGACGCCGTCCAAGGTTAAATATGACGCCGTCAAAGGTAACTTTCAGCCGATTTTTGAGACTTTGCCGTTTTCTTCACTTTTATGCTCCAAAAACGTCCAAAATGCTTCCTTTTCCAGATTTCTTCTCAAAAGTACCTAAAATGACAAAAGGAACGATTTAGGGCAATATTTGATCAAATAAATACGATTTAGGGCTTAAATGACCCTTTAAAAGCGGTACACTTTTCGCTTCATCAGACGGCACCGTTAAATTTAACGGTACCGTGGGGTATTTAACGGATCCGTCACCCTGTATAACGGATTTTTCCTAATGCTCCTACTTCCCTATCACCCTAACCTCAAACCTGCAAACCTTGCACCCTCACATTCACCCTAGGATTCCCCTCCTACACCATAGGATCAACTTTAATTCAAATTTCACCCAACTTGCCTATTTAAAGCCTCACCCTTGCAAGCTTATCTTGCACTTCACCTTCAACCTCCCATCACACAAACACCATGTCCTCCACACATGGTTCAACCTCTCAAATCTCCAAGAAACCTAGGATAACCGTAAAACCACCCTCAAAACCACTCTTTGTGGATCTCACAAGAGATGATGAAGCTATGACACCACCTTCCCAAGCCACTCCATACTCACCATCACCACCTTATGCACCATCTAAAACATCATCTACCTACACAACATCTTCATCATCCTATTACACTACATCATCAATGGAATACACACCATCTCCCTTCACCCCATTGGACAATGCCATGCCAATTTCACCTCCAACAAACCTACCACAATCACCATCTCCTATCATGGCACAACCCAACCAACCACATCCCTTTGAGTTACATAGTGCTAATTGCCTATGTTGTCTCCATAACCGTAATCTCATCTACTTCTTAAGAGACGAGATTCATTTCATGTTCTACTTTATAGAACATCTCTTGACACCTCCACCACCTCAAATGGGGCCCCAATCTCCACCACCTCCTAACCAAAACAACTAAACACTTGCTTGTTTAGTCCTCCACAATAAACTCTTAGGACCCCTCTTGGAAATGAAGCTTGTCTCTAGTCATTAGGAATTTATGAATGAATGTTTTTATGTGGAGGTTTTCCTTTTAAGGGATTGGTTATTTGTCACAATGTGCTACTTGTTAGATATTGTATATTTGTCGTCTAACTTTGTTTTGTAGCACGATCCATTGCTCGATTCCTTTGTGTTCTCCAAATGAGGGGGAGTACACATCAAGGGGGAGCCTTAACCACCTTTTTGATTTGACAAAAAGGGGGAGAAATGGGAGTAAACTCATTAAAAACTTGTTAAAACTAATTTTAACCTAAAATGAGTTTATATTTTGTCATCATCAAAAAGGGGGAGATTGTTGATGCAAATAATGTTCTAAAAACGTTATTTATATCTTTCGATTACTTCACGTTTTGAGGATGACAAAATGTGAACTCACGTTACGTTAAAATTAACGTTAACAAGTTTTTAATCGGAAGATCCCGTTTCTACGCAAATCACTCTTGAACAAAGTTACAACTTGAACTAGTGATCAAAGAAGTGAATTCATGTTTTGAAAATTCACATTTTAAATGGGACAAAACATTTTTTTTCAAAAATACACATGACAAATTATTTTTGAAATATTAAGAAATGTTTTAATGGAAAAATAAGTTTGAAAATCACAACAGCTATTTTCCCCCCAAAATCAGCTCCAACCTTCCCCAAATAAGTTTTCACCAGAAAAGACAAAATTTGGAGCGTCCTAGTCTACCACGGCTCCACGGTACCGTTAAATTTAACGGAGCCGTGGATCATTTAATGGAGCCGTCCGTACCATTTTGAATTGTAACGTTCAGATTTTCTTTGCCTATAAATACCCACCTCTTTCATAGTTTTAGGCACCCTTCACACACAGAAAAATCCCTTAGCTAAATCCTCTCACACCTTTCACTTCTTAGGGTCAATTAGATTAGTTTTTCTTTGTTTCAAGAGTGATCCAATCATCCTTCAAGTGATCCTCTTCATACCTCTTCACTAGCAAGAGAAGAACACAAGTATCCAAGTTGATACAAGGTGTTGTCATCCCTCTTCTTTAGCAAGAGAAGAACTCAAGTAATCAAGAAGATACTAGAGTTATAGTTGATAGGTTTTTGTAACACTTGTTACAACCTTGTTGTGTCTTAGCATACATCAAGTTTATTTCCTTTTTGTGAGTGAGAGTGAAGATCAAGTGTGATCTATAGAGATAGTGAACATCTCTTGAAGCCATTGGGCTTGTGTGATTGATCAAGAAGATCAAGGGTCATTAGGTTAGTGTTAGTCGAGTAAGAGAAAGTGAGTGTTGATCATTGTGATCATGTTGAGATCTTGGTGATCTCTTGAAGCCACTGGGCTTGAGTGTTTGGTCACGTGGACCTTGGTAGATTGGTGCTAGCTAAGATTAGCACTCGACATCTAGCTTAGTGTCGGTAATAGGATAAGCAACGTGTACGGTTTTCTCCGCCTTAAGGGAGGTTGTTGACATAGTGCTTGAAACTCTCGAGTGTGGTACTCGGGGAGTGGAGTAAGGCGAAGAAGAGCTTCGTAGCTGAACCACTATAAATCCTCTGTCTCGGTTTGATCTTTCCATCTTTACTCTTTACTTTTATTTGTTATTATTACTTAGCTTAGTGTGTAGTTCATATTGGTGTTGATTTATTACACATAGAGTTCGAATCAAAGTTTCCAATAACCAACTTTTAAAACAAGATTTTTAAAAGAAGTTTTTAAACTAGTAAACTATTCAACCCCCCTTCTAGTTTCCCACATACCCTTTCTCAGTGAGGGTGTTTCTTCTCATGACTTTGATCTTTGACCTTGATTCGTTTGCTTTGATTTGCTATGATCCTTTGATATGATTCTTTGATATGATCCTTTGTTATGATCCCTTTTGATATGAGCATTGTTATGATAATTTGATATATGTCATTGCTATGATTCCCTTTGATATGATGCTATGATATGATATGTTTTGTTATGTTTTGTCGACCGAGCTAACTAGCCATGGAGGTACCATGGCCATGTCATTGAGGCACCAATGGCATGACACTTTCTGTGGAGGTGTGATTGATCCACGCCGTCCCCTTCTGTTATGATATGATATTTGTGCACTTTGGCCGTTATGTATATGTATGTACAGTCTCGAACTGGCATATGTATTTTGTTTTGCAGGGGGCGTATGGATGCATCCTAGGCTTATATGATATGATATGTGATATGATTTGTTTGGTGACTGGCTGTGTGTGCCCTACACCCCACTCACTATTTGGTACTTAGAGGCCTCCCCTCTCCGTACACTTTAGATGTGATATGTATATGTGATTATGTGGTCTATTCGAGTGGCTCGTTTAGACAGGCTCGTGGCTATCTGTTAGGTATCTTTGGTCCGTTTGAGTGGCTCGTTTGGACGCGTTCGTTGATGTTTATTACTTGACTCTTAGAGCTATTCTTATTCATGATATTATGTATTTGATTCTTTTGATTCATATTTGTTTACTTATGCTTATTACCTTTTCTGCTTCTAGGCAAGAGTGATGAGAGTAGGAGTTAGAAGACCTACCTTATTTAGAATCCCCATTGTCTTGGATTTGTTTTGGACTTATGTTGAACATTTTATTTCATTTCCTTTCATTTGGATATTGTTTAGACTTTTGGGAGCTTGTAATTTGTAAGTCATGATGTTCTTGACTTTACTTTATTTATGAAGTCTTCCGCTTGCGTTAATTTGTATGTTCTGATAGACACCATAATGTGGCATCTTAACCAAGGTCGGGTTGGGGTGTTACAATTATGGTATCAGAGCCAGGTTGCGACTTGTAGCTCATAAGTTATGGCCTGTGAAAATCTAGACCCTTAGGTTACACCCTGTAGGACTTAGGTTTTGACTGGTGAGGATTGGGTAGACATTAGGTTTTGTTTCGGCACAATCTTTCCTTCATATTTTGCTTGTTAAATTCGTTTTTTTTCTCCGCTAATCCGTTTATGTCCTTTCAGATGGTGAACACTCGTCATAACGAAGATTTCAGTAACAAACCTGCATTTGCAGCCGCAGTTCAGCGGACTGTAGATGCACTAATTCCAGGTCTCACTGAAAGGATCGCGACCCAGAGCCGTCAAAACACGGCTAGTGGTATTGGAAGTAGTGGTTCGGGTGCTGGTGCCCCACCAGTGACCATTCATACGTGGCTGGAAAGGTTTTGTAAACAAAAGCCTCGTTCTTTCAGTTCTGCAAATGCTCCTATTGATGCAGAAAATTGGATTGCTCACATGGAAAAGATATTCGAGGTATTGGGCTATGATGATGAGTATAAAGCGAGGCTGACTAGTTATAAATTTGAGGGAGATGCCCTCAGTTGGTGGAAAGCTTACAAACAGGCGAAGGGAGGAGATTACTTTGTGGCGGCTCTGTCATGGAACGATTTTCGTGACACTTTCTATCTGCAGTACTTCCCGAGATCAGATAAAGAAAAGTTTGAAAGGTAGTATCACTCTATTTTCCAGTTTGAGAGGGAGACGAGCACAGAGTTTATGAAGAGGTTTCTGCGTCTGGCAGGATTCTTGGGAGCTAAAGCAGGGACGCAGGAAAAGCAAGCAAATAAGTTTAAGTGGGCTATCAGGAACGACCTTCTAGATGGGGTTGTGAATATTCATTTCGAGGATGTTGCACAGGTGGCCAATGCAGTTAGGAATATCGAGATTATGCAAGAGCGTGTTAGACAGGGTGTGAAAAGGTATAGGGATGGTGATCATGTTCGACCAGCTCAAGGGAACAGCCATCGGGGAAATGATGCTAGGGGTAATGATCAGCGTGGGAATGATAGAAGGGGCAATGACAAGTATGGCTACGGTAATCAGAGGTCGGGGCGCGACCAACGGCATCGTGATCAGCAACATCGGGACCAGCAGCACCGCGGTCAACAGGGTAACCGCACATTGGCTTCATTGGGTCAAAAAGATTATGTTCCTCCTCCTCCTCCTCCTCATCCTCCTCCTCCTCCTCCTCCTCCTCTGTGCACCATGTGTGGAAAGTTTCATTCTGGTAGATTTCATCGGGCTTCGGGTGCTTGTTTCATTTGTGGACAGATGGGACATATGGCTAGGGAATGTCCCAAGGCTGGTAGCAACAACAACAAGGGAAATGATCGTCAGCAAGCTACCAGGGGTCGTGTTTACTGCTTGACTAGGGACCAGGCGGCTAGTGCCTCAGGTATCGTCAAGGACACTCTCTATTTACATGATCGTTCAATATTTTTTTTTTTTTGATACAGGTGCGACTCATTCCATGGTTTCTACTTCAATTTCCAAATACCTTAATATGACTGCAACACCATTAAATTATGCCTTATCTATATCAACCCCAATGAAGAACCATGTAATTATAGATCATGAATTTCTGAACTGTCCTCTTCGTTTTGCTGATAAAATCTGCTCTGCCAATTTGCTTCCTTTGGACATGAATGATTTCGATATTATTTTGGGCATGGAATGGTTGTCCGAGCATCGGGCAACTATTGACTGTCATGCCAGATGGGTTATTTTTGGTGATCTTGATGCTCCTGAATTCGTTTACCAGGGTTCCCAACCTGGTAAGTCTATTAAAATTATCTCAGCTATGAAAGCTCGCTCTCTACTTTCACATGGTTGTGAAGGATTCTTAGCTTCAATTAAAGACACTTCGTTGGATGGTCCTAGTATCGAGAACCATCTAGTAGTTTGTGATTTCCCTGACGTATTTCCTGATGAACTTCCGGGCATGCCTCCTGCACGGGAAGTTGAATTTAGCATTGATTTAATTCCAGGTGCTGAACCCAGTTCTAAAGCTCTTTATCTTATGGCCCCAATTGAATTGAAGGAACTGAAAGAGCAACTTCATGAACTCTTAGAGCATGGTTTTATTCGTCCGAGTGTCTCTCCATGGGGTGCTCCTGTTTTGTTTGTAAAGAAGAAGGATGGTAGCATGAGGTTGTGCATTGACTACCGTGAGTTAAACTGTATCACTATCAAAAACCGTTATCCGCTTCCTCGTATTGATGATTTGTTTGATCAGCTTCAAGGAGCTAAATTCTTTTCTAAAATTGATCTGAGATCCGGATATCACCAACTGCTAGTGAAGGAACATAATTTTTCTAAGACTGCCTTCCGTACCCGCTATGGTCATTATGAATTCTTGGTTATGCCTTTTGGTCTGACAAATGCTCCAGCTGTTTTTATGGATTTGATGAACCATGTATTCCATGAATATCTTGATAAATTCGTCATTGTGTTTATCGATGACATCCTGATTTACTCTAAGACGAAGAAAGAACATGAGGAACATCTTCGTATTGTGTTGGAAATCCTGCGTCAGAAAAAGTTGTATGCCAAATTTTCTAAGTGTGAGTTCTGGTTAGAGCAAGTGGTGTTTTTGGGGCATGTTGTATCGGCGGATGGAATTAAGATGGATCCGGAAAAAGTTGAGGCAATCACTAAGTGGCCAAGACCTACGAATGTGATAGAGGTTAGGAGTTTCTTGGGTCTTGCTGGCTACTATCGGAGATTTGTCGAAGGATTCTCACGTTTAGCATTGCCATTGACGAAACTAATGCGGAAAGGAGAGAAGTTTGTATGGACTGATGAAAGGGAGAAAAGTTTTGAGGAGTTGAAGATGAGATTGGTTTCGGCGCCTATTCTACTCTTCCGTCAGGTACCGGTGGATTTCAGATTTATAGTGATGCTTCAAAGAAGGGTCTGGGATGTGTTCTTATGCAGCATGGGAAGGTTATCACCTACGCATCCAGACAATTGAAACCGTATGAAGAAAATTATCCGACTCGTGACTTGGAGTTAGCAGCTGTGGTCTTTGCACTAAAAATTTGGAGGCACTACTTGTATGGTGAAACGTGTGACATTTTCACTGACCATAAGAGCTTGAAGTATATCTTCACCCAGAAGGAGTTAAACATGAGGCAGAGGCATTGGTTGGAACTTCTGAAGGATTATGATTCTAACATTTAGTACCATCTGGGTAAGGCAAATGTTGTAGCAGATGCGCATAGTCGGAAGTCGGGGATGATTGCTAGTCTTGAGATCGAGCCGAGGATACTCAATGACTTAGAACTCATGGAGGTTGAGTTGTGTATTCGTGGGTATGATGGGTACTGGGCTAGTCTGAAGGTGGAATCAAATCTTATGTTGTGGATTAAAGAAGCTCAGAAAGATGATTGTGAGCTATCGTCTATAGTCCAGAATGTGGAAGAAGGTAAGCAGCCAAAGTTTCGGGTGGACGAAGACGGGATTGTATGGTATGGGGATCAGTTGTGTGTTCCTAATGATTCATCTATTCTTGAAGCTGTGTTATCCGAGGCACACAGTTCTCCTTTCACTATTCATCCGGGCTCTACAAAGATGTATAGAGATCTAAAGCAGCATTTCTGGTGGAACGGCATGAAGCAGGATGTGGCGATGTTTGTGGCGAAGTGTATGACCTGTCAGCAGGTTAAGATAGAACATCAGCGGGCTAGTGGTCTTCTGCAACCTTTAGAGATTCCTACTTGGAAGTGGGAACAGATTTCCATAGATTTCGTTACGGGTTTACCTCGCACTCAGAAGAAGCATGACGCCATTTGGGTTATTGTCGATCGTCTGACTAAATCAAATCTTATGTTGCGGATGAAAGAATCTCAGAAAGAGCTATCGTCTATAGTCCAGAATGTGGAAGAAGGTAAGCAGCCGGAGTTTCGGGTGGACGAAGACGGGATTGTATGGTATGGGGATCAGTTGTGTGTTCCTAATGATTCATCTATTCGTGAAGCTGTGTTATCCGAGGCACACAGTTCTCCTTTCACTATTCATCCGGGCTCTACAAGGATGTATAGAGATCTAAAGCAGCATTTCTGGTGGAACGGCATGAAGCAGGATATGGCGATGTTTGTGGCGAAGTGTATGACCTGTCAGCAAGTTAAGATAGAACATCAGCGGGCTAGTGGTCTTCAACAACCTTTAGAGATTCCTACTTGGAAGTGGGAACAGATTTCCATAGATTTCGTTACGGGTTTACCTCGCACTCAGAAGAAGCATGACGCCATTTGGGTTATTGTCGATCGTCTGACTAAATCCGCTCATTTCTTGCCTATTCGGAAGGACTATTCGGGTAGTACGTTGGCACGGCTTTTTTAGCAGGAGATTGTTAGTTTGCATGGCACTCCGTTAGCTATTATATATGATCGAGAACCGCGTTTTACCTCACGTTTCTGGAATGGTTTGCACAAGGATTGGGATACTCGGCTTAAGTTTAGTACAATGTTCCATCTGCAGACAGACGGGTAGTCGGAACGCACCATTCAGACCTTGGAAGATATGTTGAGGTCGTGTGCTCTAGAATGGTCGGGGCATTGGGATGATTATTTATGTTTAGTGGAGTTTGCCTACAACAACAGTTGGCACGCCAATATTAAAGGAGCTCCTTTCGAGTTGTTGTATGGGAGAAAGTGTAGGGCTCCTATTTGTTGGAATGAGGTGGGTGAGCGACTCATTGAAGGTCCCGAATTAATTGAGGTAACAAATGAGAAGGTTGCCATTGCTAAGGAAAAGCTCAGGGAGGCTAGAGCTTGACAGAAAAGATATGCTGATTGTCATCGTCGTGAGCTAGAATTTAGTCTTGGTGAACATTTTTTTCTTAAGGTCTCTCCATTTCGTGGTGTTAAGCGTTTTGGTATGAAAGGGAAACTCAGTCCATGATTTATTGGTCCTTTTGAGATTTTAGACCGAGTTGGTGAGGTTTCTTATCGTTTGGAACTTCCCCCACAACTTGCTCATGTGCATAATGTGTTCCATGTATCCCTTCTGAGGGGATACAATTATCATCTGCTCTATGTTGTTACCTATCCTTTGCAACAAATTAGAGAATATTTGTCTTATATTGAGGAGCCTGAGGCTATTTTGGAGCGTCATGAGAAACAAAACCATTCCATTTGTTAAAATCCTTTGGAGGAATCATCCCGAGAGTGAGGCTACTTGGGAGACCGAAGAATCGATGCGATCTAGTTATCCACATTTCTTTTCATGATTCGGTATGTATTCATTAATTTCTATTACAAATTTCGAGGACGAAAATTTTCATTTAGAGGGGAAGAATTATAATAACCTAAAATGTGGATTCTAAAATACGTATTAGATTTGAACTTGAACCCGAACACAAATATATTAACTAGAACTATACCATAACAATATCAACACATAAACTCCCATAATACAAGACTTACAAATCGACACAATAATGTTATCACAAGTACTATATCACACGACTTTCAGAAGGTCCAAAAAGATTAAAATGTTGTACACAACTTATATATTGGAAAGGTCTAGAATTATTTTAAAAATTGAAGTGGAAAAACCTGGTCATCCTATACCCCAAAAGCTCGGTTGTTCTCTCCCATATTCCCCCCCCCCCCCATCATCTCAATTATCTCAACTGAATATCACACAACACAAACACACAGAAAACCCTAGAACATTTATAGGTGGCGGCAGTAGTTCTATTCTTTCTTCATTCGAGTGCAAGGTAGTAAAAAAGAGGCTGTTGTGATCGTGCATTGTAGCAGGTTCAAGGATAGTTGACCGTGATTTTTATTTCTATTCGAATAGGGTATTGGTTGGTTCGATTAGGGTGCTCTGGTGGAGTTGATTTTAACTCCTTCCTGTCTTCGTTTGTTTCCCAGTCGAAACCAAGGTATATCCCACCTTGGATCTTATTTCCTGCTCGTAATGTACATGTAAAATATATATAAGAATGAAACACTTGAAGTCACATGAAATGATAAAAGATGAATGCAAGAAAGGAGATTATCACATAAGTCGACCTAGGGTTTAACATGGGCAACATTCATGTCGTTATAAGAGTATTTCTTGGCTTATAATAATCTGAACCAAACACGATTTCATGGCCTATTTTATACGCTTGTTTTGATCACTAAATACACGACATAGAATCTGCTTAAGTGTTATATAAAATTGATGCGTGGTTTTGCGACCTTACAACAGGTTTTACCTCTCGAGGGATCTCAAGAGGCATGCAATCCCCACCAGGCAGTGTACCTGACCGATGTAGTATAGTGAAGTGGCAAGTACCGGGGGATTGATCGTTCTCTAGGGGAATAGTGTCGTTAGGATTGAAAAACTACTCTAATAGGTCTAAGGGTGAGGGAAGATTCTTTTTTTATTTTTTATATTTTATGAAAGCAAGTAAAATCTCAGGTTTGAAGGAGTGGGCGGAATTAGTTGCTAGTCAACTAACCTAAATTACTACAAATGCAAATAAAATAAAATAACAGAAAATGAAAAGGTCGTGAAACTTATGTGGAGAGAAATGTGTTTACTTAGATTTCCTTACTCCCTAACTATCTTTTGCCGGTTGATTAGTGTGTATTAATTGCGTGGATGACGGGTGTATTCCTTAATACCAATCGTGGGGTGGCGTACGTACTTCCCCAACTCTACAAGCTCCTACTTCACTCCTATGTCGAGCCGGCTAAGAAGCTCCTAACATGGGATCACTAGAATTCGCTCATGCATTAAATACAACCATAAAAACCTTAGTACGCATTGGTTTATGTTTCTTAAGACGTTCAAGCAAGTTACCGTATAGGAAGTTAGCCAGTTTTCTTAAGCCTAACATCGATGAACAATCATCCAATACAATTAATAACACACTAATAAATAATAATCAATAGTTAGGTTTCATTAGATCTAAGCAAACACAAGATAAATCTAGCCTAGCATGTTAATTAAAAGACAAGAACAAGATATAATCAAACAACACATAGACATATTGATTGATTAAATGAATACTTATCTTCAATTAAACATGGGAGATCCAAGGGTATGAAAACCCTTAAAAATGGCAGAAATTCGTCTTAGGGTTTCTCCTCACAAAGTTGCACACTAATGACAAAAAATTGCAAAACTATATATAGAGTTTAGGGGCTGACGGCGTCACGTTGTAGATCTTGACGCCGTCACCTCGCCGTGTCTAGGGTTCCCGGATGGCCTTCTTGACGCCGTCCCTCTTTAATGCTCCAAAATCCTCCCTGGCTTATCAAGGCTTGACGCCGTCAGAAATGGGCTTGACGCCGTCTCTCTTTAAGTTAAACCGTGATGGCCTTGATCATCTTAAAGGGTGACGCCGTCAGACTTTCCATTGCAAAACTCTCTGGCGCGTCACGTGTATTTTTCATATCCACCTCTTTTGCCAAGCCATGACGCCGTCTAGAACAATCCCTGACGCCGTCAAAGGTACTTTTCCAGCCGATTTTGAGACTTTGTCGTTTTCTTCACTTTTATGCTCCAAAAACGTCCAAAATGCTTCCTTTTCCAGATTTCTTCTTCAAAGTACCTAAAATGACAAAAGGAACGATTTAGGGCAATATTTGATCAAATAAATACGATTTAGGGCTTAAATGACCCCCTAAAAGCGGTACACTTTTCGCTTCATCAAATACCCTTACACTTGAGATTTGCTTGTCCTCAAGCAAATGCGCTTTTATTCTAATCAAAATACAAGTTAGGGGTCATTTAACACTAATATAAAAGTAATTACAACAAATAGTCGTTCCACTTTAATCATAATAAGCACGGAGATTACAAACTAGCACCTCACAAGTAGTGTTTAGATACTCACATCTCTCAGGTGTCATCAAAATAAATCTCATAAATGAAAACGGATAATATCTCTCACTACCTGTCATAGCAAATAGGTTACCATAGGCTTGGGAAAGGATCGAAAACCTTCTCCACTAGGCGTAAGCACCTAAGATAAACTATCAAAGAGGGCTTTTACATGGGTTATAACGTGAGGTGTAGGGATATGATAAATACGGATTTGTTGGATAAGGGATATTTTACTGGTGGCGAGTTAAAGATCTTGATTAATTACATGCACAATATGGCGTTGCTAAGCCAAGACTAGACTCGACTTAAGCTAAAAACAAAATAACAAAAACATAAAATAAACATAAAATGAAACGGGATGGTAGTCCGTATGTTTTTTCTACTTTTCTTTTTCTCTTTTTTTTTTGTATTTTTTTTTTTTTTTTTGACATACACTCTTGCCCTACCATCCAAAATAATACATCATAGGGGCGTTGCATTCCCCTTACACTTGAACTTTTACATAACTTTACAAATAACTATTCTAATGACTCGAATTAAGATAATCGAAACACTTGGAGTACTTTTAAAATATTTAGCACATATGGGGGTAATAATGTTGTTCTTCCCCATTACTCCATTACACTAGTACTTTACCCATGAGTCCCAATCGTCCCAAAACAATATGTACAAGGATATGACTCGACTTAGCAACCATGTAATCAATTAGATAATTAACGTGGGGTTTAAACAAATGTTGTCACAATAATGCACTAAAAATGAGTGCATACAAGGTAGGCTAAGGCGATTTGGGTGTACATTTAAGTGGGGTGTAAACAAATTCTTACTTTAAGTAAAATGCTTAAAGTTAGAAACGAAAAGATAGGCTCTGAGGGGTGTACTAGGGGTATCGTGTACTAAAAATGAGTACAACGCAAAGGGTGTGGGAGAATTACTTGACCGATGTAGCCAAAGTAATTATAACAAAAACACAGGTGTAAAACAATGGGTTAATCCTAATGCCTCTTATCATGTAGTAAATCTAACTACACGAATGTAGTCTCACTTGTGGCCTCGGAATGGTCCTAACGCAAGTTCTAGAATCTAAGTGCTACCGGTACACACATCATAGCATAAATGCTTTTCCTACCAATTCTAGGGGCGAACCTCACATATTTGGGGGTGGAAAATTTTTTTAGTGGTACGGTTTTTGTGCTAGTCATATAACTCCTATCCGTGAGACGCTCATTAAGATCAAAGTTTCACTCCTATATGTTGTAAAAAAATTTAAATTTGGCACTAAAATTGCCCTAACAGGTATTTATCTCAGTTTTATTACACATCTACCATCAAACAAACAAAAATCAAGCGCAATTGTATTCTCTAAAGTATCGTACTTTACCCCCCCTTACACTTAAGATGAACATTGTCCCCAATGTTCAAATAACAAGATGTAAAAGTAAATAAGGTAAAAGAATGAAATCAAATACTCCCCTGATTCGCTCGGTGGATAATGTGGTAACATGGTTAGATCTTCTTCCAAGAGAATGTAGAAGCTTCAAGACTAATGCATCGCCAAAAGCTTGATTCCACATACATCTCCTTGTCCAAAATAACCTGTTAAACCTGAGAAAACAAACACGAAAACCTGCATAACATCGGCGGGATAAATTCTATATAAGGATATAATGCTTGTGGAATGATAATTTTGCAGATTCCTGGAGTTTATAAGTTAGAGATTTAATAAAAACTTTTTATGAAAACAAAACTTTCATAAATTTCTGAAAATTAAAACCTGACGCCGTTAGGTTGTAAGTCCTGACGCCGTCAGAAATGATCTGACAGAATTCTCATGTTAAGTTTCCGGAAAATTTCTGGAAAAACCTATACCTTACTTCCTGGAAATCCTGCAAAACATCATTATGACTCGATACAAGCATTTGACTCAAACAATTACTAATATGTATGCTAATTTAATATTGTTACGATTCATGTTCATTTGTTCTAATAAACCGATTTGGATTTCCCTTACACTTAACTTTTGCAAAATACCTTTATATGTAGTTAAGACGAAGTTAAAAACAAGATAAAACATTTTCACAATTTAGTTTTTGAACATGAATCAATAATAATAAAAATTAAACATACATACGGAAACAAATAAAATCAAACAAACAATTAAATAAACACACAAAGCAAATAAAGCTTGGGTTGCCTCCCAATAAGCGCTTTTCTTTATTAACGAGTCTTGTAGCTAGACTCAAAGTCCTTCTACCCTATGTAAGTGAGCTCGTCATCGAGGACGTCTTTAGGGTTAAGCTTGGATTGAAGTTTCCTATTGGTCCGCTTAGTACAGTATATCTTTTCAAACTTCTCTCCATCCGGGTCATACAATGTCATCTTAATATGCCATGACCCATCTCCATCTTTGGGTGGTTTGTCCCAATCCCACTTATGATCATCGTCCTCACAAGTCCACTTATTCATCCCTAGGTTAATTGGCAAAACTCCTAGGAACTCAATCATCTTCCTAAAAACTAGAGGGTCTTCAAATGGATCCAATTCGGTGTCCCTAGCCAAGAGTTGTTCTACCGCATGTGTTCGGTTCACAAAGTCTTCTTCTAGGTAAAATGGGCATTGGGGTCCTATGAAGTCTCTATCGATCCAAGGTCCATATCTAGATGGTCTCCTATTTAATTCTAACCAATGGGGTGTTGGTTCATCACTAGTATCATAGGCATGTTTCTTCACATCATAGACTGACCAAGTATCACCTTCTCCTACCGCTATCTTAGATTCCTTACAATCAATCATAGCACTAGCGGTCGCCAAAAATCCTCTACCTATCAACAAGGGGCATGTAGGGTCGCTAACCATATCAAGGACGTGGAAATCGGCTAAAATGGTTAGTTTTCCTATGTGTACTAACACGTCCTTAACTACTCCAACCGGGTAAGCAACACTCCCATCCGCTAAGCCTATTATCACCTCGGTTTCTTCAAGTTTTCCTAGTTTTAGAGAGGTGTAGAGAGGTAACGGAAGTAGGTTAAGGCTTGATCCAAGATCGGCTAATGTGTCATAAGCCTCTGAATTACCGATCTTGCAAGGTAGAACAAATAAGCCCGGGTCATCTAACTTCTTAGGTAGCTTGTTTTGAACAAAGGCGGTCCCTTTTTCGCCTAACTTGAGCTTCTTCTCATCCAACACATCAATAACCGGACTTTCAAGGTGGAGCTCCTTGAATTCATTGTCAAGGTTTTGAGTGGGAGGTGTTTCAACTATGTTGTTGACCAATTTGGATATCGTAACTTCTTGGTCATTTTGAACGACTTGGGTTTGTTTGAAACACGAGCTCATGGAATTGACCGAATAGTATTGTGGACAAGAACTAGGAGACGAAACCGACGAGATAGCGTTGACGTTTAGTTTCGGGTTCTTGATTGTGTTGCTAGGGAGTGCTCCCATTTCTCGGTCATTGAGGGCTTTCAACAAAGTGTCAATCTTATTGGTCATCTCGCTTTGTTTTTGTTTGAAATCGGCTTCAAACTTGGCCAAACGAGCTTCTTGAGATGCCATAAATTGGGACATCAATCCTTCAAAGTTATTGGTACTACCATTGCTGGAAGGATTGTTGTTGAAAGTACGGTTCGAGGATGAACCGCTTGATTGAAAACGATTAGGTGGGTTGGAAGAATTGGTTTGTTGTGCGTTTTGGTTTTGTTTCCACCTAAGGTTTGGTTGATTTTTCCATAAGGGGTTGTATGTATCACCGTAGGGGTTTGGCTCGGGTTTGAAAGTGTACCACTTGTCTCCCGCTCCGTCGGTACGCGAGGATGCGTAATCCGCAAAAGCTTGTTCGGGGAGTTCCACGCAATCATGAGTGTCGTGGGGACCACTACATAATTCACATGAAGAATTGATTTTGTTCACTTGGCTTGAAGGTTTAGGAGCCTCGTAGGATTTCATAAGAAACTTGACTTGGTCTTCAAGTTCTATGATCCTATGGTCGGAAGTGCTTGAATTGTTCGAAGGCAAAGATATTGCCTTGACCGTTTTATTCAAATCACGGGGATCACTCCAACTTTCTTTGTCATAAAGAGCAAGATCTTCTAGGAGAGCCCATGATTGTTCCGCACTTAGATCACGTAGCTTACCACCGGCCGATTGGTCAATGGTTTGCCTCGTGGAGAGATTGATATGGTCATAGAAGATTTGGACTTGGAGCCAAAGCTCTATGCCATGGTGAGGGACTTTTTGGAGTAAGTCCTTGAATCGAGTCCATGCCTCGTAGAGGGTTTCGCCTTGACGTTGTTGGAACATCAAGATATCATTCCTTAGCTTGGTAGTTCTTCCTGGTGGGAAAAACTGAGCAAGGAAACGAGTGGTGAGATCATCCCAAGAGGTGATGGATCCTGCGGGTAGACGCTCTAGCCATTGACTAGCTTGGTCCCGCAGAGAGAATTGAAAGAGACGCAGTCGGGTCGTCTCTCGAGTGGCAACATCAAGGTCTATGGAATCAACGATTTTGAGAAAGTCCTTGAGATGTTGATTAGGATCTTCGGAACGAAGTCCACGGAAGGCGCATCCGCTTTGCACCAACCGGATGGTGTCGGATCGCAAGGGAGTGACATTGGCTCCTTGAGTGAGCTCAATGGTGTTTCGATAGCCATGGTGGCTAGGGCGAGAGTAGTCTCCTAAGGTACGGGCTCTAGGAGGTGGGTGTTGTTGTGGTGGTGGGTTGTTGGGATCAAGGATATTACCACCTTCCATGATGTCGGATGGTAATGGTTACGAACAAAGACACGAAGAAAAAAGATAGACTAAAGAAATCCTAGAAAAATAAAATAAAATCTCACTAGAAAGGAATCTAGTGAGTAGACCTAATAAAATAAAAATTCAACCTAAACAATAACTATTCCCCGGCAGCGGCGCCAAAAACTTGATGCGTGGTTTTGCGACCTTACAACAGGTTTTACCTCTCGAGGGATCTCAAGAGGCTTGCAATCCCCACCAGGCAGTGTACCTGACCGATGTAGTATAGTGAAGTGGCAAGTACCGGGGGATTGATCGTTCTCTAGGAGAATAGTGTCGTTAGGATTGAAAAACTACTCTAATAGGTCTAAGGGTGAGGGAAGATTCTTTTTGTATTTTTTATATTTTATGAGAGCAAGTAAAATCTCGGGTTTGAAGGAGTGGGCGGAATTAGTTGCTAGTCAACTAACCCAAATTACTACAAATGCAAATAAAATAAAATAACAGAAAATGAAAAGGTCGTGAAACTTATGTGGAGAGAAATGTGTTTACTTAGATTTCCTTACTCCCTAACTATCTTTTTCCGGTTGATTAGTGTGTATTAATTGCGTGGATGACGGGTGTATTCCTTAATACCAATCGTGGGGTGGCGTACGTACTTCCCCAACTCTACAAGCTCCTACTTCACTCCTATGTCGAGCCGGCTAAGAAGCTCCTAATATGGGATCACTAGAATTCGCTCATGCATTAAATACAACCATAAAAACCTTAGTACGCATTGGTTCATGTTTCTTAAGACGTTCAAGCAAGTTACCGTATAGGAAGTTAGCCAGTTTTCTTAAGCCTAACATCGATGAACAATCATCCAATACAATTAATAACATACTAATAAATAATAATCAATAGTTAGTTTTCATTAGATCTAAGCAAACACAAGATAAATCTAGCCTAGCATGTTAATTAAAAGACAAGAACAAGATATAATCAAACAACACATAGACATATTGATTGATTAAATGAATACTTATCTTCAATTAAACATGGGAGATCCAAGGGTATGAAAACCCTTAAAAATGGCAGAAATTCGTCTTAGGGTTTCTCCTCACAAAGTTGCACACTAATGAAAAAAAATTCAAAACTATATATAGAGTTTAGGGGCTGACGGCGTCACGTTGTAGATCTTGACGCCGTCACCTCGCCGTGTCTAGGGTTCCCGGATGGCCTTCTTGACGCCGTCCCTCTTTAATGCTCCAAAATCCTCCCTGGCTTATCAAGGCTTGACGCCGTCAGAAATGGGCTTGACGCCGTCTCTCTTTAAGTTAAACCGTGATGGCCTTGATCATCTTAAAGGGTGACGCCGTCAGACTTTCCATTGCAAAACTCTCTGGCGCGTCACGTGTATTTTTCATATCCACCTCTTTTGCCAAGCCATGACGCTGTCTAGAACAATCCCTGACGCCGTCAAAGGTACTTTTCCAGCCGATTTTGAGACTTTGTCGTTTTCTTCACTTTTATGCTCCAAAAACGTCCAAAATGCTTCCTTTTCCAGATTTCTTCTTCAAAGTACCTAAAATGATAAAAGGAACGATTTAGGGCAATATTTGATCAAATAAATACGATTTAGGGCTTAAATGACCCCCTAAAAGCGGTACACTTTTCGCTTCATAAAAAATGGTGCATGTATATGTTGACATAAGGTCTCAACTGAGAATATAAAATCAGATTTCATACATGTTAATATGAGTCTAGTATGCATGTCAAAAACCTGGATGAGAGTCGCATAAATGAGGTGTTAGAATACAGGTCGATATACAATCAAATTATGGGCTGTAAATCAGGACTTATGTGCATGAATTTGGATGTGTGTTGTGCATGGTATAAAGAGTAGAATGTATGTATATAAGGGTATATAAACTTGAAATTTAAACTTGTAAAATGTGATTGTTAGTTCGAATGTATGAGTGTGTATCGTGGTCTGAATATGGCGTAAACCTGGGTAATATGTGCATGGGAAGAATAGGGTTTCTGGCATGGTAATTGTAAGTGTCGTGTATGGTGTGTGTTGGTGTCGAATGGCTATAAAATAGGGTTTGTTTGTCGAGTGTGATTTTATGTGTTGTGACAAAATGGGTCGAGTATGGGCAAGGAAGAATGGGTCGAATGGGTTTGAAATGGTAGTCAAAATGTGTGATTTTATGTGTCGTTAAAATGGACAAATAAAAAGGGATTTTGGTCGATATGGTTAGGGTTAAAATAGGAAGAATACGAGTCGTGTATGTATGCATGAGAATGTGTGTTGATGTGTCAAATACTTGGGCTATGTGCGGGTTAAAACGGATCAATAAGGAGTAAAGCACAAAAGGGTTAACAGGTTGTGTTATATGTCGAATTAGGGTTTAAATTGCATGGAAGCATTAATGAGATGTTTAAAATGTACAAGTAGGAGAATTTTCATAAAATTTGTGTAATTTACACTTTAACCCCTAAACTTTGATATAATGAAAGTTTTAACCCTAAACTATTAAAAGTTGTCATATTAAACCCTGAACTATAATGTTGGTCATATTAAGTCTTTAAGTTTATTTAATTATCAATTATAACCCTAAAAGTAATTAAATTGGGAAACTTACTAATTATGGAAATTTACTAAATAAGGAAACTTACTAATAATAGAAAGTTACTAAAAGTGGAACGTTTCTAAAAATAGAAAGAAACCATAAATGGGAAACCTTAATAACTATAAGTGGTAAACTTGTAAAATGAGCTTATTAGTAATACGTGATCATTAATTTGTATAGGTTCGGTGAAGAAGGAGTGATTTCCAATTTTCGGTGCTTTCTTATTTTGGTTGGTTGATTTGCATAAGGTATAGATATTCTACCCTTTCTCAGTCAGGGTGTTTCTTCTCATGACTTTGATCTTTGACCTTGATTCGTTTTGCTTTGATTTGCTATGATCCTTTGATATGATTCTTTGATATGATCCTAGGCTTATATGATATTTTGTTTTGCAGGGGGCATATGGATGCATCCTAGGCTTATATGTATTTTGTTTTGCAGGGGGCGTATGTATGCATCCTAGGCTTATATGATATGATATGGGATATGATTTGTTTGGTGACTGGCTGTGTGTGCCCTACACCCCGCTCACTATTTGGTACTTAGAGGCCTCCCCTCTCCGCACACTTTAGATTTGATATGTATATGTGATTATGTGGTCTATTCGAGTGGCTCGTTTAGACAGGCTCGTGGCTATCTGTTAGATATCTTTGGTCCGTTCAAGTGGCTCGTTTGGACGCGTTCGTTGACGTTTATTACTTGACTCTTAGAGCTATTCTTATTCATGATATTATGTATTTGATTTTTTTGATTTCCCACTCTATCAGGTTTGATCGCTCCTTACTTTTAAGCTCTATATTCTTTGTTTTCTATTTGCCTTCCCAAAGATGATGAAAAGTGACATTATGTTTCATTATAACAAGAACAAGTGGGGCGAACCCCCCGCGTTGCGGGGGGAGGAGGGGTGGGGGGTGTTCCCCAACTTTTTTTTGTTGAAAAAATTATTTCGTTAATAATTACGCAAGTTTCATAATTTTTCGAAGCCGTTTGGTACGAAAAATAATAAAAACAAAAACAAAGACAAATACATTGATTTCGAGAAAGTATTGCATATTTATACTCATTTTTGTTGGAAAAATTATTTCGTTAATAATGGCGCAAGTTTCATAATTTTTCGAGGCCGTTTGGTACGAAAAATAATTAATTGTTGAAAAAATTATTTCGTTAATAATGGCGCAAGTTTCATAATTTTTTGAGGCCGTTTGGTACGAAAAATAATTAAAAAAAAATGTTTATTTACTGCGTAGCAACAGTACTGTAGCGAAATAATAAAATATACTTTTGGCAGACTTGGGTTTTAATATAGATATATAATAAAGAACTTGCATTATATAGTCAATCAATAGAACATCAAAAGGAAAAGAAATAAAAAGCCATCTTTTTGTAGAATGAAACTTTGTATCATGCAAGAATGTTACATTCAAGGCATAATATAAAAAAAAAGTATTATTTGTTAAAGACTTTTTGTAAGTTTTGTTGATAAAGCTTCAATTTATTTTTTACCAGGTTGTTATTTTTTGTGACCATGGCATCAAAGAGGGTAATACTATTAAGTATTGGGGTGGTAATATATGTGATGGACCAGAATGTGTATCTTATAACAAGCCGCCGAGTAAAAACAATCACCGCACTAGAATTGTAATATCTATGACTTTTAAGGTTTATGTTTATATTTATGTTAGTAGTTTAAAAAATGTGGGTGCAAATTTATGGTTCTAACTTCTAAGTGAGAAGATTGAAATCTAACATATTATTTTAAATATTTTTGAAAATACTCGTTTTATTAATTATGTTTTAAAAGTACAATGTAAAAAACTCCTTTTGGTGGGGCTACTATTTATAACTGTGATGATTTAAATGATATTCGTTATTAGTATAGCGATTCAATTTTTCATTTTTAGTTACTATACAAAACCAAAAATCGCACTAAAATTTGGAAATCGAACCCTAAGGGGGCGTTTGGTTCGCCGTAATCTGGCGTAATTAGATGTAATTGTAATTCAGATTACATTACGTATGCTGTTTGGTTCACAGAATAGAGGGAATTGTAATTCAGATTACATTACGTAGGCTGTTTGGTTTGCACTGTAATTGTAATTCAGTCATTACAATTACATCAAAGGAGGGAATTCAGATTACATAGGATGTTGGATGGAAAGTTTTGAATTACGTTGTAATTCAAAATTTTATAATAATAATAATAATTCGAAAAAATTTATAAAAATTCGAAAAAACTTATACAAATTCGGAAAATTTATAAAAATTCAAAAAGTTTATAAAAATTCAAAAAATTTATAAAAATTTGAAAAAATTTATAAAAATTCAAAAAAATTTATAAAAATTCAAAAAATTTATATAAAATTTAAAAATTTAAAAATTCAAAAAATTTAAAAAATTAAAAATTTTATAAAAAATTTATAAAATTCGAAAAATTTATAAAATTTAAAAATTTTATAAAAAATTTATAAAAATTTAAAATTTAAAAAATTTAAAAATTTAAAAAATTTATAAAATTCGAAAAATTTATAAAATTTAAAAATTTAATAAAAAATTTATAAAATTCGAAAAATTTTATAAAAAATTTATAAAAATTTAAAATTTTAAAAATTCAAAAAATTTAAAAATTTAAAAATTTTACAAAAATTTTTATAAAAATTCAAATTTTTAAATTTTTATAAAATTTTATAAATTTTTCGAATTTTATAAATTTTTTATAAAATTTTTAAATTTTTAAATTTTTATAAATTTTTGGAATTTTTTTTAAATTTTTTCGAATTTTTATAAATTTTTTGAATTTTTTTAAATTTTTTGAATTTTTATAAATTTTTTCGAATTTATATAAATTTTTCGAATTTTTATAAATTTTTTCGAATTTTTATAAATTTTTTCGAATTACAATTACGTTGAGATCCAACCAAACACAGTGACAGAAAACATCAATTACAATTCATACACATTACAATTACAACACATTACAACTCTTTGAATTACAATTCATTCAAATTACAATTCCTTTCAAAACATACTGCGAACCAAACGCACCCTAAATGTGCCACTCTGTTCTCGAGATTGTTTTTGGAATGAAAAGGAATATAAAGAAAGAAATGAAAAGGAATGGAAAGAATGGTGTGTGAAAGTAAAGGTAACTATCATGTTCTCTAGTTGGAAGTAAAAGGAGTGAAAAGTAATTTTTTTCGAAATCATTTTTTTTCGAAATTAATTTTTTAAGAAAAAATTAATTTTTTTTTAGAAAAATTATATTTTTTCCGAAAATAATTTTTTTTTCAGAAATTAATTTTTTTTAGAATTTTTTTTTTCCGAAATTAATTTTTTTAGAAAAATAATTTTTTTTTCCGAAATTAATATTTTTAGAAAAAATAATTTTTTTTCAAAATTAATTTTTTTAGAAAAATAATTTTTTTCCGAAATTAATTTTTTTTCAGAAATTATTTTTTTTAGAAAAATAAATTTTTTTTCAGAAAATAATTTTTTTAGAAAAATTATTTTTTTTCCAAAATATTTTTTTTATAAATTTTTTTTTTACAAAAATTAATTCTTTTTTTGAAAAATTTAATTTCGAAAAAAAAAATAATTTTTGTAAAAAATTATTTTCGGAAAAAAAAAATTATTTTTGTAAAATATTATTTTCGAAAATAATTATTTTCGGAAAAAAAATATAGTTTTTGTAAAAATAATGGGACCCACTCACTTTCCTTCACTTTCATCCCATATATGGGATGAAAGTTGTGACACAAGCTTTTGGTGGTGATCCGAAACCTTTTTAGCAGTTTTTCAGTTTTTGGAGTTTTGGTATGCCTTTTTAGTTTTGGTTTGCCACCCCTAGTTTATCCTAGCTTTATTATGAATTTCATTTTTGCAACAGTAGTTAGTGTTCAAGTGGAAAATGAAAAAAAATACAGTTTTGTTTCTCTTAAAAATATCCTACTTTTTTTTTTTTTGTTTTTTTTTTTTTTTTTTTTTTTTTTTTTTTGTATTGCAACATGTCATTACATAGAATACAGTTTTTTTTTTTTTTTTCCTTTCTTGAGAAAGTTCAACACTCTGTTCCCGAGTTTATTTTTTAGAGTGAAAGGGAAATGTTTGGGATGATAGTTAAAAAAAAAGTGTTTCTGAGATTTTTTAGGAGAGTAGAAGAAAGTAAATGATAGTAAATTATGCCAAAATTACTCTCCTAATCTCCTTTCCAAATTGGGATGAAATGGAGTGAAGTTGATTTTAAAGTTTTTTTTCTTACATCCTACTCTTTTCTTTCCAACTTGGAAACACAAGATAAAAAATCATTTATTATTCTTCTCCTCTTTACTTCTCATTTTTTTTTCCTCTCCATCTATCTTTTTTCCGTTTTATACTCGGTAACAGAGTGCAAGACTTCAAGTGGAAAATGGATGTTGTTAATTAACGCAAAATCCGCAAACACAGAGATATTATGACGTCATTATAGAGAATTGTGTTTAACCGCGAAGCATGATCTTTACAAAAGATTTACTACACATATGTCATTTCATTTTAATATCTTACTGCTAAAACCACCACATTGATTGTTGGGTCTATAACCTAAACAATGTAGTACACCTCAATGTTTATTTTTTATTTTTTAGACTTGTTACAGTAATTTTAGTTAATAAATCTATTTTTAGTTAGAGCAGGGTCTACAAGGATTTAAGTTTTACAAAGGATCCTTAATAAAATGTCAAAAAATTATAGTTGAAAGAAGGTTGATTGACTCAAATGAGATAAAGCATTCAATTTTTTTTTTTTTTTTATTTTTTATTTTTTTTTTTTTTTTTTTTAATTTTTAATTAAGTTATACCATACATTGTTGTTTATCATGAAACAAGTATTTATATCAACTTAATATTAGAAAATGTTGTTATCTCAAGGAGAAGCTGTTGAAAAGCGAGTGAATATTTGATGAAAGAAAATATACATCATATCAAATTAAAATATGTAAAATGAACCACGAGTTTTATGCAAGGTGGCAATTTGGTTCGGGTTTGGATTATTTGGTTGGCGGGTCAGAAAACCCAAACACGAAAACGAACCGTTAAATAATCAAGTCAATTTTATCAACCCTGACTTGCTTGCACATAACCAGAACCTCAACATGAATACGAACCATTTAAATAAACGAGTTTGCGGGTCGACCAGTTTAACCGATATAATCAAATATATAAAATTCTCAATTTACTAAAACTTCTTAAACTGGTTGCAGATCGACCTGTTTAACCCATCCCCAACTCGGACCTAACCTCTTTAATAAACGGTTTAGATGGGTCAACCGGAACACTACCCGAAATCTAGTTAGACTCAACCCTACCCTGTTTATTTTCGTGTTAATCTCGGATCGAGTTTTGTGTCTGATCAAAAATTGCCATCCCTAGTTTTAAACGGTAAAAAAGATGTTAACTGCAAATAACTTTGAAAGATGTTGCGGTGATAAACCAACCGTGTAAATTAATCGGTACAAAGGGATTTTACTTTAAGGCCCGTAATGCAATCACTTTAGGCCCCAAAAGTTGTAAGGCCCAAATTTCATTTTCTAAAAAGTTAGTTGGGTAGAGTGAAGTTCGCGAGAACAATCAACCTGATTTGTGCATTTTATTTAGAATTCGAATCAAGTGAACTTCGTAAGATAAATAGCGTCAACTGTCAAAGCATATAACAAGATCGCAATAAAATTTTGATGGTTCTACATACTATACTATATAATAAACAACTACAATTTACAAGTCTTTGAAGCAGCCCAATTAATTAATGCGATGATGTGTCTTGAATTTGATTGGCTGAAGATTTAATGCGTACAACACATCAAAGCTCATTCTTTAAACCAGTGTTATGCTAAAACTTCTTCTATACACTACATCAAACCATTGACTAAAATTATCGACATTCAATTCTCTGCTTTCTCTATTTTTGCTAAGCAATTAATCTCTTCATTCTTCCTCTACAAGATTAGTGCATGTCAGTTATCAATAAACACCAGTTTTTAATTCAATTCGTTCTATGATCTATGACTATGCCCGGTTCAAAATCACTACAAAAAATATTTGTGCAATATGGACGAAACGGTAATTAGCTATTTAATTTTAATATTTAGGTTTTTGAATTATGTGTTGCATATTACAACTATTTTGTTTCGATTCAAACATATGATATATTTCTGCGAATAATTACTTGATGACTTAATTTTTATATTTGTGTTTAATCAGAACCCTAAAAAATTGGGGAAAATCACCTTGACGAATTATGTTGCAATTATTTTGAGAACCCTAAAATTTTTTGGGGAAATCACCTTGATATATCGATTGATTATGTTATAATTTATTTTTGTAGGTAGAATGTGATTGAGGAAGAATAACTAGGTTTGACAAGTTTTATCTCTTTTCATTCTTTAATTTAATTGTTATAAAATGATATGGATTGATGCAACTCATTAAATGTAGTTTATGTTCAATGTATGTTTTTTATACATACCAACTGTTTGATGAACTATTTGATGAATCGTCGTTAGATGAAGTGGACTCAATGCTTGATGACACTAAAATCAAGGCAATGTGCATTTCACTATGGCATAGCCATAGTGCTGGAAAGCCACAAGATCCTTACAGTTTGGATATGGTGTTGCAGGATCAACAGGTATTTTTAACATTCATAAATTCATTATCAAAATAATTTTATGTTACATGTTATTTATTTAACGATAAAAATAATCATTATGTTGTTCAACAACACAAATGCATTTAGAACCTCTAATGTCGCCTTTTGAAATCCTAACGTCTGTAGGTGCGTGAGGAATGGAAGTTACGATGAAGGTCTAGACTTGGAAGCATGTGTTAGCAAATTGTCGACAATGCATCAAAAGTAAGTTTTTCCTTTAGTCTTTATTACAACTCGCCTACCTGTGAACCTCATTGGAGTTGCTTAATGAGATAAGGAATTATCACTACTATTTTCTCTTTTACTGCCATGTTTCTGTTAAGATTACTGGGTCATTCAAGCACTTGCTTTGAAGATTCAACATACTAGATAGTCTCTACTCTCTCAGATTCTTCAAAAGCTAAGATAAATTACGATTTAAAAACCATTCATGACAATGACAATCTAAAATTTATGTATAACTCAATTAAGGAGTTTTGTCCTTTTTTTTAATACACTTTCGGTGATTTTCAGCTAATGTGAACTGTTAAAAACATAATATAACCTAAACTGCTATTAAGATTGCCACCATTATAAGATTCCTCAAATTGTCTTATTCTTCTATTTTTTGAGTTCACTTTAGTAGAGAGTTCATGAAATGTGGTTGTTAGAATGGATGTATGTTTGTATGCGTACTTCTCGATGTTGGATGTTCTCTTAAAATTACACCCTCCGGGGCATACAATTAAGATAAAGTTATTTACATTTTTTCTTACAAGTTGAAAGCATGGGTCATTTAGAGTCACTTTTATGTTTTAAAGCTCATTTTTATGTCGTTGTACAAGCTGGTTTATGTCCCTATAGCCATTTTGGCGAATTGCAGGTACGTCTACACATGTAACTTACTGTTTTTACTTAACAAATGTAAGGTGACTGTAGTAATAAGTTGATTTTTTAATGGTTCGGGGGAAATGCTACAATGCGATCAGCACTAAAAAAACAGATGATGCGGAGATTAGTGTTACAATGCCACAAGATGTAAGTGCTGGGGCCCGATGCTTCTGCGAAATTGGGACCATTCAAAACCAACAAGTCAATTGTTAGACTGGTGATTCAGAGGTTGCTACGGGTTTTTCATGTGCTTTCAGTTGTTGCTGCAATTAACGTGCCTATCATATATAATGTTGTTGTTCAATGATTGGATCGACAAATGATGTTGAATCTAATGAATCAGCTTAACATTTAGTATTTCGAGGAAAAATAGCATAGAGCATATTGTCCCGTTTGCATGTTAGTCTATTTGATACTTTCTCTAATTTTTTACAGGAAGTATATCTTCCTGCACAATGTGTTTATCACATATTGATGCTCATCCTTAGGTCTGTCTTGACTCGTGCTTTTTATACAGAATTTCGAAAGAAAAAATAGAGGGTTAATTTGAGCATAAAAAATAGTGTACTTTTTCTGAATCATTAGGGTTACGAGTTAAAAAATGACCCAAACAAGACAACATTTTTTTACGACTTGGAAGTACAACATCTAAACTGGACTAATAAGAAAGTATATTGGAATGTTTGTGAATAACAAATAAGCAAGTAGTTGTATGGGTATCTAATGGGCTTACATTTGTGGGCAATGTCTTGAAACCCGGGTCGAACCGGTCGGACCTGGCACGGCCAAAAAAAGGGGTCAACAAAACCCGGGTTTCTAAAACCAGGTTAACCATATGAAAGAACACATAATTGATTTGTATTAGTCTCTCAAAGAATACATTTTGTGGGATGGTATATATGTAACTATGAATTTGACAAACACAAGTTAATAAATGTTGGTGTATGTTCTTATCTCTTCTAAACAAGAACTGAATAGGTTAAATTCATATCATATTTTTTTTCTAAGATCAAGTATGCGAACCAACCAGTAGGTACCAACTTGGATCAGATCATTATGCATTTTTTGTTAATGCAAGTGTGACATGCCTAATTGCAAAACAATTATTCAAGACACATGTTGAAGTTAAATGTTAGACTTATATTTGTTTTAAGATCAAGTATACGACCCAACCCAGTAGCTACCAACTTGGATCAGATCATTATGCATTTTTTTTGTTAAGGCAAGTGTGACATGCCCAATTGCAAGACAATTATTCAAGACACATATTGAAGTTAAATGCTAGACTTAGAGCAGAGGGTGTGGTAACTTGGGTTAAACTTTCACTCAGTGCAATGTCAGTGTCACATCAGTTTTAACATTTTAACTTTAACTAAAAAAAAACACCCCTTATCATAACTCAACCTTAACTAAAAAAATAAAAATAATAAAAAAAAAAAAAAAAAAAAAAAAAAAAAAAAAAAAAAAAAAAAAACACCAAATTTTAGGGTGCGAATATGTAATTTTTTTTTAAAATATTTGCTGCTTAACGCAGGGTTAAGGTGGTAACGCACCCCTTAACTCAATGCCTTAACTCACTTGGACGGTGTGGTAACTTGAGCCTTAACTCAAAAAAGTTAAGCTTTCACTCACTCTCCACGTTACCATACCGCATGCTCTTATAGAAACTACTATGAAATGTGGTCTACATGTGGTCTACATGGAAGTTTTGCATACAGTTTTTTTAATCTTTTGTAAACCTTTTATAAATATTCAAAAGTTTTGCATGTGTAGAAACCCATCTTGCGTCTACATTGAATCATGGTTAAACACATCAGGCGGGTCTTAAATAATTCTTACTAGATTCACCGGCTTTTCAAGACCATCAAAATTAGAGGGGACAATGCAATGGACGTTTATTACATAGATATTTACAACCATAGTGGTTTATACTATCGTTCACTTACTACTTATTATTCTGTTCGAAAAACATTTCAAACTGTTTACGTTCGTTCTTCTTTCTTACGTTATTCTCAAACTTAATTTCTTTATGCATAAATTCTTTTAAAACCCCGTGATTCCACGGGTCTATAAAATTTTGATGGTGCTAGTACTCAAATAAAACATCATCAAAAGAGCCGCTCCTATAGGTAATAAGTCAAAAGCTATAATTAAAAAGATTAGATTTAAGATCATTTGAGGATCAAATTTTTTTTACATACCAAGGGACTAATCTTCACCCTCCATCTTTATTTGATCTGATTGATAAGATTAATCCCAAGAATTTAAAAAACTCATTTTCATCATTTTTTTTCAAATATTAATATCTTTCAAACCGTTAATCGTTAAACAAAAAACAAAAAAATATACTGTTACGACGAGCATTTAATTATCTTTCTATAGATAGGCACTTCGATATACTTTCGATAAAATTATTTTTTTCGTGTTTTTCACTTTTTTTTACATTTTTTTCGTTACTAAAATTTGCATGAAAAACTCATATGTGATTTAACAGTAATATCACATGTGATATTATATATCATATGTGATTTAACACTAATATCACATGTGATATTGCATATCATATGTGATTTAACACTAATATCACATGTGATTTTTCATGCAAATTTCAATAATGAAAAAAAAAAAAAAAAAAAAAAAAAAAAAACGAATAAAAGACGAAAAAATGAGAGAAAAAAAACGTTAAAAAAAACGATTTTTCTTTTTTGTCGAAAGTATATCAAAGTGCCCGTGTATAAAAAGATAATTAAATGCTCGTCGCGATAGTGTAATTATTTTCGCTTAACGATTAACGCTTTATGAGATATTTAAATTATTAAAAATAAGTGAAATATTAAAATGCTTTTAATCTCAACCATTGATTTTATTTTAAATGGATGGTAGGAATGAATCCCTTTGTATGTAAGATAAGTTTGGTATGTAAAATAACTCTGATGTTTTATATGTATACTGGTTGTACAATCTTAAAAGTATGTTTTTATATGGTAAATCTAAAATTCAACTAAACTTTGCGTTCATAAGGAAAAGTAGACTCTTAATTTAAGTAGGTCCTTAATTCACTATATATTAAAGAGCAGCGTCGGTAATGATTAACAAATTCAACCTCAATTAAAAAATAATAAAACGTTGGCCCATGATACTTAGCTCATTACAGGCCCAACTTTCAGTCCGTTTGATTAGCCCACCAAAAGCCCAATTCTACCTTCATTACAAACGCAGATATGCATAGCAAACTTCCACCGCCTTTACCACATTCCAGAAAAATCTCTATAAAAAAAAAACACACATTTGCAGTCATAAACAGATCGGCGTTAAATCTCTTCTACTCTTTCTTCAAATCGTCATCAGAAAACGTAAATCGAAACATTTGCTAATCAAGTTAACGACTACCATAGAGATACGTTGTACGTCTTTTTTTTACTATTCGTGAGGTTTGTTGAATCTTTTTATGATTAAATTTAGTTGTCTGTAATATGTGTGTAGTCTGTTCATAACAATTACGGTTTAGTATTAATTAAAGATTAATAATTTTTGGGTTTTTTCTGTCAACAAATAGGGTGCGGGAGGCAGAAGATGAGACTCATGAGGATTTTGACGAATCTCAGTGCGCGATTATGGGTTTGTGTTTCATTTAAATCTTCCAGTTTTTATTTTTATAGTTTCATTGTGTTTGATTATTGATATGATTTGTGGGTTTTTCATGATTTGTGAAAAAAAAAAAAAAAAAAAAAAAGGAAAAAAGAAAAAAGAAAAAAGAAACCTAACGAAAAAATGTAAGATTTAATTGGTGACACCGTAGGAGGTTTTAAAGCTTATTTTTTATTTGCAATCTTTATCAAAATTTTAATACGGTTTTGATATTTTTTTTGTTTTTATTTATGTAAAATTGCAGGAAAATATTCATTGAAGGCTTGCCTAAAGAAATTGAATACAGTAAAATTACTTTTTAATTTTTAGTTTAATTTCATAGAATCTGTTAGCTTTATAAGTGTTGATATAAATAATGCCTAAAAACATTATTAACATCTTTCGATATCTCTACGTTTTGATAATCACAAAATGTAAAATCATTAAACGAAAGATTATGGCGTAAACAAGTATTTAGTTGTAAATATCTATTTTAACAACTTAATCACTTAAGGTATGAATAAACAAATGCCTAATGCATTATATGATCAAAGGAACTTTTTCTTAATCACTAGATTTTTTATAAAATGACACAAACATTTTATATCTTTTACAAAATCATTTTTGGAAATTAAAGGAAAATGTTTAATCCATAATAAATTTATGAATTCAAATTTTTAACCAAAAATGGAAAAAATGTTTCAGAAAAACCTTCCCCACAAAAAGAAAAAGCTGGGCAACGGATATAAGGGGCGGCCCTCTTAATTACCTAGGCGACCCCCTTAATAATTAAGGGGACCGGCCCCCTATTTAAGGGGACCGCCCCGCTCCTCCAGCTGTCAATTTTTGCATATAAATACTGGTTCATTCTTGGACTTTTTCCTCACCTTTTGCACCCCAAACCTTCTGTTCTAAATCTCTTCTTATATCTTTCTAAATCCTTTCTAAATCATTTGATCATATATTCTTAAGCATTGGTTTCTAAGTGATCCAAGCTTCTACCATCCAAGTGTAAAAGAAGAATACTTCTATCAATCAAGACTAGAAATATTATAACTTAGTATCATCTTGTTACCTAAGTGTTGGGAATTAAATGTTCTGAAGATTAAGTTTCAAGAATTACAAGTATTAACAGTTCCAACTGCTGAGAAGAAATTCTCTAACAGTTCCAACTGCTTATGTAAATCTTAGGACTGCTCAAGTTATAACTAACCGTTCCAACTGCTGGTACAAAGAAGAGACTGCTAGTTGATACTGTTGAGTTGAGACTGCTAGATGGATAAGTATTGAAAAGATATTTGTGTACTAAAGTCAAGAATATACGGTAGATAATATCTTACTCCATGTGCTTAGTTAACAAGTTGTGTACACAGATACATGTTGTATCTTATGTACTGACACACTCAAGATAAGTTAACAAGTAAGTCGGCTAGACTTTAAGCAATATGTAAAGATCTTCTTGGACTATAAAAGAAGATCTTAGACTCGATATTATGTGTCGATATTAAGTGTATAAGCGTGTTATTATTTTATAACTCATAACAGTTAGAACTAGAACAAAACACAAGAATATCACAAGTTAGAGAAACTTAAGATTCAAGGTTGTAACCCTAGTGATATTTTTAAGATCACTCGTATTATTATCTTTAATAATATTGAATCGTTTGGTGTTAATCTTTATGTGTTCATTGCTAACTAACAAACATAACAATTCCATTTTCATAACATACACAACCTTCTAAGTGTGATTGAGTGAATTCCGCGCACTTAATCATATTAACACAACATATCATATACACAAAGTTGACAAGGTTTAACCACCTTATAGTGTATCTAGAGGATCCTGGCACTAAGTTGTTAGTTTAGTAAACTTTGTAAATCATTCATTCACTTGTATAAGTTGTGTATATTTGTTAGATAGGTGTGAACATAATTGGTTAGGCTAGTTTAGTGTGTAAGTTGTGAAGTTGTGAAGAAGTTGAGGTGTGTAAGTAGTGAAGGTGTGAAGAAGTAGAAGAGTACATAAGTAGTGCTAGGTCGTGAAGTAGTTGTGAAGCCGTAGTGAAGAAGTTGTGAAGAAGTCGTGAAGAAGTTGTGATTGAAGTTGTGAGATTGGTTCTAGCTACGATTAGAACTCGACATTTAGCTTTGTGTCGTAAAATTGGTGTAAGCGAAAGTTGTGTAAGGTTTTCTCCGCCATAAGGGAGCTTGTTGATATAGTGAAGAAAACTCTTGAGTTAGGTGCTCGAGGAGTGGAGTAGGGCAAGGAAGGTGTCCTTGTAGCCGAACCACTATAAATCCTTTGTCTCGCGGTTAGATCTTTCCATCTCTATCTTTCATTTAATTTCATTACTTTACTTGCATTGTTAATTTAGATCTACTTATATTTGTTCATATTGTTCAAGAGTTGAGTTCACATAAATTCGAATCTAAGTCTTTAAAAGTAAACAAAGTTTTTATAATAAATTAAAAAGACGTAAAACTATTCAACCCTTCCCCCTTCTACTTTTCCACAATTGGTATTAAGAGCCACGTCAAACAAGATTTTTAAAATAAATTGTATTTTAAAACTTGAAACGATCTATGGAATCCGAAAAATATTTAGAAGGGCAATCTATGCAAAGACCACCACTATTCGAGAGTGATGGTTTTCTTTATTGGAAAAATAGATTCGAAACTTATGTGAAATCAAAAGATCTTGATCTTTGGCTTGTTATTACCTATGGTGATTTTCCCCCTATTCAAAATAATCCTTTAACTAAAATAGATGAAATTGTACCTTTTGAAAAACAAAATGATGATTTGAAAAGGAAACTAGCAAAAAACAATGAGGCTAAAATGGTAATTTATAATGCATTACCACGCAAAGAATATGAACGAATTTTTATGTGTCAAACCGCAAAAGAAATTTGAGATTCTTTATTAATCACTCACCAAGGTAATAGTCAAGTCAAAGACAACAAAATAGATCTTCTTGTTCAACAATATGAACAATTTACAATTCCTGAAGAGGAATCTATTGATAATGCATTTGCTAAATTTAACACTATTATCACAAGTTTAAAAGCACTTGATGAGACTTTTTCTAGCAAAAATTGTGTAAGAAAATTTCTTAGGGCATTACATCCAAAATGGCGCGCGAAGGTCATGGCTATTGAAGAATCGAAGAACTTGATGACGTTATCGCTTGATGAACTTATCGGCAACTTGAAGGTCCATGAAGAAATTATAAAGAGAGACTCGGAAACGGTCATGAGCAAGAAAGATCAAATCAAATCTCTTGCGCTAAAAGCCAAAAAGGAACTTAGTGATGATGATGATTCAAGTGACTATAGTGAAGACGAAGAATATGCAATGGCCTTAAGAGAGTTCAAGAAATTTTTCAAGAGACGAGGAAGATTCACAAGACAACCACGAGATGAAAGAAGATCGCTTCAAAGAAATAGGAATGATAACTACGGGAAAAGAAAGTGCTTTAGATGTGGAAGCCCAAACCATCTCGTTGGTGAATGTCCAAAGCCACCCGGTTATGATTACCAAAGCGCCTTTGTTAGTGGAGCATGGAGTGATAGCGACAAAGAAGAAGTGGACAAAGCAAACGACGAAAAATATCTTGTAGCTCAAGCAACCGATGAAATATGTCTAGGAATAAATTTGGAGCCCGACGAATGGATTAAGGATAGTGGATGCTCGAAGCACATGACGGGGAATCGCAAGCTATTTTCCTCCTACAAGGCATACAACGGAGGTAATGTTATTTTCGGTAGTGACTTGCATGGAAAAATCATTGGCAAAGGTACGATTTCTCAAGACTCCCTAACTATTGAAAATGTTGAGCATGTAGCTAATTTAACATACAACTTGCTTAGTATAGGACAAATATGCGATAATAAGTGTAGGGTTACCTTTACCAATAAAGATAGCGAAATAGTTAAGGACGGAAAGGTCATAGGTAGAGGAATTAGGAAAGGTGGCGTATATGTCATGAAACTAGGAAATAAACCGGAAGATAAGATATGTCTAGCAACCTTAGATGAAAACTCTACATTGTGGCATAGGAGATTAGGTCATGCAAATATGCAACAAATACAATCCCTAGCCTCTAAGGAATTAGTTAGAAATTTGCCAAACCTAAGATATGATCAACATTTTTGCGATGCTTGTAAAATTGGAAAACAAGTACATGCTAGTCACAAAGCTAAGAATATAGTCTCCACTACTAGATGCCTAGAATTATTACACATGGACCTTTTTGGTCCATCTGCTGCGCGGAGTTACGGAGGTAACCGTTATATCTTAGTAATTGTAGACGACTATTCACGATATACGTGGACTAGATTTTTAAGTGATAAAACCGAAGCCTTTAATAAGTTTGAAATATTTAGTAAAATGATTCAAAACAAATTAGGATGTTCTATAGTATCTATTAGGACGGTCCATGGTCGGGAATTTGATAACGAGGTGCAGTTCGAAAAATATTGTGATTTAAATGGAATATCTCACAATTTCTCCGCTCCTCGCACTCCACAATCAAATGGGGTAGTAGAAAGAAAGAATCATTCCTTACAAGAAATGAGTAGAACAATGCTAAATGAACAATCTATCCCACAAAAATTTTGGTGTCACGCCGTAGATACATCAACATATATAATAAATAGAGTCTCAATTAGGCGAATTTTAGGAAAAACCCCATATGAGTTATTAAGAGGTAGAAAACCTAATCTAAATTACTTTAAGGTATTTGGGAGCAAATGTTTTGTTCTCAATACAAAGGATTACCTTTCTAAATTTAACCCTAAGTCATACGAAGGAATTTTTCTAGGGTATTCGCAAAATAGTAAAGCTTATATAATACTTAATAAACACACTATAAAAGTAGAAGAATCATTGAATGTAACATTTGATGAAACTCCACCACCACCTAAAACATTGCCTCTAGAAGATGATGACCTAGTTGAAGATGAAGCTATTGAGGTTAGTAAAACAAAAACCTTAGGTGATGATAATGAAAATACAACACTAGGAGAAAACGAAATAGTAAATGTTAAGGAATCTAAATCACACCCATTAGATAATATAATAGGAAACATAAATCAAAGAACTCTTAGATCACAAGCTCAAGATAAAAATAACTTCTTTTGTTTCCTCTCAACAATAGAACCTAAAAATATAAATGAAGCTTTAAAAGATGAAAGTTGGGTTAGTGCTATGCAAGAAGAACTGAATCAATTTAAGACAAATGACGTTTGGGAACTAGTCCCAAATCCCATGAACATGACCATCATAGGAACTAAATGGGTATATAGAAATAAGTTGGATGAAAATGGAATTGTTACTAGGAACAAAGCTAGGTTAGTTGCCCAAGGTTATAATCAACAAGAAGGAATTGATTATGACGAAACTTATGCCCCCGTAGCTAGATTAGAATCTATAAGAATACTCCTTGCCTATGCATGCGCCCTATACTTTAAGTTATTTCAAATGGATGTGAAAAGTGCATTCCTTAACGGTTTTATCAATGAGGAGGTATATGTGGCACAACCTCTAGGATTCATTGTGTAAAACCCTAAAATTCGGACTTCCATTTTTCGTAGCTAATTGGAGCTTTTACCCAAGCCTTGTAATAATTAATTAGACACCTAAAAGTATATACTATGTTATGTTAATATATTAAACAAAGTTAACCTAAGTATGCCTAAATACAAGCTTACTACAAATTTAAACTTTCCTAACTATCTACAAAATTATTACACGTTTTCTTGGCCATGTGCATTATACAAATCCCACAGTTATAGACATGATTCACGTCAATTAAAACACAATTATAACTTTCCTTATTGTCCAAAAACGCTCCCCTATTTCCCTATTAATATTATATGTTCCATGTTCTCCTTCTTATCCATACGTTTAACAAAACACAAAGCACAACAAGATGATCATCAATTGACCCTTATAAATGCTACATGATTGAAAGTCAAAAGAAGTGAACCGAAAATATTCCTTGAAATAATCGGAAAGGATATAATCACCCTATAAAATCTCGACATTTTCTACTCTTTATTTATTCCATTCATTGCTCCACAAATCTCGACATATTCTCAACAGTATAACATAGTTTCTCCACAAACACCAAACCCTATAAACTATATAAAGTCGGCAGCCTCCATTCCATTCAAAAGTTTGAGTGGTATGAAGAATATGATTAAAGGGTGATCGGGTTCGTGATGTACAAGTATTTGATGATCATTGGTGGTTTAGTCCTTTGTTGTGATCGTGTGTCTATTTCGGGTTCGAAGACGTTTTGGTTCGTGGTTCTTTCTGTTCCTCTGGTCTCATTGTTTTACAGCCTTGAAGGTATCTCTACCTCTTTGTTTTCTATCCATTCGAAACACTCATAGATGATCTAAAATATAAATGTAAAACATGTATATACGTAGCATGAAAGAGATGAATTATGAAACTTTTATGTCGACTCCTATGTTCGTTTTGGCTATACGATTCTGGTCTTTATATACGCAATCAACCTGGTCATTTAACACTAATGTGGATCTCTAATATTCGAATATGAATTTTCTTATATATATCGCATGAAATAATGAAACGTGTAAACTTGTGCGTAAACGTTAAAGCATGTAAAACTGATCTTGTTACTTCGTGAAATGAGTATACGACTGGACATGGATGTCATGAAATAACGAAACTATACGCCTATATATATAACCTGATCTTGTTCGTTTAATGTAGGCCATACATGTCGATCACTGTTTCAGTTGTAGCTTTACGAATCAGTAATAATGAACTTATGAATCTGGTCTCTTGGGATGGCAACTAAAATAAGTTTAGAACCTGGTCTTAAACCCCAAAAGAAATATAAAGAGGACGCGTGTATTTTAATTCAATGAGGGTTGGATTATGTGTAATTTTATGTTAGCGTGTATGTGTTGTGTTACGTTGTGTTGTGTTGCGTACGTGGTAAAGTGGCGTGTTGAGTTGAATCAACGGGGGTGTTTTGGATCATTATATGCATGTGTGTATGTTAAGGAACAAGTATGAATGTATATTTGGGTCTGGTTATAGTTATTGCGTGCATGGGAAGAGTGTGGTGTATGTTGTATGTATACAAAACTATATTGAGGTGTGTTAAGCAGATCAAGAAAGGGACAGGTGTGGGTTATTTTGGTTTTATTATAGTAAAAGTGTGAGTATGTATTCCTAGTTTCATGTCAAGTTTATCATAACATATCTATATATTTCTAGTTTGCTTTTACTATGATTTATTCTATTTTTCCACGAAGAAAATCCATAAAAATTGCATTTCGTGTTTCGTGGGTCTAACCAATAAAACCAAAAGCATAAAGCATGAAAACAGCTTGTCATGTTACATCCAATAACATATAATTATATAATCTACATTTTAAACCCTACACTATTAAAGGTTGTCATATTAACCCCTAAATATAATATTTGTTATGTTAAGCCTTTAAGGTTATTTAATTATCATTTTAACCCTAAAAGTTATTAAATCAGAAAATTTACTACTTTTGGAAAGTTACTATTTTTGGAAAGCTGCTATAAAAGGAAAGTTGCTAAAAATGGAAAGCCGACTAAATTGAGTAATCTGACTTAAAATAAGTTATTAATAAGACGATCATTAATTCGTGTAGATTCGCTGAAGAAGGAGTAACTTCTGATCCATGTGTTTTTTGATATGGTTTCATTTGCGGTTTGAGGTACGGATACTCTACCCTTTTTAGTAAGGGTGTCTTTTCACCTATGCATTGATGTTGAGCTATGATTCAAACCTTTGCCATGATCCTTTTGACATGAACCTTTTGATATGACCTTGAGATATACCTTCTGATTATGACCTTGAGATGCACCTTGATATGACATTGAGACCTGACTCTTAGTTTGATACCCGAGCCATTTTATGTTACCTAGCCAGGAAGGTAACCTGGCCATGTCTGTGATGCACCACTGGCATGACTCATGTGTGGGTGAGTGATTTCTCACACCGTCCCTCTTATATTATGATATGGCCATTATGACTTTGAGATTATGATTTTGAGATGACTTTGAGTTTGGGGGCGTATGGATTGCAATCCTAGATTTGTATGTTTAGTGGATTTAACTATGACTTTGAGTTTATGACTTTGAGGTGACTGGTACTGTGTGCAATACATGCCTTTCACATTTCTGGGAGCTGATCACTCCACCCTTTTGATACATGAGGACACCCCTCATATTATCTGGTTGCCTAAGAGGTATCCCCTCTGATTGTGAGATTATGACTTTGAGATTATGATGTTGAGATTATGACTTTGAGTTTCTAGGCTCGTGGTAGATGACTATCCTATTTCTTCTCTTATTATCCATTTGTTTCGTTATACCTGATGACATTCCTATTGCCCATATTATATTTCTGTTTTGTTATTCTTTGCTTTGTATATGTATCTGTTCACTGAGCTTTTTAAGCTCAGTCGCACGTTTTCTTTTCGTGTGCGGCAGGTAATAAGCAGGACGACGGGTTTTGGGCATGAGTGAAGAGACTTTGGACTTAGATGACTTTGATAGTTATTCTGAAGTAGAGACCATTAGAAGGAGTTGTTTTTGCATACTTAGTAATTAGTTTTTGTTTCCCTTGAAACCTTGTGTATTCAGTATTTCATTTGTAACCTTTGAGAATCTTTGTAATACTATTGAATGTATGTTTTGTTTGATCTGATATGAAGCCATTAATGTGATACTTCTACCCTTGCTGGGTTGGGGTGTTACAATTATGGTTTCAGAGAGACAGGCTGCGATTCGTAATACATTTACCCTTGGCCTGTGTAAGTTAGGACCACTGAGTTTCCCCTGTAGGCGCTCGTAAGATAACCTTTGCGAAGTTGCTTGAGTATTTTTCCATAGGAACATAAGTTACAACCGGTGAGGAATGGGTAGACTAGGACATCCATGTGAGTAGTTTTTGCTTCCGCATCACTCTAAATCTTGCCTTTGCCTTTAGTCATGCCTTATAAGAACGTTTGTCTCAGAAGACGAGGAAGTCTTACCTTCCGTCATTTGAAGAATGAACTTTGTATGTTAACCAATTCCCTTTGGAAGGATTTGATGTTGATATTTGTCTAGTACGGAATTGTTATCTGAGCATGCTGATGCTAATAACTGATGTTCCATACATCTCTCCTCTGACAGTTAAACGATGTTCGTATTACTATCGATGCACACCCTACCATTCCTATGCTATAAGCTAAACAAAATTCCGATCATTTGAACTGTTCACTCTTCTATCCTACACTTTGATGAACCATGTACCTAAATTTGATATGTGAACTATCCGTATGATTTGACAACCACAGTCGTTCTGAGAATCCGTTTACCTTGGATGTATTTGACTTTGAGGTCTTTTGATTTTGGATGGGTGGCTTTCGTGAAGCTACCGTAGACTACAATATTTGGAACGTGACTGTTCACAATCTGCTTCACCATATTTTGATATGATATTATCAATCATTTGAATCTGTTATGATTATTGTGCTATGAAGCACATACTCCGATCTATTTGATTTCCAATTTTCTCCTAACGCCTGTTAATATCCACTCTTGGAAAGCTCCGACATTTGGAAGTTTTGTTGTACGAATTTCTGGTGTTTCCGACGAACCTTCTGAAATCCGTTTGGGAAGTAAAGTTTGCATTGAACTGATCTGAATTGGCGAAACCACGATACTGAAGAAGTTAAGAGATTGTAGGAACTGATGAATATGAGTTTGTTTACTTCAGTGATCTCTTGAATGCTCCTGTTGGTTTATGAAGAAGAAAGAGAGAAGTGTGCGGCGGCACACCGACCATCGTGAATGTAACCGTAATCATTATTCCATTTCCGCGTATCAATATTTGATTTGTTCTATTTTTGAAACTCCGTAGCAGACGACCTCATTTGAGTTTGAAAGACGGAAGAAGCAACCACAAGAACATCTGAGAAGGAAGTTGATTAGTTGAGATTAAGTTCCGCGAAGCATTACAATTTGATTTGTGAAGAGAAAGATTTGTGATATGAAGTTTTTCCCTAAGAAGATTTCCTTAGTACCCGTGTGACCACTATGAGTTTTGAATGATGTCAATTGTATTGGCTAGAAGATTCATGTTTTCGCAAGTATTCGGACAATTGTCATAGTATGACAGTATGTTTGTGCTCAGAGACGAACGAGGAACACGTTGACCATTTTTAGTATGAAGTGAACCGACCCTTTGTTCTAGAAGAATAGATTTACTTGACGATCAGAGATTGTAGCAGACAACACCACCAGGTATCCGATGACTAAAGAGCTTCCACGAAAAGGACCAAGACTGAAGACCATTGTCAGAGTTAGAAACCTGGTAGAAGATGTGCAGAAGAGGTTCGTGACAGGCGTCACCAAGAGAGAAGCATGTGAGGAGAAGACAGACTGAGATGAGACTCGATTATACCTTAAGCAGTAGTGTGGAGATTTCAGTTGGGCATCAAGACGACCAGACCGTAGAAGATGAGCTTTCAGCACATAAACCAGGAAGTCCACAGCAGTTTGAGTTGGTGAATTTTGAATCATGCTAGAAGACCCGTCGGAGACACGCAACCTTGTTTCTCTAGTCATTTTAGTTGTACTAAGATGAATTGAGAGCTGAAGCAGACTCGCAAATGGAGGAATGCACGGTGATCACGTCAGAGATTCACGCTACCACACCGAAGTGTCCAGAAGAAGTGTCGAAGACTTGAGGAACCAGACTTAAGTTTATGATTTCCTTTTCACCCTATGATCGTATGATTAGATAAGAGAGCGACTACTTGGAATTTGAAAAGATTCGAGATCATGAAATTGAATGGATGAAATTTTGTGGTAAACATTTGGATTTGGAAGATTTGATTGTTGTAAAGAATGAAGATATTGAAGACGTAATTCATTTCCTCTTTGACCACTTAAGTTTCCGTTACCTTTCGATAGGATCTTTTGAATGAGCCTTACCCTATTCGAAATTCCGTTCTGTGTTCGTTATGCATTTGTTTGGATGATGGTTTCGTTATGAGAAGGATGATGAATTGTAGAAGACCTAACGTTTCAACGACGAGTTTCATTTTGAGGTGTACACATTCCGTTACGCTTTTTGTACGTTCAAATTCCTCTGATTTAGAAGCCGTAGTGATGTTTGTTTTGGACCAACCTCAGGAAGTAGAAAGACTGATAGGTGGTTAAGATAAGTAGTTCTGTTCGCGACTTGAGATAAAGTATGACCATCATGATGGTATACTCATATGATGCTGGTATTATGACGAGTAGCTAACGTGATAATACTTACGTCATATGACGTACCCTTATTGTGTTCATAGGATATTTCGAGGAGTACTTTAGAAACCTTATAATTTTGGTAAGAGATATGAGAATTTTTGCATCTGCAAGATTTAGGTTCATTCCATCTATACGCTTAATCTGTTCGCCGTTATACGATCTGATACGTTCAATTCTTGACACGCATTTGTTGATCCCTATACTTCCGACAAGAATCATAAGATCTGCTGCGAAGTTTTCTGCCATATGATGTCACCAACAATCTATGTTCTGTACGATCTCATGTGATTTGCTTAATCAAATTTTATGGACGGCATATCCGTCAAAATCCTATGTATTCTTTGTATATCTTCCGAGAGAACGCGATAATCATTTGTCATGATTGGATATGATCTTTGCAATCTGAAATTCAGTATAGTATGTCTTTCTGAGAAAACCCGAAGCTATCTTAGATCGACAACGAAGAGTCATGAGAAACAAGTCTTTTATATTTCCGTTCGCTGTCTGTTGTGTCTTTTGTTTCGTTCCATTCCAATTTTCGAGGACGAAAATTTTCTTTTAGAGGGGAAGAGTTGTAAAACCCTAAAATTCGGACTTCCATTTTTCGTAGCTAATTGGAGCTTTTACCCAAGCCTTGTAAATAATTATTAGACACCTAAAAGTATATACTATGTTATGTTAATATATTAAACAAAGTTAACCTAAGTATGCCTAAATACAAGCTTATTACAAATTTAAACTTTCCTAACTATCTACAAAATTATTACACGTTTTCTTGGCCATGTGCATTATACAAATCCCACAGTTATAGACATGATTCACGTCAATTAAAACACAATTATAACTTTCCTTATTGTCCAAAAACGCTCCCCTATTTCCCTATTAATATTATATGTTCCATGTTCTCCTTCTTATCCATACGTTTAACAAAACACAAAGCACAACAAGATGATCATCAATTGACCCTTATAAATGCTACATGATTGAAAGTCAAAAGAAGTGAACCGAAAATATTCCTTGAAATAATCGGAAAGGATATAATCACCCTATAAAATCTCGACATTTTCTACTCTTTATTTATTCCATTCATTGCTCCACAAATCTCGACATATTCTCAACAGTATAACATAGTTTCTCCACAAACACCAAACCCTATAAACTATATAAAGTCGGCAGCCTCCATTCCATTCAAAAGTTTGAGTGGTATGAAGAATATGATTAAAGGGTGATCGGGTTCGTGATGTACAAGTATTTGATGATCATTGGTGGTTTAGTCCTTTGTTGTGATCGTGTGTCTATTTCGGGTTCAAAGACGTTTTGGTTCGTGGTTCTTTCTGTTCCTCTGGTCTCATTGTTTTACAGCCTTGAAGGTATCTCTACCTCTTTGTTTTCTATCCATTCGAAACACTCATAGATGATCTAAAATATAAATGTAAAACATGTATATACGTAGCATGAAAGAGATGAATTATGAAACTTTTATGTCGACTCCTATGTTCATTTTGGCTATACGATTCTGGTCTTTATATACGCAATCAACCTGGTCATTTAACACTAATGTGGATCTCTAATATTCGAATATGAATTTTCTTATATATATCGCATGAAATAATGAAACGTGTAAACTTGTGCGTAAACGTTAAAGCATGTAAAACTGATCTTGTTACTTCGTGAAATGAGTATACGACTGGACATGGATGTCATGAAATAACGAAACTATACGCCTATATATATAACCTGATCTTGTTCGTTTAATGTAGGCCATACATGTCGATCACTGTTTCAGTTGTAGCTTTACGAATCAGTAATAATGAACTTATGAATCTGGTCTCTTGGGATGGCAACTAAAATAAGTTTAGAACCTGGTCTTAAACCCCAAAAGAAATATAAAGAGGACGCGTGTATTTTAATTCAATGAGGGTTGGATTATGTGTAATTTTATGTTAGCATGTATGTGTTGTGTTACGTTGTGTTGTGTTGCGTACGTGGTAGAGTGGCGTGTTGAGTTGAATCAACGGGGGTGTTTTGGATCATTATATGCATGTGTGTATGTTAAGGAACAAGTATGAATGTATATTTGGGTCTGGTTATAGTTATTGCGTGCATGGGAAGAGTGTGGTGTGTGTTGTATGTATACAAAACTATATTGAGGTGTGTTAAGCAGATCAAGAAAGGGACAGGTGTGGGTTATTTTGGTTTTATTATAGTATAAGTGTGAGTATGTATTCCTAGTTTCATGTCAAGTTTATCATAACATATCTATATATTTCTAGTTTGCTTTTACTATGATTTATTCTATTTTTCCACGAAGAAAATCCATAAAAATTGCATTTCGTGTTTCGTGGGTCTAACCAATAAAACCAAAAGCATAAAGCATGAAAACAGCTTGTCATGTTACATCCAATAACATATAATTATATAATCTACATTTTAAACCCTACACTATTAAAGGTTGTCATATTAACCCCTAAATATAATATTTGTTATGTTAAGCCTTTAAGGTTATTTAATTATCATTTTAACCCTAAAAGTTATTAAATCAGAAAATTTACTACTTTTGGAAAGTTACTATTTTTGGAAAGCTGCTATAAAAGGAAAGTTGCTAAAAATGGAAAGCCGACTAAAATGAGTAATCTGACTTAAAATAAGTTATTAATAAGACGATCATTAATTCGTGTAGATTCGCTGAAGAAGGAGTAACTTCTGATCCATGAGTTTTCTGATATGGTTTCCTTTGCGGTTTGAGGTACGGATACTCTACCCTTTTTAGTAAGGGTGTCTTTTCACCTATGCATTGATGTTGAGCTATGATTCAAACCTTTGCCATGATCCTTTTGACATGAACCTTTTGATATGACCTTGAGATATACCTTCTGATTATGACCTTGAAATGCACCTTGATATGACATTGAGACCTGACTCTTAGTTTGATACCCGAGCCATTTTATGTTACCTAGCCAGGAAGGTAACCTGGCCATGTCTGTGATGCACCACTGGCATGACTCATGTGTGGGTGAGTGATTTCTCACACCGTCCCTCTTATATTATGATATGGCCATTATGACTTTGAGATTATGATTTTGAGATGACTTTGAGTTTGGGGGCGTATGGATTGCAATCCTAGATTTGTATGTTTAGTGGATTTAACTATGACTTTGAGTTTATGACTTTGAGGTGACTGGTACTGTGTGCAATACATGCCTTTCACATTTCTGGGAGCTGATCACTCCACCCTTTTGATACATGAGGACACCCCTCATATTATCTGGTTGCCTAAGAGGTATCCCCTCTGATTGTGAGATTATGACTTTGAGATTATGATGTTGAGATTATGACTTTGAGTTCCTAGGCTCGTGGTAGATGACTATCCTATTTCTTCTCTTATTATCCATTTGTTTCGTTATACCTGATGACATTCCTATTGCCCATATTATATTTCTGTTTTGTTATTCTTTGCTTTGTATATGTATCTGTTCACTGAGCTTTTTAAGCTCAGTCGCACGTTTTCTTTTCGTGTGCGGCAGGTAATAAGCAGGACGACGGGTTTTGGGCATGAGTGAAGAGACTTTGGACTTAGATGACTTTGATAGTTATTCTGAAGTAGAGACCATTAGAAGGAGTTGCTTTTGCATACTTAGTAATTAGTTTTTGTTTCCCTTGAAACCTTGTGTATTCAGTATTTCATTTGTAACCTTTGAGAATCTTTGTATTACTATTGAATGTATGTTTTGTTTGATCTGATATGAAGCCATTAATGTGATACTTCTACCCTTGCTGGGTTGGGGTGTTACACATTGACTTCGCAAAACCTGATTATGTTTATAAACTCAAGAAAGCTTTATATGGACTCAAACAAGCTCCTAAGGCTTGGTATGATTGATTAAAAGCTTTTTCTTATTAAACATGATTATTCCATGGGAATGGTAGATAACACTCTTTTCACGAAAAAGAAAAGCCCAAATCTCATCATTGTCCAAATATATGTCGACGACATTATATTTGGATCGACTTGTCAGGATATGTGTGATGAATTCGCCAAAATCATGCATGATGAGTTTGAGATGAGTATGATGGGTGAACTAAATTTCTTTCTAGGATTACAGATAAAACAATTAGAAGATGGAATATTTTTTAATCAATCTAAGTACATTAAGGAGATGCTTAAGAAATTTGGATTAGAAGACTCTAAGCCTATGAAAACACCGATGTCTACGGAAGTAAAACTCACAAGAGATGAAGAAGGTGAGTCCGTAGAAAACACTAAGTATAGAGGGATGATAGGTAGTTTACTATACCTAACGGCAAGTAGACCAGATATCATGTTTAGTGTCTGCCTTTGTGCTCGCTTTCAAGAGGATCCCAAAACCTCTCACCTAGAAGCGGTTAAGCGTATCTTCCAATACATTAAAGGCACTATACACTTAGGATTATGGTATCCTAAGGGATCCGGCATAGAAACCATCGTCTATGCGGATTCGGATCATGCGGGAGACTACGTGGATAGAAAGAGCACTAGCGGTATTTGCACGTTCATGGGATGTTGCCTAACATCTTGGTTTTCGAAGAAGCAAACCGCTCTTTCTATTTCTGCTACAGAGGCCGAATACGTAAGCGCTGGAAAGGCATGTCAACAAGCACTATGGATGAAACAAGCTCTCGTAAATTATGGCATTAGGTTAGATAATGTCCCTGTTATGTGCGATAACAAAGGTACTATAGATTTAAGTAAAAATCCCGTTCAACACTCTAGGACTAAACATATAGAAATACGTCACCACTTCCTTCGCGATAATGTTCAAAAAGGAAACATACCTATAGAAAAGGTTGCATCGGAAGATAACATAGCGGACACACATTCACTAAACCCCTTAACCGCGAACTCTTCAACCACTTACGTTTAGGCTTAGGAATGATGGAACAAATTGACTGAATTTTCTGCATTTTTGGTACATCAGATGGGCGGCCCCCTTAATGTTATAAAGGCGGCCCCCTTAATTATTAAGGGGACCGGCCTCTCATTAAGGGGACCGACCATCTGTCTGACAATTTTTTTTCTCTTTTCTTCCTTTCTGCCTTCCTCTCATCTGTGTCTAGGAATCTGTTTTGCGCAAACTTAAAGATTGGGAAACACTTTTCTTTTGCATGAACATATTTATATACAAAACCCAATCTACTTTCTTCAAATCATTCTCACATCTAGGAAAACACATGAAAACCATTTTCCTTGCATTGTTGAATAATGCTAAAAACATTTTTCTTTCATGCATAAAATCTCACATGAATTGTCAATATATATAATCTAATATATATATTTGATATTCATAAATTGAGCAAAATCAAATCAAGGAGACTTTGGATTGTTTCTTAGGAAATTTTTACATTTAGGAGTCAAAACAATCACATCTCCACATTTGTTGCATATAGGCACACACTAGAACAAAATTGCTAATCCCATCTCCACATTTGTTCCATCACCAATTCCTTGTTAGTTTCTTGTACCTTTATTCTATTATCCTTGCCTTACATGATTTCTAGTTTTAACATTCTTGATTGCTAGATATAATTTGTTGCTTGCTTACTTGTTTAATTAATATGTCTTGCATGCATAATTATTAATATATTACATACTTTCTTGCCTCAAAGAGTGGGACTTGCCTAAAACCAAAAACTCAAAACATAGCCCTCCTTACCTATTCCTGCAGAAAAACCCATTTCTGGAACTCTGAATACCATCAGACGGGCGGCCCCCTTAATTGATAAGGCGGCCCCCTTAATTATTAAGGGGACCGGCCATCTACAGGTAAAGTTCACAGAATCTTTTTTCTGCCTTCTAGCCCATTTCATCCTACTCTTCCCTAAATTCACAAACATATTCTGTCCTAATCACCCCAACAATTTTATCCATCCTTAAATCACAATCAATCCTCCACTATAAATAACCCCATTTCTCACCATCCTCACTCATCTCATTATGTCTTCTCCCATCAACCCAAACCCAAAAACCTCAAGGCTAGCAAGGATGACCATAAAACCCGGGTGGAAAAGAAAAACTCACCCTCACAACAAGTCCATCTCAACAAATGGTATGACTAGACAACCAACACCTCCATCCTCATTTATTCCCAACTACTCTCCAAGATCTCAAGCTCATTCCACTGAACCATTTCACAAACCATATCATGTTGGCCAAACATCCACATTCACTCCAAACTACACTTCTAAACCTCAAACCAACTTCAATGAAACCTTCGAAAATCCTCATCACTTTGGTCAAACATCAAACTTTACCTCTAACCACACACCCAAATTTCATCCATTCCCACCAAATGACCAAATCCACATTCCCACGGAAAGGCAAAAGTTTCATGAAGAGATCAACCAAATCCACGATCTTAGTGATCTCCTTGCTATGCACCTTGCACAACGCAACAAGGGACAACCTCCATCCTCACCCTACTCAAATTGCTTACCCCACTCTCTCAACTTGGATCAAGTTACAAACCACACCCACTATTGCCCTTGTTGCATCTTTCTTCAAAAACAAATTCTCCATTTGAGTGAAGATATTTCTTGGATCGAATATCTACTCACCCGTCCTCATCCTATTCCTCCCCTAACTCGATATAACATCATTAGATCCACTCAATCCACTCCATTTCCTTCACCATCAAATAACTAAGTCCTATTCACATGCTTTCCGCCCCAAAATAAAATCCCTCACCCTTTTGTGTCGCAAGCAAGTCCAATCGCTCTCTTTGGCAATATTAGGACCATTAGTGTCTTTTACTTATGTTGTAACCCTTATGTTTTAAGCATATTGTGTGGTGTAATAATGATTCATGTGTTATACCTGATCATCTTGAATGAATGAATAAGATTAGTTGTTCGTTCTAAATTTTTTTTTTATGCATATATATGTCTTTTTTTCTTAACTTGTTTTTGCTGCCAAGATTTCCATAGCTCGTCTCCTTGGTGCCCTCAAATGAGGGGGAGCACACATCAAGGGGGAGTTCTCGTCCCGACAAATTTTGTTTCTAAAACTTATCGGCATAACCTTTTTGATTCTACAAAAAGGGGGAGAAGTAGATATAAACTCACTAAATACTTGTCTAAAAATTAATTTTTAATTTAATGAGTTTAGATTTTGTAATTTCATAGAATCTGTTAGCTTTATAAGTGTTGATATAAATAATGCCTAAAAACGTTATTAACATCTTTCGATATCTCTACGTTTTGATAATCACAAAATGTAAAATCATTAAACGAAAGATTATGACGTAAACAAGTATTTAGTTGTAAATATCTATTTTAACAACTTAATCACTTAAGGTATGAATAAACAAATGCCTAATGCATTATATGATCAAAGGATCTTTTTCTTAATCACTAGATTTTTTATAAAATGACACAAACATGATATAAGGGGCGGCCCCCTTAATTACCTAGGCGGCCCCCTTAATAATTAAGGGGACCGCCCCGCTCCTCCAGCTGTCAATTTTTGCCTATAAATACTGGTTTATTCCTGGACTTTTTCCTCACCTTTTGCACCCCAAACCTTCTGTTCTAAATCTCTTCTTATATCTTTCTAAATCCTTTCTAAATCCTTTGATCATATATTCTTAAGCATTGGTTTCTAAGTGATCCAAGCTTCTACCATCCAAGTGCAAAAGAAGAATACTTCTATCAATCAAGACTAGAAGTATTACAACTTAGTATCATCTTGTTACCTAAGTTGTTAGTTTAGTAAATTTTGTAAATCATTCATTCACTTGTATAAGTTGTGTATATTTGTTAGATAGGTGTGAACATAATTGGTTAGGCTAGTTTAGTGTGTAAGTTGTGAAGTTGTGAAGAAGTTGAGGTGTGTAAGTAGTGAAGGTGTGAAGAAGTAGAAGAGTACATAAGTAGTGCTAGGTCGTGAAGTAGTTGTGAAGCCGTAGTGAAGAAGTCGTGAAGAAGTTGTGATTGAAGTTGTGAGATTGGTTCTAGCTACGATTAGAACTCAACATTTAGCTCTGTGTCGTAAAATTGGTGTAAGCGAAAGTTGTGTAAGGTTTTCTCCGCCATAAGAGAGCTTGTTGATATAGTGAAGAAATCTCTCGAGTTAGGTGCTCGAGGAGTGGAGTAGGGCAAGGAAGATGTCCTTGTAGCCGAACCACTATAAATCCTTTGTCTCGCGGTTAGATCTTTCCATCTCTATCTTTCATTTCATTTCATTACTTTACTTGCATTGTTAATTTAGATCTACTTATATTTGTTCATATTGTTCAAGAGTTGAGTTCACATAAATTCGAATCTAAGTCTTTAAAAGTAAACAAAGTTTTTATAATAAATTAAAAAGACGTAAAACTATTCAACCCCCCTTTCTAGTTTTTCACAATAAGTACAAGTTGTTGAAAATATTAAGGTTAATGAACTTGCGCGATGTATAAAAGCGGTTCTTAAATTACTTTTAATATAGAATCAAATTAAGATGGAACGTTTTATGTGTAATTAAATAGAATGGCGACGACGCCCGCGTTGCGGGCTTGCCTGTTTTTCGGCTAAGGTTTTGAACGGGTAAAAAGTAATGAAAATAAGCGTTACTCGTTTTGTACAACTTGCAGGAATTCCAGTGCCTGGATAACAAACAAAGGCTTCAAACTATAGAAAAAACAATGGAACTGCATCGTATCAAATAGGATTCATTTAAAAGAGTCAAGTTTCTTTATTCTGTTTTGACATTTTTATATATTAAAGGTACATTTGTTTCGTAAAAAAACACTGTAATGTACATATATCTAATTTAAAATGTGATAATAAGGAATAAGTAGAACTAAAGAGTAGGGTAAGCAAGCAAAAGTAAGAAAATCGATCTGAAAAAAGCGTATGCAATTAACTCAACGAACTGAAACTGCAAAACGATTTTTTCGCTTTACCTTTGTAAACAAATGGTTCTTTCGGTCTGTTCCGTTTTCGTTAAAAAATCAAAGTATAGTAACTGAACCGAAGTGATTACATTATGTTATGACATATCCTTACTTGATTATCACAAAGCTACTCCACTAAATAAATGAATTTGAAAAACAGCTATGGAATATGTTCTGGACTCTCGAGATGAGTCATAGTAAAGACTGATATCACGAAAACAAAATTAAAAAATTTGATGTCAAACCTGGGCAGTAGAACTTTTTTGTTTTCTCATAAACAAACCTGTTTTTCAAATTCAGGTTTGTTTGTAAACGTAGGCGATGCAGGTTTACGAACAAACCTGGGCAGTAGAACTTTGCGTGGTAGGCTGCAGGTGAGATCTGTACATCAATATGAATACGGAGCTGATGTCTTTGACAGGTTGTTCAGTATCGATGTCTATATTTTATAGTTATATCTCCTCTTCCTCCAATCTGCATAAAATCAGCAATATGCGAACAAATCAGTGCTACATTATAAAAGACAAAAAATATATAATAACTTAGAAAAGACAAAAAAGACAGAAAATATATGTGAACAAATCATTATTTTTTTCTCATGAACGCCAAAGGTAAATCTTATTAAGATTAGTGATCTTAATAACTTCGGAATGAGACCTTATTTTTTTTAGCTTGTGACCTTATTAAGATTAGTGATCTCATGAATGCCAAAGGTAAATCTTGAAATCTACTTCTCATCATACCCAACGTGCATATCTCGACACAATAAATCAGTGTTAGATAATATCCAACTTTTAAAATTATAAGTTAATTAATGTGTTACCTCTCCAAGATGATGCAAGATTCCATGTAGTCCTCCAAAGATTGCACAGAAAACAGAGTACCAAATCTGCGTGTCCATGAAATATACCTAAAATGACATATATTAACATTAAACATTGTATTAAAAAGCGCGCTGTGCATATATAGACTGATGGGTATGAGCGTGTTTGTGAAGTATTGACTATTAAATTAACTCACCATTATGACTGGAGCCCAGATAGCTATAATTGCTCCAGCATTATTCTTGGTTGATTTAGATTAAATCTTTGTAAGATAATGAATCATCCAATATATCATTTATGTTTATTAGAGAAAGTATCAAACAGTTATTACCTCTTGATCAACAGCTTCGATTATAAGCCGTCACAAATTGGCTGTATTATACTCACTATGAATACCTGATGTTTGGCTTCAGTTCCCTTAAGTCCATGATGCTCCATTGCTTCCTACAAAAACAACATAAACATTAAACCAAAACAAATATTGTAAATATCTAACACATCAATCTAATAAGTCAATATGGGCCATTTCAGGAAAACTCACGTTTCGACCCATTGCCCAGGCACATTCAAAAAAACTCACGTAAAATTATTAGTTTTTACCATTAAGTTTGTGTACCTTGAAGCCTCCGGTCCGTGCATCTGTTTTTACCATGCAAATCACCAGCACTTTGTCCAACATGTCGCTAGTATCTACAGGCAGTGGTTATAAAATTATTAGTTGTGCTATAAGTTACATTTCATGTATATGAGGTTTGTACAATGTATATCCGAAAAAAGAATGATTATAGTATTTATTCATAGGCAAAAAGGTTATCATTGTTCATAAAAGTAAATTTAGCCTTTCCATATAAAAACATTCAGCATAAACATGAAATTGAAAATACATATTAATCAATCAATATCTATAAATCAACAAAGGGGAAACAAATGAAAAACGAATACATACTAAATACATATAAAGGAAGAGTGACTGAATAAAAAATTTAGCCTGCTTATAACTTACCATGTTGCTCTTCGGACTACATGTCTGAAATCTCTTCTTTTCATCAGTTCTTTCGGGATCGAGCTTCAAACAGCATATTCCAACTCCAACTGGTGAGTCCAAGTATATTATGTTTGAATCCTGCACATATTTAGACAAAAAGATGTAATTAGTAACTTATCATATTGGTTTTAATGAATTCGAAACGTTAGAGAGTATATATAAACCTTTGTCCATGGCTACGTGCACATGGATTACTATAGTATGCACTAACATATGCAGAGATAATTAGTCAAATGAGATTGTACAGAGTCTAGATAAAAAATATTACTTACCTATTGTCATCAGATTTACCACATTCTCGACAAACTCTACGGTCTTGTTGGTTTCGTGCATAAATCAAGATAACAATAAAATATTTTCTACTACACCAATCTGCTAAAATTTCAACTTTTCAAAATCTTGATAAAAAAACCCAAAAAGGCACAATCTTTACACAAAAATCATAATTCCAAAACATGGGTCGCAATTCTTTTACACTAAAATCACCAAATTAAACACAAAAAATTTATAAAACAAACAACCTGAGGCTCACCTGTTTGTCACATACATCTAAAAAAATAAAGTTTCCAGATTACACTCAGATTACATCCTACAATTACGTCAAATAATTTCGGCACACATCAAACCCGAAACTTTTCACATAAATTATATCAAACAATTAAATTTACTACATCAACAGTCAAGAATTAATCTTTTTGCACCAAATATCAAAAACCCAAGAACCATATCAACAATGGGACAAAAAAAAAGTTGTTAAAATTAAAGGTACCTGCTACACCATAAAACACGGGAACCACCTTTTGTTAGAACATCTTTTCCAGATTCAAACATCGCCGCAAGACCATCGGCCACAATCGATGCTACAGGCGCCTCCTCCTGTAACGTCTCACACCGTGGCACACATCACAGTAACTGATTTTGAAAGTAAGGAACAGATCTAAAAGTTGTTTGTGTGTGTTTTTTGGATAACGTTGGAAGATTCCGGAAAATTTTTGGAATCGTTTTTTAGATATATTAGATATAGGAGAGTAAGCTGGGCCAGCCAAGGGTGGAACGCAAGCAAAAAAAAAAAAAAAAAAAAAGGCCAAATGGGCTACAGGTTTTCCCCGAAAAAGGGCAAAAGGCACGGGCCAAGTAGCCCAACAATTTTGGCGGGAAAATGGCAGGGCAAAACGACGTAGTATCCCTTGTGATTTAATATAATTAAGATGTAATGTTTTATGTGTAATTAAATACCCTGCCTCACTATATTGACTATCATAGTTTAACTTACTAATAGGACTGATTCAGGGTTATTCATGGGAATTTTGTATAATGTTACCCAAAAAAATGTACTAACTTTTATGTATTGATCTGGATGCTGATGATGATACTTATATGTGTTGAATGTTACAGGAGTAGCCTTTTATCAGTTGCATGCGATCTGCTGTTGGTGTCACTTTAGAAGCAACTGCAGGTACATGTTCTTCTTACCAAACAAATCAAATAGGTGTTAATATAAGATATTAACGCTAGCTCAACTTATACTAAATTTTTACAATGTATTTTGGCAGATATAAAATAAAAGACTAAGAAAGAGCTATATTTCCCTACATACCAGCATCAGACTTGCAGTGTTGTTACACGGAAGTAACAGACCAGCCAGGTATGAGATGTGTTTGGAATATGATACATATGCATAAAATATACGCCTTTGTGTATGCGTATTTATGATATACTTCATTTGTAGGTTCAGATATACGGTTATAGTTAAGTACATATCAAAATGGGTCTGCTGCATACGACACCATCCTTTTATAGGGATAAATAAGCCAACGGGAGTTGTGGCAGTAGAGAGCGAAGGGGAGACGTGGTAGTAGAGAGCGAAGGAGGAAGGGCAAAAGACGGAAGCTGAAATTTAGTAATAGTACAGGGAGAAGGAGGAAAGGGAGTGATGAAGAGGTTACGGCTTTGGACTTTCGAGTTCGAGGGCTGCCCACATTGATCACACAAGAGGTAATTTGTTTCTTATTAAAAATTTGGCTGTACACATTGATCACACAAGAGGTAATTTGTTTAATTATTGTAAATACTGTTTGGATTGTTTCAGCAAGTAAACAAGGGATACTCATGGGTCTCAAAATGTAATTGCTACTTCATTGCAACCTAAGCAACATCAAATAGTTGGTGCCATTCCGCCTGCCCTCAATAGTCGGCCAAAATAATAGCCACAGGTCAATTATGCTGCACTATTACCAACTCTTGAACAAATGTATTATGAATATGTAATTGTATCATTTTGGTAAACATTCTTGAACTCATTAAGAAGTTAATACATGTTGGCTCTTTTATGTCAAACTATTGGCTTTTGTATAAGTTGTTAACACCTTTTGTTACACAAGAAGATGTCACTGGAGTTGTGGCGTTTTAAATACGCGGATAACAACTGACCTCATACCCCATCTGTGAATTTTTAGTGACTTCGTAAAAGCGGCTGCGTTCGGGAGAAAGGGTACTCTACCATTGGAAGGGACATTGTTATCTGCATTTGCCATCTTACGGCTACTCCCCGCTTAACATTGGTGACAACAAAAACCACACGAGAGAATGTACGCTGATGGCCACGGATTCTTGGATTGCTGCTACTCATCTTGATAAGATGGTCAGTTTATTTTATATCTTTCTTATTCTTAAGTCTTGATAAAAAAGAAAAAAAAAATTATTTATCGATGGATTGTATTGGTATTTTTTTTTTTGAACATTGGTATTGATTTTTTATTTTTTGACATATAAGTAAACCAAATGTAATTACCTGAAAACTGCTCCTGCTTAAAAATACGTTGCAATGCCAAACACCCCGTAGCTTATTCCAAAACATATCTAGAAACACTATTCGCCATTTATTTTGCAACTGTTTCTGAAGATTGTGTTTGGATTAGTTTATTTTGCTGGATTATGTGGCGACAAGATGGTATATGGCTCCTGAGCTATACGGACAGTTTTATCAATAGGTATAGCCTATGAGGGTATGTTTTCTGTCTTCTATATTGTCCAGATAACTTCCTTTACTATACATGATCAGCGCTTTCAGTTTCAGTTGTTGGGTTTAAAAACCAATTTGAAATATCAAATTAACATCAAGAGTTTGTCTATTTTAAAATAAGTGGTAGAAGTTCGACTAACGGAAAACGCCTCTTGCTTAAAAATACGCCACAGCCCTTAACACCCCCTAAGCTAATAAAAAAAGATATTGCACAAACATGAAATTAGCAGCCGCAATAATTGAATGTTAATGTCTGCTCTTATATTTTTTTTTGGAATTCTTTTGCAGGTTATTGACTGTATAGTCGAGTTGGTTGTGCAAGTATTTATGGATTTCTCGTTTTGTTCGTTACTGATTATCAACGTAATTGTTGATGAGTCTGTAATCTGTAAGATTTATGTTGCCGAATAATTGTTTAATGTTTCATCATTTGGAATGTCCGTAGTAACATTCATGTGTAATCGTGTATATAAACCATTTGTAAGAAACGAATTTTAATCTAATATTTATGTTCCACAAAAAAGCGAAGCAAACACCCCCGCCGCAACGCGACGGGTTCGTTCACCTCGTTATGATTAAAACTAAAATATTTATTAATTTAAATATTGTATGATTGATCAAAATAACCTAGTAGAGCTAACTTTAATTTATTCCAAAATGCCTAAACTTTTGAGTTTTTAATACGTAGTATCAGTTATTTTTTGACAAATGAAATACCAGCATTAACTATATATATTAAAGTACAGCGTCGGTGCTATTATAATATTACACTTTCCATTAAAATATAATATAACTTCAGCCCTTTAAGTTAGTCCAGCTGAGGCCCAAAGTCACTGCAGGCCCAATGTTGCTGTGTTGGTCCGTATATGTTATACTCAGAAGGTGAGACAAGGATAACATTGATGACATAACCACCAACCACACCGGCTGAAAGTAGTTCTGATCTCCGTTTCTAGGTATCGTTTTCGTTTTCTGCCATTGGGTTACGTTACGTTTGTCTGTTTCTTTTCCTTTTTTTTTTTGTCACTTTTATTTTCATTATATGATGAAGATGTAAGAAGAATATAATTTTTTTGGGCAGATAAGTATACGGATTATCTTTCAGTCAACATCAATAAGACTTGGTTGACGAAGAAGAAGACGACGTCCACCCCAGATACGAGAACGATATAACCACCGCCTTTTGATGTTTCCTGAATCTCATTAAATTATCTCCTCAAACTATGTTTCCAGGATCGTTAATTTCAGGTATTGCAAAAAAGTGATTTCAGAATCTCATGTTTTTATTTAGCACGATGCAAAATTGTTACTGTTTTTTATGCTAAAATTTCGCAGGTGATTTATGGATTCGGGCGAGTCCGCCGGGTACTAACAGTTATTCTTAACCTCTAAAATTGGTTTGTATCTACTTTTATGTTTCATTGATTGTTTTATTTATTTATTTATTTATTTTTTGCTAATTTCTTTTAATGATTTTGCGTGGCAGAACCCTTTATGAACAACAACAGAGTTTCTATCAGCAACAAAAGATTATCATCTACATCCGAGATGAAAGGTATGGGTTATTTAAATTTCGTTTGCAATCATTGTCTTCCGTATGGTGGGTTACGCCGTTACGGTATGGTTGAAGTGGTGATTTAGGATGTAATAAAGGTTTGTGGGATCGCTTAATTAAACTCATAGGCAAAAAAGAATTTGAAAAAGAGAACTGTTGTTGCTCAACAATGTTTGCTCCGGCATCACAATAACGGTCTGTTACTATTTTTCAAAGCAATACAATAACGGTCTGTTGCATCTGAGATGAAAGGTATGGGTTATTTAAATTTCGTTTGCAATCATTGTCTTCCGTATGGTGGGTTACGCCGTTACAATGTTTGCTCCAACAGTTATTCAAGACGTGAGTGTGTATTGCTGCCACTTTGTATTGTTTTGAATAACTGGTATTTTATTTATTTCTATACAGGTGCCTTGATATAGTTTATGTATTGTTTTGGCCACTTTGTGATACAACATCTCAAAGTATTGAACCTGTAAACTAATTATATCTTTTACTTTCTTGCTTTTTTTGTAGCTATCATATACCCAGGCAGGAGCTACAACGTCCAGCCTTGCGTTATAAAGTTTAAGGGTTACAATGTCTAACCGTTGGTTGAAGAAGAGTTGGTCTTACTTGATTCCTTAATTATCTACTATTACATTCTCCATTTCTTTTGTCCTTGACTGACCATGTAACCATTACATTCTATATTTCTTTTGTCCTTGGCTGACCAGGTGACAGAAAATTCCATTTCTGTTGTTGCATTGAAAATCCTTATACAAAAATTTTGAATATGAAATGGGTCAAAGTTTTATAGGATGGGAATGAAGTAAAACTTCCAAGTGTAGACCTTTGCAGGAATGGACCTCTCCTACAGTGTCCTTGATTATGTAGTTTTTTATTGACGACTTTTGGTTTTGTTAACAGGCAGTTATTAGGGAGGTAGGTTGGTAAAGATGGTGCTGGAAAACTGACTCCCTTTTTAAGGTTATGGTACGCATGTATTGTGTTTGTTACATTTTATTTCAATTTTGAACATAATTTAACGGGTGTTTAGGTCTGCTTAATCAGATAACGAATTCTGGGAAAATCACATTCAGCTTTGAAAGGGTGTCAGCTTTATATATATATATATATATATATATATATATATATATATATATGTATATATATATATATATATATATATATATATATATATATATATATATATATATATAGAGAGAGAGAGAGAGAGAGATGGGATATATTGAGAAGAGTTCTTATAATGAGAAGGCTAGGAAGCCACCAGATTGCGCCATGTGTCCTCTCCCACCCCTCCTTGTTTTATAACTGTCAGGGTTATTTTAGTCTTTTACCCCTTAAATTATATAAACTCTTTTTTTCTTCTATCTTTCTCTCATAAAAACACACACAAACAACGATTAAAAACATACACACAAATAGCGGCTCTATCTCCACCGTATCTTCTTGTCTACCGGTTCCCCAACGTCATCCACAACCTGATTCTCACCGTGATCTCTACCGTTATCTCCATCGGTCTCCACCGTGATTTTTGAGATGTTGATTGAATGTTCATAATCATCAACTAACAATGATAGTTCAACATCAAAAACTAGTGCAACATCAATGAATAATGATAGTAAGATGTTAATATTTTGTTTTTTAATAGTTTTTTTTTGTTAATTTACTTTATTTTAATTCGATTATGTTTGGTTTATGTGTTTTTATTGATTTAAGTATGTTATATTCAAAGTTTGATTCAAATTTTCATCATGTTTTCTTCTAAATCTGGAACAAAATGTAGAAAAATATAGATACAAAACATGTTTAAGAAAGTTGCATACAAGGTGTTTGATAAAATGTCTAAATTAGTCTTTATAACAGTGATGCACTAAATTTACATTGTGATGCAGTTGTTTTGAATGCCGATGCAGTTGTATTTCATATTAAGATGCAATAGGTTTTTATTTTAACTGTGATGCAGTAGGTTATTTGTGCTTGTATGTTTGGTTGTTTGTGTGATGCACTTGATTTTGAACTATGATGCAGTAGGTGTTCAGTTGTCGAGTATAAGGATCTATTAGGTTAAGTGTAGGGTGCGTTATGTGTCTAAAATGTGTTTGTATATTTGCTTGTTTGTGTGATGCACTTGAATATGAACTGTGATGCAGTAGGTTTTTTATAAGTATGAATTACACTAAAGGTAGGTTGCGTTATGTATGTCAAATGTGTATGTATGCTTCGTTGTTTGTCTGGTGCACTTGATTTTGAACTGTGATGCAGTAGGTTTTCAGTTTCCAGGTATAAGGATCACGTATAAGGATGAATTAGCTTAAAGGTAAGTGGTGTTATGTGTGTAAAATGTGTTTGATCACAAAAACTATTCACAAAAACTCATGTCAAAATGAATCATTTATCAACTATTGCAGGTTCCAACGTGTCTTGAAGTTTTCGACCCTCTACAACCGATCCGAGAATGAGCCAAGGTAATAGCTATAAAGCTACCATCTTACTTATAGAGTAATGCCCAGAACCGCTAGATTCTTTTTAGAGATACATGTATAAACTGGAAAATAAATTCCCAGATTTCTCATGGTAAATCTAATAACATGATATCCCAAATATAAACTAGGGATAGAGGATACTGTCAGGGGTCCATATGCAACATACTGAAACAACACTAATAGCATTTGCAATAGTTGCACATGGAAACAAAGTAAACAAAAGCCAACAAAGGGCTACTCAGTTCTGTATTTAGGAGCTTCAACTGCTTAATTTAACATCTAAATGGTTAAGTCTCATCGACCCTTGGGTTGTGAGTTTAAACATCTTTAGTGCAATTCTTTAAAAATTTCATAAGAGATAATTGGTAAAGTAAAAAATGGTCATAAAATAGGGAACCTGGCAACAAAGTAAGCAAGGCGTAAAGATCACTAAAAGTAGTGGGCTAGTGGCACTAGGCAATAAAGTAATAAGAGCCAAAGAAGAGCTTTTAGCTTTACGTTTAGAAGCTCCAGATGCTTAACATCTAAATGATTTGTACAGTGACTAATAGGCTATAGCTAGCATCTTCAGAAACATATTTGACAGTTCTTTGCTATTTCAGAAAGAGACCTTTTTTAGAGTAAAAGAAATTTTATTAAAACTCAAAACCTAGAAGTCACTACAAGCCCAGAACATACAATCTTTATGTCATTATGGCAAAACCTTGATTAATGGAAAACAAGAACTAGTAACATGGAGGTAGATTAAACATGCATATACATTTTACCAAGTCAAACAAAACAAGATTCATATAGTAATTTACCTTTTACAACACAATCTGCATCACCATCGACCAATGAATTGCACAGTAACTTTATCTTCATCTTTTCTTTAAACTTTGATGATAATATGATTAAATAATCACGTTTTGCCACAGCAAGATATTTGCCATTCATACTCCAGTTCACTAGACAGAGAGACAAAGCAAACGAACACAGAAATATAATCAATAAGGTAAAACATGTCACCCAAGTTAAAGCAACATTGAAGTTCTCTTAAGGGGTGTTTGTCTAAGCTTATATTTGCGCTTAAGCTTATGTTCATTAAGCAGCTTATGGCTTATAATAGATGAGATCATAAGCTAAAGTTGAGTGCTTGGATAAGCTTATGATAAAAAATGACTTTAAAAGTTCTATAAGCCCATAAGCCACAAAAATGGGGCTTATCAAACTCGGCTTGTATAAGCTCGTACGCCTAAGCTTATCCAAACACTTCAATGAGTTTATTTTTTGCTATATAAGCTAATAAGCTCATAAGCCCTATATAAAAGCTAAAACAAACACCCCCTTAAATTACATACTCAACAGTTGAGCTTTTATACAAAAACAACGAAGTACAAGCTATTAACCAACCCAAGAAAACCTTCAACGCCTAAAACTATTGAACTTACCAGCATCAACATCATCCAAAAAACTATTGAACTTTTGTGTTGCGATGATCACGTATAAGGATGAACATTTGTTGGGTCATGTTTGATTACAAAAACTATTCGTGATTATCCATCTCTATTACTCATCTTATAAGCTTTGTTTTAGATTAGGTATCTAACAGTGGTGGCAAGCGCCATTAGGTAGTTCAGGGAATGTGTAAAACCACGGTACGGTAAAAGCAGGTCATCTTCCCCATTTAATGAGGTCAAAATGGTCCTGGTAGTGTTAACCAGCCAACACTTTTGTTTCCATTGTTTTTAAGTATGTTATAAATAGTTAACATATCAAATATCATTTCAGTAAATATATATTTCAAATCATAATCTATTATATCTAAAAATGAAACAATTTAACGAGATTTTTAAGCATTTGAATTGACTTTAGACAAATTGTATCTCAATTGACCCACGCAATTCTTTTTACCCATCTAACCTGTTATTAATTTATTATGTTTACTGGTTTGAATTTCTCGCTATGTTATCTAGTTACAGAAGGCAATACCCAAAATGAGAAAACGTGTTAGAATTTGTAATTACAAAGTAGGAGATCCCGATTGTTGACTTATTACATATATTCAGTTATGATTTACTTTATTGCGCATAGCTATTGTTGATGAACAACACAAGTTTATGCTTGTGGCATCAGTTGTCATTGGCTTGTAATGTCCAGATTCATTCCATCTAGCCGGAGGCTTAGACCATGCTTAAGTCATGTGGAGTGTATGTCATTAAGGATCAGATCTTTGGAAGGGAATTTAGGATCAAACACGACATTGTTTTTGAAGCGCCAAAGAGCCCATAAAGTTGTTTTGGTGACAACATCAAAGAAGTTTGAGTCTAGTACCGACAGTTGGGTCTGATCCACCAATTGTGAAGCATCCATGCGGATATTCCGATCTCACACGAAACAAATAGATGGTTTGCTGCAGATTTTATTGACATTTTTGTGTTTATTCATGTTAACCTTGCATATACAGGTCAAGACATTGTATCATATTTCTAACGCCTTGCTGCACATCTTTTTATTGATTGAAAACTTCTTGTTATGAAATTTGGTTTATATTTTACTGCATCACAATGTATGTTTTACTGCATCATGCTATATATTTTACTACATCATAATGTAAATTTACTGCATTACAATGTAAATTTTAAACTTGTGATATTTTAAACTTCATTTTAAATATTATTGGATATTTTAATACCAAGTATTGTACTTCTTAATGATGACAATGATTGTTTTATATTTATTACTTTTGATTTACTGCATCACAATGTATAAATCTACTACATCACTTTGTTATAAAATCTACTGCATCACCGTGTTATAACTTGAATGCATCAAAGTGTTATAATCTAATGCATCACAATGATATAAAATCACTGCATCACAATGTGTAGATATACTGCATCATTGTGTTATAAGTTTACTGCATGAAAGTAATAAAATCTATTGCATCACAATGATGTAAATTCACTGCATCACAATGTGTAGATATAAAAGAAAAGAAGACCCATTTGTGTACGCGCTTATATTTTATCAATTAGTTGCACACATTTATTACTTTCAACCAAGTCTCTTTGACCAAATAAAACTAGCAATAACATGATCTAACATTTGTGTTTTAATCTTGTCTTTAAATAGTGCAAAGTTTGCGTAACTATTTGGGCACTTTCTTTGCCTTATCTACATCCGCAACTTTTGAGGAATCCTTTACTGATCTACCTTCAGCTGCAGATTCCTTTCCATCATGACCTTCTTCCATTAACACCAATTTTGATGAGTTTGATTTGTATTCTATTGATTTGAAATGTGGTTAGATGAAATACCTGACTCTTTGATTTGAAAATTGTTGCCATGAACTACACGGCCGATTTTGATGAGTTTGATTTGTATTCTATTGATTCACCTTCTTTCGGGCCTTTTTCAATTATTAGCTTTATGTCTGTTGATGATTATGAGGGGTTTTGTTCTTCTATTTTCTTTTTTGGCTACTCTGTGTGTGTGTGTGTTAGTTTAAAATTTGAATAGATGTTTATATTGGGGTTGTTGTAGAACCATGGTTGACTTGCCATTGCATAATGGATGTTGTTATGATACTTTGAGTAGAAAGATGATAAGTTCTTACAATTTTGTGCATTTGATACAGTACTTGGGATCAATTGGTCCTCATGCCAGTCTGTTTTTTGTTATTAAGAAAATGTTTGTTTCCATAAAACAGCTCTACAAAACCAGCATAACTTCAAATTATTGATGTTATATAACTTATTAAACCCTGAAAAACAGAGACATCAGCGTCAAGAATCCAACAACTACAAACTCAAAATTGAACATTCTTTCATATAAGGACAAACAACCGAATTCACTAGTTTACAAATCAGATGACACAAAAAACAACTTTACTCAATTCAGTAGGGAGTTCAATGCAAAATTCTTTCATGCAACCTGTCTGGCTTTAATGTCTTGAAGTCGGAGGGTTACAGCTCTCTTATGAGCATCCAAACCCTCAACCTCGGCCATGGTTGCCACATGATGACCAAGCTTTGCAAGCCCTTCTTCTGTTAAAGACTGTATTATTATGTACTTCATAAAAGAATCAAGAGACACCCCACTGTACATCCGTGCATACCCATAAGTAGGAAGAACATGATTCGTTCCACTGGCATAATCTCCCACTCTCTAGGGTCCATTGCCCTAAAAATACAGACCCTGAAAATAATACAACACGAGTGAGATGAAAGAAGGTTTCTTCAAGGCAGTGTATATTTTTCTCAAGAGTTCTTTTGGGTAGATAAAACGGGCCTAGCCAGTTTTCAAGATTCGCAGTTATGGTGATTGGTCATATAGAATGATTTCCTTAGGATATTGTTGAACTAGTAGTTTTTTTTATGGCATACAACGCATATATCTGTAAGCATAAAGTGACAAGAGTTGTGAGCATTGTACCTGCATTTTCAATAAAGCTCTCCCACTTTTCTGCATCTTTAACATTAATGATAAGATGTTCGGGTGCATATAAGTTTGAAAATGCAACTACCTGAAAGTTGGAACACCACATTTAACTTAGAGGACCTCCCTTTTTATACAACTTTTAGAATTGTATGGTGCATATAGGGAAAAAAAAAAAAAAACTAACCTCAACCATATCACGTGCAAACACGGTGAAGCTGTGGCTAAGAGCTTTTAAGGCAAACTCTCCTCTAGGAAGATTGTTGCATTGCTTAGTGATTTCTTCTTCAATGGCGTTTATATCTACACCATAATCACCAGAACCACTTGGCTGTCTGGCCCATGCTCTGCCTGAAAATGGAAAAGTTGGGACTTGAGCATAATGTCACATCAGCATCACAGTATAGTCTTAAAAGGATGAACAATAGTGGAATTCCCTTATTTCAGTTATCTACCACGTCAGTAAAAGTCAACTTAATCAAACTTACTGATATGTTATAGCCATATCATTACTTTTACGTGGTAACCTATATTGATCAACTTACATAGAACTTTAGAGAAATTTGAGGTTTTTTAAATCAAAATAGTTGAAACTTAAAAGGTTTTTCTTAGTGAAAAAACTAACATGATTACCAAAGAAATTAGATCAAACTATCTTAACTTATTATATACAATGATCCCCTAAACTTTATTGAAAGAGTAACCTGAGAGAGTAAATCTGCAGCAATGTGAACAAGACTAGCATACTTGTCAGCAATGACGAACACTTCCGATGGTCCTGCAGGCATGTCAATAGAAACCATAGCCTCGCTGTTCTATGAAAATACAAAATAATAAATTAAATATTAGGTTTTGAATAATCAAAACAAGAATAGTTAACATCATAAACGTATCATTTAACGTATGGGAACATGTTTATGATACATACTTGGAGAATCATTTTTTCAGCTGTCACGTACTGGTTTCCAGGACCATATATCTTCTCAGCCTAATAATGAAGTTTCCATTAAAACATAATTCATAAATTACGTACTACAGTGCATGATTTAACTATAGAAGTGGTACCTTAGGACATGATGTCGTTCCCCATGCACATAGTTGTTGTAAACCTGAGCTCCCCCGGCTTTAAGAATGTGGATTACACCGGCCTTCTTTGCACAATACAATACCTATAATCACACGATCCATAGTAACTTCCTTGCACATACATTCAAATAAACATATTGCATATTTAAGAAGTTACTGTGGATCGTGTGATTATAGGTATTGTGGATCGTGTGATTATAGGTAAATAAACCTACTGCATTAGCTGCATCATACATTTAAATAAATCTACTGCAACCGTTTTTAAATAAACCTACTGCATCAGCATCATTATACATTCCAATAAACCTATTGCATCAGTCTTTATATAAACCTACCGCATCAGTATTTAAATAAACCTACTGCACTATACATTCAAATAAACATACTGCATCAGATTTTATATAACCTACTACTCAGATAAACAATCAAGCATACAAACTCACTTTCGCACATAACGCACACTACACTTAACCTAACTCTTGCTCATATGCAGCAAATTAAAAGCTACTGCATCTCAGTCCAACTGCTAGTACATCAAAAAAACAATCAAGTATACAAGCTCACTTTCGCACATAATGCAAACTACATTTAACCTAACTCGTGCTCATACGTGGCAAATTAAAAGCTACTGCATCTCAGTCCAACTACTAGTATATCAGAAAAACAATCAAGCATACAAACAAACTTTCGCTCATAACGCAGACTACATTTAACCAAACTCGTGCTCATACTGACAAATTAAAAGCTACTGCATCTCAGTTCAACTGCTAGTGCATTAGAGAAACAATCAAGCATACAAACTCACTTTCGCACATGATACATACTACATTTAACCTAACTAATGCTCATACACGGCAAATTAAAAGCTACTGCATCTCAGTCCAACTACTAGTACATCAGAAAAACAATCAATTATACAAACTCACTTTTGCACATAACGCAAATTACATTTAACCTAACTCGTGCTCATACGCGGAAAATTAAAAGCTACTGCATCTCAGTTCAACTGCTGGTGCATCAAAGAGACAATCAAGTATACAAACTCACTTTCGCACATAACTCAAACTACATTTAACCTAACACATTTAAATTTAAAAGCTACTGCATCTCAGTCCTACTGCTGGTGCATCTGATAAACAACAAATTAAAAACTACTGCATCTCAATTAAAATTAAAAACTACTGCATTTAAGTTAAAATTAAAAGCTACTACATCATAATTTAAAATATAATACTTACTTGATGATATCGTAATTGATTTTTCCTGTTCAACTGTTTTTTTTTTTTTGCTCAAGCATCCTATTACTCTTTCTATTTGCTAAATTTATAAACAAATACATGATTTTAGGAAAATAAATAACAAATAGATGCAGTAAAAAATGCAAAAATACACTTACTAGGTGGTGTAAGATCTGGAAGATTGGTCCTCACCATCGTAGATGCAGTATTAGATTTCTGTTTTTATCGATCAAGAATGTTTGTTTGTTTGATCGATTAAAATCAATGTTGAGATGGAATGAATTTTAGTGTTTTGAAGAGAGAGAATAAATTTGGGGGAATGAAAAAGATCGGGATTTGATATGGAATGAATTTTAGATCTGTACTCAATTTTAATTCATACAGCTTTGCCCCTCAACTTTTAATTATTTACAAAAAGGACACTCCGCTTTTTTTAATGTACAAGTTAGATCAACGGTTGAGATGGCTTCTCATCCTTCTCATTTTAAGGGGCTTCTCATTGTATCCCTACCCTATATATATATATATATATATATATATAATATATATATATAGGTTTTTGTTGATTTTGGTGTATTGAGTTAATTGATGTTTTATTTTGTTCGTTAAGGGGTTACGTACGGGAAGGAGAAGAAGACTAACATATCAGAACTTGAGCTTAAAATGGCATGCAAACTGTGGGCTGAAGCAGGAATTGCTGCACGCGAGGTATTTCTAATTTTTACCTTCCTTTCATAGCGAAGTGAATATATGATAATGGCAATGTAGTATAAGATAACTTCAAACCGATGATGCGGACGGAAATTAGGATGACGGTTTACCGAGAGGATGTTTTTTGCTAAGCAGCTTATTTTTTAGCAGATTGCAGAATGAGCGGAATAGCAACCCATTACATTAACATCATACTGGCTGTTAGACCCGTATCCCTGTTATGAATAGGCCCCACCCTAGATGGAATATGCTAAGGACTTTACGTGATTGGACAGTCGATAAATGTTACGTTACAGTCAAACCCGATAGTCAACTAATAGTCAATGAATTGGTTAAAAGGTTTTGGAAAGTATTATGTGGCACATTTATAAAGGAAATAGATTTCAAGGGCCTAAGTTGCCAAGGACTAAATGTGTTATACATTAGTGGTGGCCAAAGTAGGAAAAAAGGGACTTAAGGGACTAGTTATGTCATTTAGCCAAAGATGCAATCTAACTAGTATAAACTAGTAGATTCTGGACTTTTCTATCATTATTTTAGAGGGAGTTTGAGGTCCGGTTCTTGGAGGAGAAAAAGGGAGGGAAAATGATGAAGGTTGATGGGCTATGAAGATGGGTTACAGATGGCTACTCATTAGCATGATTATGGCAAGTAAGTAACCTCTAATTAGTGTTAATTGATTAATTCAAGAGTTAGGGTTTATGTACCCAATTTGGGGAAATTGGGTAAGTGGTGTTTTAAGTACAATTAAGAGGTAATGATGATTATGTGATGGGTTGATAATGGGTTTAGTTAGTATTTTAAAGGGTGTCCATCATATGATCAAAGTATGATCATATGATGACCAAGTATGTTAAAGGGTGTGTTAGTTGTTATAGTTATTTGGTTTTATGTTATTAAGTGTTTATAAATGATGATTATGAACTAGGAAGATGATGGTGATGATGTGAGGATGATGATGATGATGTTGATGATGAATATGATGAGGATGGTGGTATCATGATTTGTAGCTTAGCTTTGGAAGCTAAGGTAAGTAACTTTGATTTCTACATGCTTAATATGAATGTTCTCATGTTATGTGTTAATGAATGAGTTTATAGGATTATGCCATGGATTAGTAAGTGGGTTAATAGGAGGTGTATTAATGAGCTTGGTTCAAGAGATAGGACATGAGGTTGAGAGGTCTAAGGTAAGTTTATGTTTGTTATGTGTATAATGTTATTATGTAAATGTGATATGGTTATGATGTTGCTATGATAATGGTAATGAGATTGGGTTGGTCATGAGCCAAATGATTAAAGGTGTTCTTGATGCATATAAATGTGAATGGAAGTGTTAATCATGTGCTAATCTAGTTACTTACTAAGCGAAAGCTTACGTTTTAGTGTTTCAATGTTCTTGTAGGTTTATGCGCGACGGGAGGAATGTATTTGGATTATGGCCTAAAGACTTGAAAAGCGGATTGGAAGATAGTATGCAATTAGGAGCTTAGTATAGAATACCAAGCTCAAGTGTCAAGGTTGTACCCCCGAGAGTCTTTTAGTGATTGTAAAGTAAAGTCGAGTGTCAAAATGTAGTTGGTCGGTCAAAAAGATGTAGATTGGCAGGGACACCTCAACCCTGTGTACCTACAAGGTACCCACCACCCCTACCCGGCAAAGGTGTGATGCCTGTGAAATGCCTAACTATGATACCCAATACATGCTGTGAGCCGGAATCGAACCCACGCCCCTCAGTTGGTCAAGACATACATGTATTGGGCCCAAGCTTTAACTGGCAGCCGGTGGCCATCTGCGCTAAGCAGATGGTTAAGTGTCAAAATGTATGTTAAAGAGGTCATAACGATTTGGGGGTCTAAGGGTCTGTCAAAGTACGTTTTATGGGTTAATGGGTAAAGTTTAAGGAGCGTTTGGTTTATGTATGAAAGTACCCATTTTGGGTTGTAAACGGGTCAAGTGTCTTTGGAACATGTTTGGTATGTTAAAGTAATGAGCTGGGTTAAGTTTGAGGCGTTGTGGAAGTCGTATGGGTTGTATATAGTGAAAACGGGCTAGAAACGAAAAGTATTTTGAAGTTGCAGACCCCAACCGGCGGCTGGGATCTCAACCGGGGCGGTTGGGACCTTCTGAGAGGCCCAACCGGCGGTTGAGATCTCAACCTGGGCGGTTGGGAGCGATTTTCAGTTTTTGGCGATTTTTAAAAAATCATATCTTTTAAACCGTAAGTCGTTACGGGTCGCGCCACCCGTCGTTTTGAAGGTAATTGAGTCTAGTTTCAATTAAAAATAGTTTCAAGGTCTGAATGTTCATAGATTTTTATAAATGGTCAAAAGAGTAACAGGATGTCCGTAAAAGTCAAGCGTTTCCGCACAAAAAGTTTTAAATTTTGGTCTAAACGGGCATGGGATATAACAACTTGGTATCAGAGATTCGGTTTAAGTGAATTAGGTTTCCACTATAGGTTTCCTAGACTTAAACCACTCGTAGACGCGTTGTATGTAAGTTGAAATAATGCGATTAGTAGGTGCCTTTGTGGTATGACGTTGAAGCGCTTATAGTAACAAAGAGATTAGATTATAGCTAAGATGTAATGTGAATGTGTGATGTGGATGTAGTGAAATATAAAAGTAATGAGTTAGATGCGATTTATAGATTGCCTTAACTATGTGATGGAATGCAAGGCGTGGTATATGTATTTAAGTCGATAAGTGTGGTATGTGTTTTATGGTGTCAATGTATATGTGAAGTAATTCTATGTTGGAATGTATTGTGCTAAGTGTTAAGTAAGCGAATGATAGTTCTTGTGTCGGATAGACTAAAGTTTTAATTATGTGAATCGAGGCCTTAAAGGTTATGAGTTGTAGACGAAGTTACTAGAAGTGTTATTGGTAAGGTGATATTGTGATTAATGGTAAAGGCGAGGAATGTGTTATAGTATAATACGTAAAAGAGCAAGATTTACTTAGATTGCAAATATAGTGGTTTGACGAATGATTTGTATGTAATGTGCTTGGAAGGATAATGACCTAGTAAAGGTTATAGAATTGGGTAAAACTTGTTTTTATATGAATGTTAAGGATATATATATAAGTATGGGTATGTGACGAAGATTTAGATGTTCGGGTAAGATGTAGGGATGAGATGTGTAACTGTAAGGTGCTAAAGAAGTGTATAGGTAATGAAGGATACATGAAGTAGCCATTGCGTAAATTGATAAAGTAAAAGTAGTAAGTACCTCAATGATAATAGACAAGTGGTATGACATAGACATGTTCAAATATTTTAAATCATAAATTGATAATAGACTAATGAAGTATAAGTGTTTAGTGATGTTTATCTTTAAGTATGAAGGAGATTAAGTATGTACTAACGTGTTCGTCGTTTATGTGTAAGGTGATTATGAATGCGTGTTATAATGTGAGGTATAGAATAAGTTGAAAAAGTAAACTACAAGGGAACCTGAATTACATGAGTCATGACTAGAATTATTGTCGTGACATGAAGTGTTAGAAGCCGGATAGATGAACGAGTTTTAGATTCCAACGTAAGACCAATATATGGTCTAGAAAATAATTTACGTTTAATGTTGGTTTAAGCCATGTTAAAATTAAGATGAGTCAATCAGGATTGAAATAGGTAACATTAAAAGAATGAACATGTGTAAAAGGGGGTAAGAGGATAATGTGAAGTTGACAAGAAAATGATAAGTGTAATGTGACAACCCAGATGAAATATAACGTGTATATTCATATGTTAGAAAGTATGAAAAAGATAAGTATTACTAAGATGGTGTCAAGGTAATGAAAGGTGATAGGTGAGCGATTGAAAGTGCTTAAGGCAAGGAGAATAGAAAATGGAAACACGATAGTCTAAGAAATGCTTGAATAATGAATAAATTGGTAATGCATAATGTAGGTCCACACAAATTATGGATCTAAGTAGCCTTGTATAAGACAATAGACAACTTGGATAAATCCAAATCATTCTATATGAGAAACTATTAACTGTGTATTGATTGTTAATGCGGAATCTTAACAAGCACTGAGTATGAAGAACACAATTAAGATAACTAACTTCGTATTACTATTAAACTTTTCTAATCGACTGACTTGTATGCGTACATAACACAATGCCGTAGGGTTCCTTTTATAATCTAAGGAAAACCCTAGTTACAAAACGTGTGAAAGGATAAACATATCTTCTAATAAGATAACTAATACGACTATATCCTTTCCTAATATATAGCTAACTAATTCTGCTATAAAACATAAACAGACTTAACTATATTCTGGTCACCAGACTTAACTATGTTCTGCCAGACTTAACTTTGTACTGACAGACTTAACTAACTAACATACTTAACGAATACATTAGCAGACTTAAGTCTGTTCTTCAATAATTCCCAACAATCCTCCCCTAACTTGATCTTCATGCTTCATGAACTTCAAGTTTCTTTCATGATAAGCTTTCTGAGGATGTTGAACTCTAACTCTTGGAATTATTTTGAAATCTAGTTCTTCAAATCATCAAATCTGAATCTTTGCAGCAACCATATATCAGCAATCTTTTCACCATTTGATCTTCACAGCAACAATGACTATTTGTACATCAATTCTTAAAGTTTCATACTATTCTCATCACTTCCAGGTGTGTTAACTCATGTGAGAGGTGAATCATTGAAAATTAATGGATTTGATGTCTCTTTACCAGTTAGCCATTAACTCTGGAGTAGCCAATGTTTGGTGTAAAACCATGGTACATTGATAACCATTTCAACTCTTTGTACGTGAAACATGGTGAGTTGAAATACCATATGATTTTTAGCAAATCATCAAGCTATCAACGGATTTGATTTGTCTTTACCAAAAGCCGTTTGCTTTTAGACTAGCCAATTCTTTGGTGGAATGCAGACCTCACCTTGGTGAATTGATAACCAGTTATGGATTTCCAAAGCCTTTACCACAAGCCATACTCTCGTGGGCTAGCCAACTCTTCACTATCACAGATATGGTAAGTTGATTACCATACAATTTTTTGAAAATTGTCAGCCATAAACGGATTTGAGGTATCTTTACCAGAGCCGTTTGCTCTTGGATTAGCCAGTCCTTATGTGGATTAGACATGGTGGACTGATAACCATTTGTTGTGTTGGTGCAAAGCACCTTCACCAAGTGAGAACTTCCATTAATCTCACTTATCAACTTGGAAAATTCTTTCAAACACCCCAAATAGCTTCCTTTTGGGACTGCATCTCAATTAGTTCCAAAAGCTGATTACATACCTCATCATCCTTATAACCTAACAACTTCTTCTCAAGCATTTCCTTGCATACCCTTGGGTGTAAAGGATATTCAACTTCTGCCAACACACACACACACACACACACACACATATATATATATATATACATATATATATATATATATATATATATATATATATATATATATATATATATATATATATATATATATATATATATATATATATATATATATATATATATATATATATATAAGCACTCTGCAAGGTCAAACAATGTACTTGACAACTATCAAAATACCTCCATCTTACTATCTCTTGTTGAAATGGCAGCTTCCAAATCTTGTCAGTCCTAGAAGGTGGATCAAACATAGTCTTTAAATCTCCCCAAAGAACTCTTTCAAATTCTTCTTCAGGTCTGTTATCCCCATATTTGATCATCATCAACTTGTATAGTTCTTAAACCTTGGCAGGCTGAGCTGAGCTTTCTGGAATTGACCCTATAGTAAATTCCTCAGAAGAGGGTTCTTCTTCCTCTTGCACATTCTCCTTAGAACCTAATTTACCCTTCCTAGCTGCTCTCTTTCTTCTAGTCCAGGTTATAATGGGCTTTTTGACTTCTGTCTCTTCCTTTACAACCTCAGATACCTTTTCAGTCACTTTTTCTACCTCAGACACCTTTTGCCTTTTGAAACTTCTTCTAATAGAATCCTCATAGTCAATAGGCTTGTACTTGTGATCTCTTTCATATGCTCTGAGGTACAAACTTTCAACTTCTTCATGAGACATTCCTCTCATCTTTTCTAAACTAGAATGCATCATGTTCTTCAAATATATCTTCATATCAGACATCTTTTGTTGCTTTGTGAGCTTCTTGGTAGTACTCTTCCTCTTTTGTGTCCTTTTGATCAACTTGACCAATTAATTATATAGCGCCACCGACCAATTAATTTCATTGTCTGTTTCCATTCTTGCATTCATGAAGTCTGCAAGTTTTGTTGCCCTTTCATCAACTGTTAAAATTGCATCAGCTTTGAGTTCTTCCATCTTTGCCTTAAGTTCATCATCATCTTCAATCAGAGACATGTATGGATTATCATTAAAATCCTCTTGCAGCTTCTTTGCAAAAAGTTCATCTCTTTTCTTTATCTCTTCAAGTCTGTCCTTTTCAGCTGCTTCTTCTGCTTGAATCCTTGCAATCTCAGCTAAGCTTGCTTCTTCTTCTCTGAGTTGCTTCTTTGATTTCTTAGCCTGAGGAGTTTCTTCAAGTATCTGCTTTCCTTCCCTTTGAGTTTCACCAGACTTATCTTCTTTACTAGCACTAACTTGATCAGCAGACTTATCTTCAGCAGACTTAACTTTCTCAGACTTATCACCACCAGACTTAACACCCTCTTTCTCAGCAGACTTAACTGTATCCTCATCAGAATTAACCTCATCAATCACCAACTTCCTTCTTAGCCTTTTCTTCTTCTTCTCCATAATTTGACTAAGAGTCTTGGCTAAGGTTTCTGCTGCTTCCATTCCTTCAGGACTTATGTCAGTACCACTTGTTGATTTGGCTTGTGCAGGAGTCTGAAAGATTTCTTCTTCACCTAAATTCCTCCCCTGTTTGGAAGAATTTTCTTCTTCAGCACCCTCTGTATCACTGAAAGCAACTCCTTTGTCCTTCATAACCTTCTCCATCTTCTTGACCTTTCTGACCAAGGTTACAATAGCTTTACCCATGGTTTGGTTTGCCTTCTCCAATTCAGAAATCCTTGTAACCAATGTAGGAACCAGCTTTAAGAGATCATCCACAGACATTTGAACTGACTCCTCTTGATTAGTTGGAGTTGGAACCTGGGTTTGTTGAGGTGAAGGTGATGGAGGTGTAGGTAATAGTGGTTGTGGTGTAGGTGATCTGGGAATATCTGCTTGCTCCTCATGATGTGGTTGAGAGTGTTCTGTACCTCCAGATGGTGAGAATGATGAACCTGCAATGTTAGTACCAACAGACACCATAGCAGCTAACAATGGTTTATGTGTCCCTTGAAATCCCCTTTTCATGTTACTAAAAATTTTATCTTTGAAGGAGACACATAAATAAGGCAATTTATTATCAGTTTCAACATTTAAAACCATTTGTAGAAAACGAGGGTACATTAAAAACTTATGTTTACTTTTTACATTTGCTACCATGCCATCAAAAATTAATTTGGAAAAGTTAAAAGTCTTTCCAAGTGAAAGACAGACCAAAGCAGAAGCAATATTGCTTCCAAATTGATCCCATCCTCCACTCTTGGGACTCAGACAATGTAGCAAATGATGAATGAAAAATCTCCACTGAGGTGAAAAATGGCTTTTCTAAAAAGTGAATGTACCATCAGTGGGATATCCTATGCTATTCATACCCTCTAAAATCATATTATTTGATAGCATAACTTTCCCTGAAGCATCATCCAAATGAAGACTACTTCGAATGGATGCTTCAGTGATTGAATTGTCAGTGCCATCAATGGTTGCCCTTAAGTTTAGAGTCCAATCAGCAAGAGTTTCGGAAGTAGCAGTCTCCCAAAACTGTTTGACTAGGGAATCATAGATAGTGGGAGAATGAGTCAAGGCATACCTTATGTGAGAGCCTTTCAAAAAGTTCACTATCTGCTCAAAGCCTGCGCCTTTGGTTGGTTTCTTATGTTTATCACAATATTTTAGTTGCGCCATAGATGATTGGTAAGTACTGGTTGACTTTCGAATTAGGGTTTTATATTGGTGGTTAAAAACAGAGTGATATGGTCGATAATAAAAATTTTAAAAGTAGTAGTAAATAATGGATAAAGATGAAAATTGAATCAAATTTTATCCATATATACTCCTTTTTCCCAAAAAATATCAACGGTATTATTTAAACAGGAAAAATCATTAAATGTACGACCAGACCTAACGGTAAAAAGAATTAATTACGTTTTAACACTACCAGAATTATCTTTGGTCAACCAGACTTAACCAACAATTCACCAAATTTAACAGAAATACCAGATAACCACGAATAAAATTCACTAGCAAGGCTTCCAATCACCATCAATCAATTCTTTTCCTGGAAAAATTAGTCTAAAACCAAGAAAATATACATATTGCAAGCAGAACTAACACATACTAACAACCAGAATTAACTCTAAAGCTACCAGATTTAACTACTACCAGAATTAAATCTACTTAATACTTGTACTATTTTACAAACT
>CP139506.1:178971288-178999988 GCA_021014915.2 Artemisia tridentata subsp. tridentata
TCGTGTCCCTTTTGGGTCACGGCTTAACCATTTGAACTAATTAATCATAAACCTGGGCCGTGACTCATTGAGTCACGGCTCATGTCTATTCGAGCCAAAGGCTTTTGGTTTTTGCAATAAAACAAATCTAAATCCAAATATTAACACAACAAAAAACAATGTCATCAAAGCTATGTCGTGACTCAATTGAGTCACGGCTCGAGTCTTTCCCGAGCCAAAGGCTCTCGGCCAATTTACCCAATCAAACCAAATCTAAATCAATCCAAATTCTCATCACAACAATAATATCAAGGCTATGCCGTGACTCATTTGAGTCACGGCTCGAGACAATCCGAGCCAATAGGCTCTCGGATAATCAACAACACAATCCAAATCCAAAAGTTCCAAATCCAATCCAACTCTAAATCCAACGCGACACAACCATGAGGCCTTGCCGTGACTCTTTTGAGTCACGGTTCGAACCCAACTCGAGCCAAAGGCTCCTGGTTACACGATCAATACAACCAGATCCACAATCCGACATCCAAATCTCAACATCAATACTGCCTCAACTATTCTAACCCTAATCCAAACGCAACACAACCATACTTAACCAAAATCCAAACACAATACAACAAATAAATTAAATTACAACCAAATCGAATAAAATATAATACAAATAAAACTGCCTAGATCCTAACTCTATCCTAACACACGTCGTGACTCACTGAGTCACGGTCAAAGCGTTATACAAGCTATGGGGGCTCTTGGCTTCAACCTCCAGGACCAAACCGAGACAACAACTCCAATCCAATGCTACAACAATAAATAATAAATTAGATGTAAACGAAATAATTAAAAATAAACAACTCACCCCGAGTCACCCTGACTCGAACTGAGTCGAGGATTTCACGGCGTAAAATGTTAGATCCACACTATTTCTATTCGATTTAAAAGGTTTTATAAACGTTTGTTAATTATTACTCAGTTTTATTAAAATATAGAAATTAGGGTTTGGATTAAAAATAAAAAGAGGAAGGGATGAGGCGCGTGAGTTACCTATTCGAAGAGAGGAGACGGTGGGGAAGCCTCGGCAAGGTGGTGGTGGCGGCTGTGGTGCTAGATGGCTCGGATCGAGCTCAAACTCTCCCGATCAGACGTACGCCTCGAAATCTATCGATTGAGGTAGGGTTTGGGTTTCGCCGGAAAATTTTTTGGCGACGGTGGTTCCCGGCGGTGACGGTGGTCGTCGGAGTTGTGGCCGGAAGGGGGAGAGAGATGGGAGAGATTATATGTGAGTGTGTGTGTTTATAATGAATAAAAAATAAAAATCGGGCCTTTTATACCCAGCCAAGGGTTAAACTTGTACAATTCAAAGTTAAGGGGGCGCGGGGTAAATATTTGGGCGGGGTATAAACTGTCAAGTTAGTGAAACTTTTGCTTTAAACACTGTGGGACCCATTCGAGGTACCAAACGGACTCTAAAAATTATGAAACTTGCGCCATTGTTTCCGAAATAATTTTTCTAATAAAAACGAGTATAAATATGCATAACTTTCCTGAAATCAATTTATTTGGCAAATTTGATTCGTTTCGCGTTTTCTAGGTTGTGCTGACATAATAAGGGACTAAGGTTCACGTTTCTCAAGATATCTCGCGTTTCTCAAGTTCAAATAAATTCAGAAAAGGTTCAACTGCTAAGATGATGCAAAAATAAATATTTGGCTAGTAAAAATAGTTTGGAAAATTACCGGGTGTTACACCACAGCTGCAAGCGCACCTTACTCACTTCTCGACACAACTTCAAACCGCCTGATCTCCATGACTCATCCAAACATCCTGCTTATTTTCAGCTGGTGTACAAACTAAAATCGAAAACCTACAAAAATAAAACCCCAAATTTCACATTAAAAATCAAAATTTTATCTATATATTTCTAAAGGAAGTACCAAAATTTTCAACTAAATCATCAAACACTCTTAACAAACATAAATAAACCACAGAGGAAACAATATTCATAAATTTATTAACAAAATCAAATTCATAGATGTATTGCCAAGACTCTAAAGAAAAACTGATTCGAATAAAACCACATACCTGCAAAGAGTAAGCTTCTGGAATTTGAGAGAATGAATGCGCCACACCTAATGCATCAAATAAACTAACAAAGTTAAAAACCCACATCACAAATCATAGTTTACAAAAAAAAAAAAAAAAAAAAAAAAAAAAAACAAAAAACATTAGATTTTAGTAAAATTAAATGCAAATTAAGCAATAATTAGTAAAATCAAACCCAAAGAAGCAATAACTTAAAAAGGGGGTTTTACTACACATACTATCATCACAATCTTCACAGAACAACCAAAGATTATGGACTGATTCCTTATCTTGTTGAGCCGATACGACAAAAACACAGATTGAAGCTTTAAGCCATAGGAACAAAAAAAAAAAAAAAAAAAAAAAAAAAAAAAAAAAAAAAAAAAAAGAATAAAAAACAACTATCTTTAATTTCTTAGGGATGTTGAATCTTTGAATAATATCGCATCAATTTTGTGTTTTTTTTTTTTTTTTTTTTGGTGAGATCATTGGATTTCAAGCTGATATCCATTGATTTTTGTAAACACGTTTTGTAAACGCATTGACAATATTTGTACAATTGAAACTAAATATTAACTAGGAATTTAGAGAGGGAGCGTATAGAGGAAACTAATGATGAATTGTAAGAGTTATTGCATATCAATAATAGATAAATTAATGCTTTGAATGTGATATTCAAAACCGATTATTAACGTTACTAATATTCTTCCTCCAAAAAACATCTCTGAAAGTCAAATACAAAAGGGATGAGTTATTCAAGCCCCTATAGGGGGGGGTTTGACTTTCATGTGCTGCGCCGCTTGTACTGTGTGCTTTAAAATTTGTACATGTTGACCAGAATAGCGGGCCCACATAGTAGGGGCTTGTATATATAACCCATACAAAATTATATCCAAAGATTCACAAACTTACAAAAACATAGGCAAAAGCTTATCTATAATACATTTAAATGTTAAATTCATTTAAATATCTTTTAATCATCTTTAAAAAACAGTTTCCCCCCATTAATTATTTTTAGGGTTTTGATCATATAATTAAAAATTAGTAATCGATACTATATATTCAAAAAAACGTTTAATCGATACTATAAATTAATTTCATTAAAAAATAATAAAACAAAATACTTACAAATTTTAGGGATTGGTATGTGGAGATCTTACCCAAAAATATTATTGGAGAGGATTGGTTTGAACAAATCGCATGTGTATTTTCTTGGGATGATTTGTTTCAAAAATAAGCTGATTGATAGTAACTGATTACATTGAATGCATTGACACCAAATGCTGAATTGAAATTGTATATTCAAATCCGATTATATCAAGGCGTATAGAGGAAGAATGAAGTGTTTTGAGGAGTGCAGTGAAGATGTACATTCCAAAAATAACGATGCCCTCTCCATCGAGACACATCAGATTATTAATTGCAGAGGGTGCTTTAGAGGGTGGTACAGAATTCCACTTTATTAGAATAGATAGATAGATTAAATCTCAAAGAAAACGACGCCGTATTGCCTTGGGCTTTGCCCACCAAAATTGTTGGGCTATTTTGATCCATCTCCAATGATCCGTCTGTTCTGCCTGATCCATTTTCGGTGTTATAGTGAAGCTTCTCGATCTTCCCATAGTGATAAAAATTATGTGTTACACATATTTTGTGAACCTCCTTCATTACCATCGTCATAAAAAAGTCACTCCGATCCGATGGTTTTCGCCGATTTCTAGGGTAGAGGTTGTGGTGGTGGGATAGGGGTCGTGGTGGTCTTGATTCAGGTGATGATCGGGGTACTGGAAGACAGCTACGAAAATAAAAAAGGTATGTACTCTGATTATTGTTGGAGTTTCTTGATTTTTTTGTGTTGATTATTGATATGATTTGTGGGTTTTTGATGGTTTGTGAAAAAAATACGAAACTAAGGGTTTAGTTATGATTTTGGGATTGACTTTTGTTATTAATATCTTTGGTGGATTTGGTGCCTACCATGTGTTTGATGAATTGCTTGAGAAGATTGCGTTTGTGGTAAGTTTTCCTAACTGCTTAGATTTAGGGTTAGAATTGATTTGCGTTTAACCTTTTGGTGTTTTCTGGGTGCATTTACTGATAGTGAGACTTATGTGCTTTTGTGGTTTTGTGGTCAGTTTGTGAAGAAAAGCTAAAAATAAGAGAGATCCAAGCAAGCTGAAAAGGCTACCTACCGCCTTCTTTCTGTTTATGTAACCATAAATTTTATACAGGGTTATAGTTTGTTTTAGTTTAATGTAATTAATTGGAATAAATTGTTGTGGTACAAGGATGATTTTAGGAAGGAGTTCAACGAAGCACACCCGGATAACAAAAAATATTTGCTTCGGTAAATTTATTTTCAAATTTAACCTTTTGTCGTATTGTGTTGATATTTAGTTATTTAGTGGTTCATGTTTCGTTTCAAATGAAAATGTAGGCTGCGAAAAAGGTGAGTACGGCGCCGATGAGGATTTTGCCATTTTCGCTATTCAACGATGTTTTCTTGCTGATAAAATTGATGAAGTAATTGCGGTTTGTTACTTTTTCTTGGATATTTTGATTGTGTTCATTTATGTTAATTACGCAATTTACGTGGTAAAAAAGTAAATACTTTTTACAGTTGTCACAGGTCGGGGGAAAATAATATAGCCGACCGTAACTGCAATAATCAGCTAATCATTTCAAAATGCATGTCCAAACAGCCCCGAAGGAGAAATAATGTCTCAATGCAATGAATAGGGCTACATGTAAAAAAGGTAACATAATTCGTTTCAGCTTTTTTTAGGCCAACAAAAACCAACCAGCTTACAAAACATTTGATCTAAGGTAAACCTGATAACATGTATTATGATGATGGAACATATGGAACAATATTCAAACCAAAGTCAGTTATTTTTTATTATGTCATTGGCTTTTTCAATTTTCTGTAATCCATTGTAGTTTAAAGTTGGCGCCAAAAGTCTATAACCTGTTACGAAAGGAGTGTTTGGACCACCTTATTTTCACGGTTTTATGAGCGTATTTGATTCGGGGAAATCTCATAATATCACTTTTTTCGGTTTACGAGGTTGCTTAGTTGAGCTTATGGCTTATTATGGCTTATTCATAAGCCATAAGTGGAAGATGATAAGCTCATAACAAAAAAATGAGCTAATAAGCTTTTTAAATTTCGAATAAGCCCTTAAGCCGGAAAAATAAGCTAATTCAAACAACTAAAAGAACATCAGTTCTGATTTTTATGCGATGATAGGGACAAACGGGACTAAAGCACCTGCAGAGGTGGATCTGATTTTGCAGCCAACTTCTGTGGCACAGGAGGTCGACGTAATCGATCTTTTTTATACTTCAATCTAAGAATTCAGTTTGTTTGCTTCTGGATGTGGTTCAAAGGTATGGGTCTCTGTTGCTTGCACTTAAAAACTGACTCTATCGGTTAGAATGTACTAATTCTTATGCTCTTGGTTGTTTTGCAGCAGCTGCAATCTTTTTATGTAGCCAGCTTAGAACACTAAAAGAAAATGCCACACGGTAACATGTCACTGTCATAGGTGCGCAAGAACAAATACCACATGTTTCAAAGGTCGTTCATGCGAATAACTGATCAGATGAGTAGATCAATCAAGGTTTGTCGATTTATTTATATATATCTTTAGTAATATTACATCGGCTAATTCAAATGATACTAAATGTTTACAACTTGCTGTTGTGTTTTTGTAACAGGTTTCAATGAAAAACATCAAGAAAGCGGCTCCAGTTCCGTGGTAATAAACTATTTACCAATTTTTCTTATGAAATTCGAGGTACGCTTCCGACTATCTTATAAGCCTTTTTTAAACTGTTAGCTAATAGAGGTTTGTTACTCATTCACTTCTGTTATTAAATTATTCATATGTGTTGAATATTTTATTATCCTTAAATAGAATCCCGTAATTCTTCCACTTAACTCTTTACGAAGATATGATTCAAATTTTATGGAACTACGGTGAAGTGCCAAAATTATATACAATAGATAGGAAAGCTGTGTTTTAAGGGAAATGAGTCACTGTTATATATGTTATATACGCAAAAAAAAAAAAAAAAAAAAAAGGGAATAGTATCAAAGAAAAATTTTCATATGACAACGCCTAAATATTCTACTTTGTTTCTACAAAATCAGCCCGCCAAAAAAAAAAAAAAAAAAAAAAAAAGCCCGCCCGCAACGCGGCGAACCGGCGATCCCAATTTGTGTCTCGTCACTCACACACGGCTAAAAAAATATTGGTACAAAGCAACGCACAACATTTGCTACACAAAATACAAGTTAGCATAGCAAACTTCGGTCTGAAAAAAGAGAATTATACCAAAAATTATGGACCGTCAAAAAGCTAAAAAAATGTAAAAAGTAACGTACAACAATTACTGCACAACGTACAACTCATTAATTAATAGTTTGGAAAAAAGAAATACCAAAGATCGTGCTTCCTACTCCCAAATCAGTAACACCCAAAAAGAAAGCATAAACCGTAATCAGCAACGTACAACAGTTACTGCACAAAGTACACCTCCTCACTCCAATAACATTCTGTATTCACCAAATTTTGCTCTGGATTTAAAACTTGTCATTAATTTAGTCTGTAATGCTCTTTACCAACTAACGTACACCTTCACATCCACAACGTACAAGCTAACAATCAATTATAAATCTGGAAATAGTATTTTTTGATCTGGTAATAAGATACAATGTACAACTCATTAAGCCAAAACATTTTGGATGAGCTATGGTATGTTTGGCACAAGTAGGAGCTAAGCGATCGCTGGAGGGGTTGCTGGAGCAGGTGGCTGAGCTTTTTACATGAAGTACAACTAATTCATTTAGTCTTATTTTTTTAACAAGCTCTTCAAGCCGTGTCAGCCAAACAAGACTTATTTCATGGTATCTTATTTTTCTAAAAAAATAAGTTCATGCTACGATAAGCTCTGATAGCTCGTGCGCCAAACATAGCTAATCTTGCTCTGATAAAAGCTTGTCATAAACTTATCCTCTAAACGAGCTGTACAAGTTGAGAAGCGTATTGTGTCTGGAAATAGCAATATTGGGCGTGGAAAAAGTAAAATAACAAAAATCGTGCGTTTTGACTATTTTACTTGCAATTGAATAATAGTCGTATTCGATTGTGATATACAGTAATAATGAGACAGAGCTCATGATCTATTTCAATTTCAATTTCAATTGATTCAGTAGTTAAAGTTAGGGTTTCATGAAGATGATGATAGATTGAAGAAAAGAAATAAGTTATAAAAAATAATGTCTCCGGTTAAATTCTTGTTTACGTTCTTGTTCATATCGATCATTCTATGGCTTCTCTTTATGTAAGTTTTTTTTATATATATTTTTTATTTCAATTCAGTACTTAATTGATTGTTTAGTTTAATATATATGATCTAAGTTAATTCAGTAATTGCTGAATGTTTAGATCATTGCAGTAGGTGTTGATTAGCAAAAGCATCATTTTATGTAACAAACTATTTCCCCAAATGCTCATTATTAGATTGACATAAGGCACCGTTGTATCGGTAAACGCAAAAGCATCATTTTATGTAACAAACTATTTTTTTTTTAATTACTTTTTGATGTAACAAACTTTCATTCTGTTACGGATGTATGCAAGTGACCTTCTATAGCAGAAGATACATTGGTGACACGCCGCGTCACCATGTCGCTATATATAGACGGTCACTTGCATACATTTGGAACAAAATAAGAGTTTGTTACATCGAAAAGTAATAAAAAAAAAATAGTTTGTTACATAAAATGACTTTTGCGTTTACCGATACAACCGTGTGTTATGTCAATCTAATAATGAGCATTTGGGGAAATTCGTTATGATAAGGATTTTATGATTAGTTAGGATTAGTAGAATCATATTTTGGTGATTAGGAAATGAGTAGTTGTAATAGAATCGGTTATTGAGGTAAATGTGAAATTACGTAACTATCCCTAGCTTTAAGCAACGGGTGACATGAAAATAGTTCTGATTCTGATTCTTCGAGTCGTAGTATCTACACTTTGGGTCTGCAATAAAAATCGCTACTATAGTTTAATTGGCGGAGGTGGCTTGTATGCGATGAAAATTTGAATCTTTATGAAAACTGGTTACGGAAAAAGCAGCAGGACGAATTCTGTTTTTATTATTATCAACAAGTCGTTTAAGACCAATCGCAAAGACACTTTCTTTGGTATATATGATCCTTATACTCTTTGTAATAATTGTAAAGTCGAGATATGGTCCGAGTATTAAGTTGAATACGATTATTTGCTCCTCTATAATTTAATGTATCATGGATTCTATTTGGATATTGATTGCTCTCGGATTGTAGAGAGAACTAAAGTTTATGTAGTTATAGCTTGATCTTATAATCTTATGTTTGATTACGATCTCCTTAGAATAACCTTCATTATACTACAATGACATAAATACAAGTTCCAGAAGACTTAACTAAACATCTTATTTCAGATTTGCTTCCAAGTTGGTGGCATGGATTTTGAGTCGGATTATGAAAGCATCGGTGGAATTTAAAATTAGTGGATGGAAATGTTTGAGGGACGTTACAATCAAGTTCGAAAAGGTTATTCTTCTTTTGCTTTGGGTCACGCTATTGGGTCAATTAAATTGATGCTTGTAATTTCTTATTCTGGTATTCTAAGGTCAATTTGCGGTTAAAAATTATATATTGTTCATAAATGATAGAATGTTTAATTAGTTTCGTTTGATTGGTTAACGTGCTCGTTTGAAGTTCCTGTATCCGATATTCCATAAGCCCGAACACCCTAATTTTGACTTGTTTGAATGATAGATCAAGTAGTTAGATAACCTATTTCATACAATCCCAACAAATATTAGGAAGGACTCGTGTCTTTTATCTAGAAAGGAACATTGTTTTATCTTTTGACAGAAATCTTGCTCTATAACCAGTAAGACAGCAGATACTTGACTGTCATCCATTGCTAATGATGTTGTCCTTGGCAATTTGCAGGGTGGAATTGAATCTGTTTCTGTTGGGGAAATCAGATTTAGTCTACGCCAATCCTTGGTCAAACTAGGGGTTGGTTTTATGTCTAGGGACCCAAAACTGCAACTGTTAATAAGTGATATAGAAATTGTTACAAGGACTTCAAATGGAAGTTCAAAGAAAACAGAGTCACGAAAATCTCGCAGATCCCGCAGTAGCCCAGGCAGAGGAAAGTGGATGGTTGTGGCTAATATGGCAAGATTCTTATCGATTTCTGTGACTGATATGGTGGTAAAGGTTAGTTGTTCTTGATGAAAAGGCTCATGTTTATGACTTATGCTTTGCGTATGCAAGCATCTTGGATTGTATTTATATATATCTGGTATAGTCATTTATAGTTCTTTTACAGCTTCTTATACTCATTAGATACATATGAAAATGGTCAAGTTGGCTTGTCTTAGAATGTTTAGCAATTGTTTTCAACAGATCATCCACAAAGGATTTTGTCTGGACTGGTTACTTGTGTAACTTGCTTGATCCACTATTTGACTTGGCCATTGTATTATATGTGATATCTATACTAACTTTATGTTATTTGTTACATATCTTTTACCCCTTAGGATCGTTACTACTAGATGATATTTATATGCGCAAAAATACGAAGTTTAGTTAAAGCGGCCATATTCAAAGTTTTAGAATGCTGTTGATTAGTCTATTTTTTTGCAATGATAAGGACGAATGCATATTTAGGGCAACTTTATGGTGGCATGTTTTTCCTTAGAATTAGATTTATTTGGGCCACTGAGAATTGAGGCGCTTTTTATATAGAAATCCGAAGTAGATTTCATGCAAATCATCAATGTGAATGTATGCATATTTTTTATTAGATATCTTGCGTCTTCCTGAAGGAAATACTTTTGGATTTGTTTCTCATCCAAACTTTTGTACCATCTTCCACCTTGTAAAGCTTAATATGTCTGCGATGGAGTTATCTTGGGGATACGTCTGCCAGACGTCTATTTCAATGTAACTGTAGCCCGAAGCAGCCAACTGGACTAATTATCATCTTGGTCTATGAAATCTGGATTGTGAAGTTATTGAGTAGCCCTGTACCTAGGGATTATAAGAGTTCTGTTCAGAACCACACTCGATTAGGAATAGAATGTTACATCCACCCTCCACTCCTCTAGTTTTGTCGATAGTAATCGAGTATTTTCCTGCAGGTTTACACTTTTATTTGCATATATGCCAGCACGCAAGTCTAAATGTAAATAGTTTCCTGAAAAATGGACACCATATGAATCTATCCTTGATCAATACGAGTATTTTGATTATATCTCTTCATGCTCAGCTATTTGACTAACTTGCCAGATAAAATGAAGGTACATCGCAATATATAGTATTTTTTATGTTTTTACGGCAAATATTAAAATGAACATTTGCAGGATTTATGTTTCTTAATCTGCAATGTGGTAGCATGCGTAATTAAATACTTAACAATCATAACGATTTGCAATATTAGGATTCAAAAGATGGGATTTAATTTAGTTAACAACTGAAATGAGAAGGGTATCCTTGTACTGCCTATTTTTTATTTTATTTTATTTATTTATTATTATTTTTTCTCAACTTCTGCTGAATAGCATAACAATATGTAGGTAAAGCGCATGATATTTTATTATAACCATGGAAGTCTTATACATATACGAGTTAACTTTTCTATGAAGCATGCTTTTTAAGTGTTTTATAAGATCAACTGGTCTTGATTTATTTTTTATACTGGGACAGACACCAAAGGCTAATGTAGAAGTAAAAGATCTGGGAGTTGAGATATCAAAGGATGGTGGTACAAAGCCTTCTATCCTAGTGAAGTTGCAACTTTTGCCTGTCATTGTTTATTTAGGTGAACCGCGTATTAGTTTTGATCAATCATCTAGCTTTAGCAATGGTGAAAGCTTTAACGCGGGATCTACATGCTTTGCAACAAATGATAAGGCTTCTGCTCCTTTCGTTTGTGAAGAATTCCATCTCGCATGTGAGTTTGGTCATGATAGGTTGGTCCTCTCTCTATTTTATATTATTTTTCTCTACAAACTTATGTTGCACTTTGTCATCTTTAAAGTAATGGGCTTTTGCATGTTTTTCCCTCCAATTTTGTGCTCTTCTTCAGAAGTTCTAGTAGTTAGTAGTTACATGTATATATGCTCCAGTGTGTATTTTTGGTGGAATTTTAATTACCAGAACAAATTGTTGTTTGGTATTATGTAGGACGGCACCCACCTGTTCAACTTTTTCCACCAAGGCCTCAACTATTGAACCTACTTTATGTAGCACCCAAATATGTATTAGGTTAATTACAAAACAAAATAATACCCCTTAGCTACTTTATCTAATATCTAAAGTAATAAAGTATCGAAGAATTGAAGAACGGAAACTGGATATATACTTGGGGTGGCCTGTTAAATAGTCTCCATAATTGGGTGACCTTATTGAAAAAGAGTTGAATAGTTTGGCATTCCGCTTATGTAATTGGTTTTTTAATTTGATATTTTTAAGATTTGGCTCAGATTGAGCAACAACTATGAGGTCAATCAACTTCATTATATATATAACAGTATATATATATATAATATATATATATATATAATATATATATTATATATATATATATAAATGAGTGGAATATAAGTGTATGGAAGGATGCTACTCTGTCCCGGTGACTGGATTGTTTGGCATTCCGCTTATGTAATTGGTTTTTTAATTTGATATTTTTAAGATTTGGCTCAGATTGAGCAACAACTATGAGGTCAATCAACTTCATTATAAAGCTAACAGAGTAGAAAACGTAGGGGGTGCAAGTTTCTTTCGTTTATACAATGGGTTGATTGTCGATTTCTGATAACAATTGGGTTATTTCTGCATATAGATATTTGTCTCAGGCTGGCTTGCGGTCTGAAGCAATACAGGTTCGTTGTGGTTTATTTCAGAAACTAAAAACCCATATTCTATCCATTTTACTCGGATATTATACAAAGAGGATGCATCGTTTTCTCTAACCACAGCGATGTAGGATTCGGAGACAGATGGGGATTGAGAAAACAGAACAGGAAGATATAAAACACAAATAGATGATTTAGAAAGTCCAAACAGGTTTTTTTTAAAAAATGCGCGTTTCTTGAGTGGAGAGACTTTTGATATCTTATGCTGACAAGCTGTGAGATATTACAAAGGATAGTATATGTATCTGTTTAAAGAAAATGTAGATAGTGTTATGTATTTTTGACCCATATGTCCAACCACTCTCAACCAATGTTGCAAAAATCGGTCAACTCGGCCGATTAATCGCCGATTACAAGGTAATCGGCCCTATACCTTGTAGAATTTCAAAAATTGGCCAAAAAATCGGCTGAATCGGCCCAAAAAATCGGCCAAAATCGGCTGAATCGGCCAAAAAATCGGCCGAATCGGCCAAAATCGGTCAGCTTTGAAAAAATAAAAATTTAGGCATTCTACTTAATTTGGGGATCGTTTATTTCACTTATAACGCACAATGAGCCTCATAATCAGAATTGGAGCCTTTTATTGAGGTTTGGAAACATAGTAGGCTTGGAATCAGTTACGATCTTTAGTTTGGTCTCCAGAAATACCCAAAACATGCAAAAAATGCCAATCCGATTAATCACCGATTAATCCCGCCTCGGCCGATTACTCGCTGCAGGGTGGTCGACCGCCCGGCTACCGATTCACGATTTTTGCAACATTCTCAACACAGTCCAAGATTGTTAGAAGTTGTTTTAGTCAAGCAGTTTACCTGTGAGTTTTTTATTTGGGTTCGATTGGGTGTGGAGACCCTGTGGAAAGGGAACTTGCTTGGTGATCACTATTTATGCTGCACTGCTAGAATAATCTAGCTTTTATCTTTCACCACCTTTGTGTGTTTTTTTTCTTTCCATGTTTGTGCTGTGTAAAATTTGTATGTTTTAGGAAGATGAGTAGTTGGGTCGACATGTTTGAATAAATTTCAATTCAGCATAGGGTTAAACATGTGTCCCTTTGTATCTCTTCTCCTCTCTGTCATATACACGGGGTTTTAGGTCATGTTACGTATGTAGTGTTGAGCTCTATTGTGGATTCATAACTGAGTTCTATCGATATTGAAACAAGTCTGGTGTCTGGTCTTGGTGTTGGACGTAGATAGTCTATTATAATAACATGTTACCTTTCTCTTCTTTTTAGTAAAAGATTGATGCTTTTCTATATACATTGCTGCAGAGAAGCAGGTATTGTAATAAAAAATGTTGACGTTTCTATTGGAGAAATTGCTTTGAACTTAAATGAGGAGCTGATTGCCAGTAAAAAGTCGTCTGTCACCCAAGTTGATGAAGTTCTAGGATCAAACGCGGAATACAACCTTGCTAAAAAGCAACAAAACAAACAAGCTGCTCTTTTGGCTGTTTCCAAGTACACGCCATTCATTCCAGAAAAGGTTTCCAGTGTTTGTATATGTTTACTTGTATTAATTTGTTATCTTCCTCTATTTACCTCCCTTCCCTCTTATGAGTGCTATAAAAGTCTCTTTCTCTCTCTGTAATAGGTTTTTCTCACCATGCCAAAGTTGAATGTGAGGTTTGTGCATAAAGAACACTGTATCGTTATGGAGAATAACATCATGGGCATCCAGTTAAAGAGTGTGAAGTCTCGGTTTGTTGAAGATATTGGAGAAAGTACACGTCTTGATCTTCAGTTAGATTTTAGTGAGATTCATGTATGGGCGTAATTTGTAATGTTTAGTATCTTGGCTTTCTCAGTGTTACTCATATTGATTATAACTCTCTTTCTAATGATAATCTCTTTGTTGTGATCTAGCTTCTCACAGAAGCTGAAAATTCTATGGTGGATATCTTGAAGCTTGCTGTTATGTCGTCGGTTTACATTCCATTACAGGTACAATTTTATACCATATGATCTGCATACATCTAACTAAATTAAACTATAATTTAATTAACTAAACCTCCCTACAGTCCTGTCCCATACCACCCGCTTTTCCCCATCCAATAAAATCGTAAATCGTCGGCCACTGCCTGGTATCCTTAAAAGAACAAAAACCCGTAAACTATTCGTCGCTGCCGCTGCGCACGGGTACCATGCTAGCAGCTTTAAAATGATAGTGTTATCGCTACTTATACCATGGTGGCATTTTAATTGATTTATTTCCTTATCTTTACTTATTACAAAAAGCTACATATAAACAAAAAAATGAGGGTTGGATTCTAGAATTAGCTTTCACTGGCTTTTCTACATATATTGTGCATGGATTTTGGTTCTTGTCTAAGATCACTTATGTGTCTATTCTTATTTTTTAGTGTATATTGTGTTGCACCTGAAATGCTTTCTGGTTTATGGTTACACTGAACCAACTTCTTATCTTTTAGAATGCTTGCGTTTTCAGCCTGCATCACCTATTAGATCTGAAATTGATGTAAAGCTTGGAGGCACTCGATGCAACTTAATGATGGGAAGGTTGAAGCAATTAATGAAATTGAGCTCTTCAAAGAAGAAAACGATGTTGCTTCGAGATGAAAATGCTAATGCGGTAACGGTAACGTCAAGTGGTTCCAAAGCCATAATGTGGACGTGCACAGTTTCAGCCCCAGAAATGACTATTGTCCTCTTTAATTTAAATGGATTGCCAATTTATCATGTAAGTGTTTTATCTTTTCATACTCCTAAAAAAAAAATTCTAATTTTTTATCTCATTATAGTTTACCTATAATCTATTCAGAAATAAAGAGATTCGTCTATATTGAAATTTCAGTTTCTGAAATCATAGGAAAATTCTAAAAAGAAAATCAAAAAGTTAGTTACATCAGATGCAAATCTTATTAAGTTTCATAATATTCAGTTTATGTACCTTTGGTAAGCATATTGTAACACAATTGGGTGGTCTGCTCACTATATTTAGGAAGTGTGAGTTTCAAGTATACAATTGCTAGCTTGTTTGTGGATCATCTTCCAATAAAAGATTAATGCAACAAATGTTATGCCTGTGTCGTGAACGTAGATAAACTCAAACATTTTGAAGAGGTCCTCAAATGTGGATGTTTAGGGGATACTTCAAGAAAATGAGATTCAGATGGATATTTAAATACATTTAGGTAACTGAAACATATGATGGCTATGGAACTGAAACTATTATGATCGTAGCTCTCAAATACTTAGTAGTTTTTTGGATGGCCTTTATGACCCTATTTTCATGAGTATACTAAACTTTTTGTCATTCTCTATTCCCAATCATTTTCAGGGTTGCTCACAGTCCTCACATGTCTTCGCCAACAACATATCTAGTACAGGAACTGCAGTTCACTTGGAACTTGGAGAACTGAATTTGCACATGGCAGATGAGTATCAAGAATCTTTGAGGGAAACCCTTTTTGGTGTGGAAACAAATACTGGTTCATTATTGCACATAGCAAAAATCAGCCTTGATTGGGGCAAAAAGGACAAGGAGTCAGCTCAACAAGATAGTTCTAAGTTTATATTGGTTCTGTCTGTTGACGTAACTGGCATGGGTGTGAACTTGACATTCAAGCGTGTTCAGTCCCTGCTGTCAACTGCTTTGTTGTTCAAATCACTGTTAAAAAGTTCATCTCCATCTATTAAAACATCTGCACAAATCCGAGGGCGTTCGACATCTGGCAAAGGGCTTCGGTTAATTAAATTTAATCTGGAACGCTGCTCTGTGAATCTCTGCAGTGATGTGGGCTTGGAAAATGAAGTTGTTAATGACCCAAAACGTGTCAACTATGGATCACAAGGTGGCCGGGTTCTTATTAGTGCATTAGCTGATGGGACTCCACGATCTGCAAAAATTGCATCAACAGTTTCCAATGAGCACAAGACAGTAAAGTGTACTGTAACCCTAGATATTTATCATTTTAGTTTGTGTTTGAACAAGGAGAAACAGTCGACTCAGGTGGAGCTTGAAAGAGCTAGATCTATGTATCAGGAACATTTGGAAGACAACAGTTCTGGTACAAAAGTCACTTTATTTGACATGCAGAACGCAAAGTTTGTTAGGAGAGCTGGTGGTCTTAAAGAGATAGCTGTTTGCTCTCTTTTTAGCGCCACTGATATTACAGTCAGATGGGAGCCAGATGTTCATTTAGCATTGGTTGACCTAGGGTTTCGACTCAGGCTACTGATTGACAACCAGAAGCACATATATGGTAGTGGAGATAAAGGTGATGAACTTAGGAAAGAAGAATCTTTAGGATCGTTGCAGTCAGAAAAGAATAAAAGAAAAAAGGAATCTCTTTTTGCTATTGATGTTGAGATGCTTACTGTAACTGCTGAAGCTGGAGATGGTGTTGAAGCCATGATTCAGGTTCAGTCAATCTTTTCAGAAAATGCTCGTATAGGTGTACTTCTAGAAGGACTAAGTCTCAGTTTCAATGATGCAAGAGTGTTCAAGAGTGGCAGGATGCAAATCTCCCGCATACCAAGTGTAAAAGCTGAGTCAGATATTAAGTGGGACTGGGTGATTCAAGCATTTGATTTACATATTTGCATGCCATACAGATTACAGCTACGTGCTCTTGATGATTCCATTGAGGAAATGTTGCGAGCTTTAAAGCTTGTTACTGCTGCAAAAACAAAAGTAATATTTCCGTTCAAACAAGATGGTGCAAAACCTAAAAAGTCTAGTTCCGTGAAATTTGGTTGCGTGAAGTTTTATATTCGTAAGTTGACTGCTGACATTGAGGAGGAACCCTTACAGGGTTGGCTTGACGAGCATTACCAACTAATGAAAAATGAGGCTCGTGAACTGGCTGTTCGGTTTTCTTTACTGGACTCAATTACTGCAAAAGGGAGCCAATCTTCTGCTGTTCCTGATGAAGAGGATTCTGTTAACAAAAGCACGTTCCAAGTTGGCGGAGAAGAGATTGATGTGCATGATACATCATCTATCGAAAAACTTAAGGAGGAAATTTATAGGCAGTCATTCCGGTCTTATTATCGGGCATGTCAAAGTCTTGTGACAGCAGAAGGCTCGGGTGCTTTTCAGAGTGGATTCCAGTCTGGTTTTAAACTTAGCACCTCAAGAACCTCTCTCTTTTCGATTACTGCGACAGAGCTAAATCTTAGCTTGTCAGCGATTGAAGGTGGTGAAGCTGGGATGATAGACTTTGTACAGAAGCTTGATCCAGTTGCCCTGGAATATAAAATTCCATTTTCTCGCCTCTATGGATGCAACCTTAGTTTGGAAACAGGCTCTCTTGTTGTTCAGCTAAGAAACTATACTTATCCCCTTCTTGCTGGAACCTCTGGTAAATGTGAGGGTCGGATAGTGCTTGCTCAACAGGTCAGAGCGGAGTTTTCTTCTCTTCTTACTATGTTCAGTTTTTCGCTTTTTCTCTTCTAATGACTAGACCACCCCCTCTCTCTCCCACTCTTCTATATTCTTAACTGACTGATATGAGCATGTGGTTGAGAAATCCTTGAAAATGTGGTATCCGCCATTAGTAGTCTTTTCACCAATGACAAAATGTTTTCTGTATTAGAAATTTACCCTTTTGTTGTGTGGCGCTGACCCATTTCTGGTTCGCTACATTGTTTAGCTAACTATTGGTGTCATACTCATTCTCATTTCTGCCTTGCATAAACACAAGTTATTTGTTGCGCTGTGTAGAATTCTGTCTAAAACTAAATGTCTCATGTTGAACAATGTATTATACTGATTCTTGACACTATAAGAGCTTTTGCTTAAAGACACTCCTAGCTGTATCTGGGTTGATTCTGTTTTTTCACTTGCATTGTTTGGCTCCGTTGAGGATAGAACTATTAATTGGATAATAGAAATGACTCTGAATTGTTCTTGCAGGCCACACCCTTTCAACCCCAAGTTCTCCATGATGTCTATATTGGTCGATGGAGGAAAGTCCAAATGTATCGTTCAGTTAGTGGCACAACTCCACCAATGAAAACCTATTTGGATTTGCCATTGCTTTTCCAGAAAGGAGAAATATCTTATGGAGTGGGTTTTGAACCAGCTTTGGCTGATTTGAGCTATGCCTTCACAGTCGCTTTACGTAGGGCTAACTTATGTGTTAGGAACCCAAATGCTTCTAATGTCATGCCCCCAAAGAAAGAAAAAAGCTTGCCATGGTGGGATGAGATGAGAAATTATATTCATGGAAAGACCACGTTGTGTTTTTCTGAGAGCACATTTAATATTCTTGCTACAACAGATCCATATGAAAAGTCTGATAAACTCCAAATTTCTTCTGGATATATGGAACTCCGACACTCGGATGGGCGTATTTTTGTTTCAGCAAAGGACTTCAAGATGTTTACAAGCAGTTTGGAAAATCTTCTACGCAATTCAACAATTAAACCCCCAGCTGGCACATCTGGCCCTTTTTTAGTGGCCCCCAGCTTTACACTTGAGGTTACAATGGACTGGGAATGTGAGTCAGGCAATCCACTCAACCATTTTTTGTTTGCACTTCCTTCGGAACGTGTAACACGTGACAAAATATATGATCCATTCAGATCAACTTCACTATCGTTGAGGTGGAATTTCTCTCTCAGACCCATCTCTTCTCTTTCACAGTCTCCAAGTAATGGTTATGGTGCATTTGACACAGCTTTGCATGACCAGTCTAAATTAGAGAATGATTCAATCAGTTCACCATCTCTAAATGTCGGCCCTCATGATTTTGCTTGGCTCATACAGTTCTGGAACTTAAACTACAATCCTCCTCAAAAACTACGCTACTTTTCTAAATGGCCTCGTTTTGGCATCCTTAGAATTCCCAGGTCTGGTAACTTGTCTTTAGACAAAGTCATGACAGAGTTTATGTTCCGAGTTGATTAAACTCCAACGGTGTTAAGGAATATGTCGTTAAATGAAAATGATCCAGCTAAAGGATTGACATTTAAGATGACAAAGTTGAAATTCGAGATGTGTTACAGTCGTGGCAAGCAAAGGTATACATTTGATAGCAAGCGTGATATTCTTGATCTTGTCTACCAGGGTCTTGATCTGCATATGCCTAAGGTATTTCTTAATAAAGATGATTGCACCAGTGTTATCAAAGTTGTTCAAATGACGAGGAAAAGTTCAAAATCCTCATCGGCAGACAGAGTTGTAAATGAAAATGGTGGAAATGCCAAAGGAATCACAGAAAGGCATCGTGATGATGGATTTTTTGTTTTCATCTGATTATTTTACAATTAGAAGGCGATAGCCAAAGGCAGATCCTGCTAGATTGTTGGCATGGTAGGAAGCTGGTAGAAAAAATCTTGAGATGACATATGTTAGGTCAGAGTTTGAAAATGGAAGCGAGAGTGATGAACATGCAAGGTCCGACCCAAGTGAGGATGATGGGTATAATGTGGTAATTGCTGATAACTGTCGGCGTATTTTTGTCTATGGACTGAAGCTACTATGGACGATTGAAAATAGAAATGCTGTTTGGTCTTGGGTTGGTGAGTTATCTAAAGCATTTGCACCTCCAAAACCTTCTCCTTCACGTCAGTATGCCCAGAGGAAGCTGCTAGAAGGAACCCAGATGCATGATAAAAATGAATCCCTTCAAGATGATGCCTCAAAGAGCTCTTCTACTGGTCCAGGCGCAAGTTCATCTATACAAAAGGAGGCATCAGGATCAGACCCATCTCTAGCAAGTTCATCTAAAGCAGAGAGTCAATCATTTAGTGCTATTGGTAAGTGCAAAGCTGCTTTAAGGTTTTCTTTGAGCATATATTGATCAACATATATTTTCTCACATATAGGGGTTTCACTTTTTTAATATCATTGTATATGCATTGGGTTTTGTTTGAATTCAGCCAAATCAGAAATTTGAAATGAGATGGCAAGAGTCAAATTGGTCAATGGTCTAAAAGTCACCCACATGCTATTATGATGCATTCAACCTGTTATTTTTGTTTTCTTTAAAGATTTCGATAATTTTTGTAACAGTGTCTTCTTTGTGATTATTATTATAAGAGTAGTTTTTTAAGTTTTTTTGAAAATGGATGAAAAATGTCAGGTTTTACTCAACCCGTTTCAAGCGGTATGATAAGTGACCCGTTCCAACCTTAAACCCCTTTTGACCCATTAGTCAAGCTGCCTGTCGCATAGTGATAGCTCTGATAAGTCACCATTGTTTACATAACGTCTATTGTAAGACATTGTTTCTGTGTCAAAGGCTTTAGTGTATTTTTTGTTTAATTGTTAGATAAGCATGGATTTGATGACTCTGACGAGGAGGGCACTCGTCGTTTCATGGTAAACGTTATCGAGCCGCAATTTAATCTTCACTCGGACGATGCCAATGTAAGTTGTTACGGTGGTAGAAGTGACTTTTATTGGAAACTACTTCAGTTATTAGATTTAAGAAATCTTCTTTTCCATGCATGATTCACTATTTTATTTTATTTTTTATTTTTATTTTTATTTTTTCTGAGTTGAAAATAAATAAAATCAGAATAGAAGAGGAGATAAAATATAAATGAAGCTGCTTAGTCATGGTTTGTGTATGTTTTGCATTTAAATGGTTCATTTTTGTATGGTCAACAGGGTAGATTTTTGCTTGCTGCTGTTGGCGGGAGAGTTTTAGCTCTCTCATTTCATGCAGTTCTCAACGTCGGTATAGAGATGATCAAACAAGCACTTGGCAGTGGAGATGTGAATAATTCTGAATTGACATGGAACCGCATGGAGCTATCAGTGATGTTGGAACATGTGCAGGCTCATGTGGCTCCAACTGATGTTGATCCCGGGGCTGGACTTCAGTGGTTACCAAAGATTCGTAGAAGCTCTCCAAAAGTTAAGCGTACTGGGGCTCTACTTGAAAGAGTGTTTATGCCATGTGATATGTTCTTCCGCTACAACAGGCACAAAGGCGGAACAACAGATTTAAAGGTGCCCTCTCTCTCTCTCACACACACACACACACCCCATTCTATATATATGCTCATTAGTTGTTCAATTCTTTGTGTTCCAGGTCAAACCTTTGAAAGAGCTTGCATTCAATTCTCAAAATATAATAGCAACTATGACATCTCGCCAGTTTCAAGTTATGCTTGATGTTCTGAAAAATCTACTCTTTGCCAGGCTTCCCAAGTAAGAATAGCCTAATTTTACCATGTCACTAGTCATGAAGCTGACTCTGTTGTTAATTAGTAATTTGGGATTAAGCTGTATAGATTTAATATAATTGATTATGCAAAATTTTTGTCTTGCATATATACTACCAATTTCATATCTAAATTTTTTATTCCAATTACCAAGTAATGAGTATACCGTGTTGATTTTTGATATTTATCTGTTGTGTATGGGAATGTGAGCTGTGACAGACATTAGCCACTATGAATGACAATGCTCCAAATTATTTAGATGCAGTGTTACTTTCTGGATGATTAAAACAAATATTAATATATCCCTGAAATTAAAAATATCTACTTGAAACACAGTAAGAGTTAATAGAGAACATTATTTTGGAGTATTAAGGATAAAAGTATATTTATTTTTATCTGAGTGGATGCTCTTTGTTGGTGTCTTACTATCTGAAAACTGTCAGTGGACTACATGCGTGTCCTGATATGCTGCAAGTTACGTAGCTACATCTTTCACTTGTAAGGCAATTGACTGAAGTTTGTAATCCAGGCCTCGGAGAAGTAGTCTTCCCAAATCAGCAGAAGACGACGATGACATTGAGGAAGAATCAGATGAGGTGGTTCCCAATGGCGTTGAAGAGGTTGAATTAGAACGAGTCAACCTTGAACAGAAGAACGAGCACGGAACTTGCTTTTTGACGATATACGGAAGCTTTCTCTGTTTATTGATGCTTCTGGAGATTCATATTCAGATAAGGAAGGGAATCTTTGGATGATAACTGGTGGAAGATCCACACTGGTAAGATGCAAAAATTTTCAGCTAATTATTTTGCTAAACTTCGCAATGTGTTATTAGGCTAAAACTCAATTACTGGACTAATATATATTGAAATATGTTACTAGGCTAGAATGTATTCAAGAACTGTTTAAATGTATTATTTCTCACAGGCATGCATTTCGAGTTGAGTTCTGTATATATTTCTTTCATCATGTTTTGAAAGCAAAACATCTAAGTTCATATATAACTATGGCTTTTCTGTTTTATGTTGTATTGTCTTATTTTGGTGGCATCGTTGATATAAAAAAGTACTTATATTTTTCTGATGTATTTTAAATTCATGGATTGCAGCAATTAGACAACTCATAGCATGAACAACTGTATACATATAGATACAAGTTTATGTTGCAGTTGACAGGTTTACCAGTTTATGCTTTTACATATACACGCTGACTAAGTTTATCATGATTTGTTCTGTGCTGATTTCTTAATAGTTCGATTTGTTTTTTATCACACACTTGCAATAAGATGCAATAAGTTCGGAGCCCTACAACTCTTCTTAGAGTTCATACATCACATGAAGAGCTCCCCTCTAAAAACAATTAAATAATGTGGCTAGTTGTCAAACTATGATTCTTTCATTGTCCATGTATGTTCATCCCGGTAGTGCATGTTTCACTTGAAATTGGTAATATCTGCAAGTTTTTAATTGTTTAACATACAGTGGGCATGTCTGCATGTAAATAAGCAGCAAAGTTTGTGATTATCATTGTTGTATTCTTCATTATATTTGAAAATACTAAAATGCTTCACATGCACAGGTGCAAAGACTGAGGAAAGAATTGGCAAATGCACAAAAATCTAGAAAGATCGCTGCTGCATCTTTGAGGATGGTTATGCAGAAAGCTGCACAAATATGACTTATGGAGAAAGAGAAAAATAAAAGCCCATCATGTGCCATGCACATATCATTGCAAATCAACAAAGTGGTTTGGGGACTGCTTGTGGATGGAAAATCTTTTGCAGAGGCCGAGATAAATGACATGGTAAGCTTTCAAAGACCTTTTGGTTGTTCTACCTTACTTTTAAGACCGAAGGAGGTCCCTCCTATAAAAAGGCAAAAAAGAAGAATATTTGTACCCAAAGTTGTTGGGATAGACTTAAAATGGACTGAAAACAAGTTACAGAACAGTGCAACCCAAGACCAAACATAATGGAGATTAAACCCTAGGGTGTCTACATAATGGTATTCTTCCGTGTATTCTTGTTCGAATCCATCATTTTTGATATTTGACATGTCTATTGTATGCAAACTTTAACTCTCTTTACCCCTGTTGTGAAACGTGGTGAATTTCTACTTCTCGTAACAATCTCCACCATAGGCTTATTTTAATGTTTGCATTGGAGATGATCAATGTAGGTGTTACCTCACTTCTCTCAACTCCTGCAATCCAGCCTTCTCTTGCTTATCATCAGTTTTATTCCTGATCTCATTTTGTTGCTCACATTCACATCTATGGTACACTTGTCTTTTTCCTAACAAGTTAATGTCCAAATGCACTTGTGATCCTCTTCCTTGTCCAATAAAGTTTCATTTCTCATACTCCGTGTTATTTGTTATTTCAGCTTTATATCTATAGATCTGAAAGTGTTCTTCAAAGAATAATTTTTAACACATTGCCTAGTAGCATCAATTGTTATTCTTTCATCATGTGATCCATGGATAACATTAAGAATGACAAGGCCTCGATCCCAATCTTGGGTAATTCTAGAGGCAGGGGGAATTTCCTGTCTCATGGTTGCATATGTTTTCTCACTTCTTACATTCTGGTTGTTCCTTGGTGTAAACCTTTGACATGTATTGTAAGGGCTTTTGTTTCAGAAGTTTGTCATGTCACTTCTTATCATAAACAAACACCAAATGCATATTCTTTTCCTGACTTTCATAAGATTTTATTGAGTTGTTCAACCAAGAAAATAGTCTTTAACTCTAAATCCTTTGTTTAGCCTAAATTGAATTGATACCTTATTCTCAAATCTTAGCCTATCCTCAAAACCCACACTTGTAGTGTCATTGTGAGGCAGGTAAGCTACGTTGAAACCTTTAGGATTTACTACAAGATGGTAGAATTTGTTGACTTCCATACTTTTTAGTGCTTCCATCATCTTCGGCACTACACGTATACAAGTTCTATTAGTATTGCGGAAAAAGTCGCTAAGTTTATTGTACACGCCATGCTATGTTCATTGAACATCATATCAAAATTCTCTTTCTTCGTGTGGAGTTTTAGTTATTCAGCTTGCATTGTATGTCACAAAATCACCTTTTATTATATAATCCAGTTGTAGCATCACTAGTCGAGTTATACTTGTCAACCATGTAAAACCTGTCTATTTCATGAGGAAAAAAACTCATGTACACTCACCACCAATAGCTACTAAATATGTGAATATATACTGAAAGATTATCCTATATCCCTATTAGAAGATAAATCAATGTATATTCAACCTCTACATTAAATATTAAATTCTAGTTTCTCAACCAAGTAGGTTTGGTTGACCTATAACAATAGATATTACAGCACTTTCGACAATAAAACTTGCACCTCATTCCTTAAGATGAAATTTTGGAAGAATGGTGTAAAAATTGAATCTTCATGTTTCAAAAGCTTATTCTCCTTATTCTTCTTTTTTGTGTTCTTGTTTGGTTGTTGAATTTTATCCCTTTGTGGGGGTCAGGAGTGGGTTTCATTCCTGACGATCTAATAAATCTTTTTGTTGTATGCAGATATATGATTTTGACAGAGATTATAAAGACGTAGGTCTCGCTAGGTTCACAACAAAGTACTTTGTTGTGAGAAATTGCCTGCCTAATGCCAAGTCTGACATGCTTCTGTCAGCATGGACTCCTCCTCCTGAATGGGGAAAGTACGTAATGATTTCTCTTTCTGCTTTATGCTTTGCTTTTTCATGCTAAGCTTGGTGACAGTTTTGAATTGGAAATATATATATATATATATATATATATATATATATATATATATATATATATATATATATAGCAGTGATCTATTACTATTATTGCTCATGACATACAAGTTTTGATCATGGGAATTTGTCCTTTTATTGTTATTCTAAAACAAGATGCCTGTCCCTCTTTCCCTCGTGACCTGCCCTCTTTTGCTAGGTCCCTGCCTCCATATATCTTGTACTTGCATTTCCATAACTGTATCTTGTCATGCATGTTTATGAGCTGACACATACTTTTTGCTGTTGCAGAAAGGTCATGCTTAGAGTAGATGCAAAACAAGGAGCTCCAAAGGACGGCAACTCACCTATTGAATTATTCCAGGTGCGGATTCACACTCACTGTTTAATATGTTCTGTATCACATATGGGAAAAGTAAATATCCATAGTCGTGGTGAATCTTATAGTCAAAGTAATTGTAATTATTTTCTTTTAACATTTCCGGAACAGTGGATCACTTAGAGATGATATTCTTGAAGTAAAAATGCACCACACATTAATTAACAATTGATCATCATAATAGTCGCTCTTACAATACGCATTGCAAATTGGATTGGGTAGAGGGTTGGCTGAAATAATAACTCTAAGAATATCTTTATTTTTATGTTTGGCACCTCCTTTACGCCCCTCATGATCTCTTCTTGAAATTTGCTTACCACTATGTAAATACTCTTTCAGTATGCCTGTTACTACCACAAGAACGATTCCTAAATCATTTTATATACGGGTAATATAAATGTAATATGATGCGAGTGGACTGGTGTGAGCAGATTTTTCATCACTCCAATAATACTCATTAAGCCTATCAAATTTGTAAATCATGATTGGAGTTCACTTCCTTAAAATTGCAAAGTCTGAAGACGCATGTATTCTATATCAAGTGTTACTCTCTTGTAGGTCAATAGAATTTTTCAGGTGGATTCCAATTATGGTATCATGAAAGTTTGGTATTGAGCTTGTTGTTACAATAATCCTTCAACTATGTCATCTTTACAGTCGGACGATAAGCATGCACACCTTCTCCTTACCATCTGGACCCACAGCTTCTTTCTCATCCCTATCCTTCCATAATACCAACCGAAATAACTAATAAATGCTTACTCATCAATGCTCAACTGGGTTGTGAATATATTCTGTACTAATCAAAACGACTGTTTAATCGTTATAGGTGGACATTTACCCTTTGAAAATACATTTGACGGAGATGATGTACAGAATGATGTGGGAGTACTTCTTCCCTGAGGAGGAACAAGACAGTCAGCGACGACAGGTTAGGAGACTTTCTATTATTGACTTGTCAAATTTTTGGAAAACTGTAACAATTGAACATTGCCTTGTGATAAATAGGAAGTTTGGAAGGTCTCAACTACTTCTGGTTTAAGACGAGCAAAAAAAGGTTCCATTGTGAATGAGGCTTCTGCTTCAAGCAGTCACTCAACAAAAGAATTAGACGGATCCTCCAGATCCAACCCTTATGTAGTGCCAGTAACATCTGGAAGCAATCATTCATCCATCCATGGTGATACGACACATGTGGGTTTTTGATCGCCTTTAATATTATAATGTTTCTTTGGTGTCAGGTTTCTTAAGCATATCACTAATCATTGGTGATGCCACCACACATGCAGGCATCTAAGGGGCAGAATGGGAAAGTCATAGCACTCGAGTTAGGACGATCTTCATCTTTTGACAGAAAATGTGAAGAATCTGTTGCAGAATCTGTTGCAGATGAACTTGTGCTACAACTTCATTCTTCGAATTTTGCTCCATCAAAGATGGAATATAAGGACACTAAAACTTCTAAAACTTCTAAAACTGGTCGTTCTTCTCAAGAGGAAAAGAAGATAAATAAACCAAATGATGAGAAAAGGTCTAGACCTCGGGTAATGAGGGAATTCCATAATATCAAGATAAGTCAGGTTGGTCGAGGATTAAATTTATGATATTATTCACAAGTCCAGCTAGCTTTTTTTTTTTTTTTTTTTTTTTTTGAAAAGGTGAATATATATTAACCAAAACCATATAACAGATTACAATAAGCTAGCTATGTAAGAGTGCAATGACATGCCAAACACTCAAACACATGCAGCTATACCAAACAAATACAATACTTAAATGAACAAAACAAAATATAGACATGAACTATCCTCTCTGCACATTCTATTCACCAAGTCACCAACCTATGACTACATTTCCTTATCTGAGAGACAGACAAAAGGTCCATTAGTGCAGAAACTCCCAACCTCACAGGCTCACACTAAGAGACCTAAAGCTGCTGCACAGAAAGGCATCATCATAGGCAGAAGTCACATTCAATGGCTACATTTCCTTGACTAACTATACAAATTGCATAGACCATAAATTGCGGCACCCTCCTTACCTCACAATTATGATCTATAGAACAGATACTTATCAAGGCCTCACCATCAAATGGACTTCTCTTCCTTATTCTCCATATTGTAGAATTAGCATTTGTTAAGCCCCATTTTTCATGGGTCACTAGCCCCCATCCAAGACCGATTCTACTTTCTAACCATCTCACACCATGACTTTTAAAGCCTTATCTTCCCATCTTAGTTTCCATCTTTCTGCAACTTTCAGAACAGCTCTTGATTTCTTGACTCTTAGCCCCATCAGCTTAAACTGAACATTCTCAGAAACGAGTGTCACCAAAGTTTCCTCTGTTCTGAATTCTTGCTTAAACTGTCTAAAATTCCTTTCTTGCCAAACATAATAAACACTAACCTGTGAACAACACTAACAGTAGCTAGCATTTTTTTTCTTGCTCTATTAATGTATCTTCCTTCATTACATGGAACAGGTTGAACTACTAGTGACGTACGAAGGCTCTAGATTTGCTGTTAGTGAGCTATGGTTGCTTATGGATACATTCCATCGTGTGGACTTTAATGGAACCTGGAGGAGGCTGTTCTCAAGGGTTAAGAAACATATTATTTGGGGGGTTCTCAAATCAGTCACAGGAATGCAGGTAAATGACATATTGATACTCTCCTTTTAAATGTTTATTGGAGCAGTTGGGGCAAACTGGCCCCTCTTTTCTTTTTTAATCATTACAAGAAGTTTTGTATATATTCCTTGGCTTGAACTCCTATAATGCCAGCTCAAAGATCAGCTTAAATTCGTTGCAGTTTTGGCTAAGTACGTAATATTGGACATATTTTAGTTCATACAGTGTTATCCTATTGATCAATGAGGGATTGGATATCTATATAAACAGTGACAGCCATGAGGGGTACCCCAACCCACACAAACAAAAGGAATAGAGGAATACAGTTAATTCAGTCCCCGTTCATAGATTTCTAGGTCCACCACTATATATAGGCTTTTAATCTACTGCAAGTGTTACCATGCTATGGGTTGTATCAAATTTAGATTAAACTAGCCAACTATGTTTCAACCTCAACTGCTCTTCTCTAATAATCATTCTGTGAGAGTTTAATCTCCATCCAAGTCTGACAAGTACAAAAATACAATAATGCGAGTTTTAAATGTTAAGCTCGATCTTGTAAATCTACCTGTAAAATCTTAACTAGGATAAACTAGATGTTAGCCAACTAGGGTTTTTTGATACTTATTCTGATAACCACAATGATTCGACTAGCATAATTTAGATGAATAATGTGATGTTATTTTATTACAAGAGCATAGAGTATTCGACAAACCGGACAACATTAACACGTGTTC
>CP139506.1:179000088-179278870 GCA_021014915.2 Artemisia tridentata subsp. tridentata
TCTTTACGTCTTTTCCACCATGCTCATATGTCTTTTGACTTTTGTTCTTCATATCTCAAGTAGTTCTCACTTCATAAGCTTCAATCTTTGACTTGTGAAAGTTTGACATGCTTGATCTTTGACTTTTCTTTAACTTCTTTGAACTTTAGTTATCTCTTAGTCTTGGTGAGAACTATATCTTCGGGATATGAGCATGATGGAATGGTGGTGGTGGAACTCCTGGTCTCCATGATTTCCTGTAGGTAAATAGTTAGCAATAAATCATCCGGCACTTACAGATTCGGACTTCGAGATCGTCAACAGCATAGTGTGAAGACTTTCTCTAATCCTAGCCAAGGCCGTTCTGAACCGGATGCCCCCGAAAGAGCTGACACAAACACACCGAAGTGTATCAATGTTTCAGTGAGCTGCTGAAGTATACCGAAGTATCACTCCACGACTGTAGACCGTTTGGTACCACCATGAACACTAAGCGTAACCCACAAGGGATTACCGAAGTGACCTGCTGTCAGGGCTGTTTTATGTTGACCCTGGCAGGATTTCCATTCAATCACTGAGAATCATAATTTATGAATTCACTCATTAATGTTCTCGGCAGATTACTAAGATCTGCGTAGGACACTCTTATAATTTACAACTGGTGTTCCTTTTGTTGAACAACCAGTGTAGAAATGCTAAGTGTTCCTAAGAGATCTTTGATGTATCTCATGGCTCTAGACTCGATAAAGTGCTTATTGTTTTGAGTCGTCGGAGGCATGGAGCAGATTGCCTCCTTTTCAATATCAACACATCTCGGAGTGAGAGGTCGATAGATAATGAAGGGTTCTCCGTGTGAAATGAAACAAGTGTCTTTTGAGAGACACCTGAGTGGCTAGAAGGTTTAGTGCAGTGCGTCACTGGGTCCATGACGGCTTAATCTTCAATACCGGTGTTACCGTAGTAACAACCAGTAGCATATGTATTGAACCCGGTGTCTGCCCTAAGGTTGATCAAATGGAGGGCTATTTCTTTTCACCCTTTTCATTACTTTTCTTTTTCATTCTTCGACCCCTTCTTTCTCCTTTCATTTCGTTTCCCCTTTTTTTATCATACCTAGGACTTTCTAGTTCTAAACTATTGGTATTCGTCCTTGGGTAGATCCCTCCGGCTCTGGCGGATCATAAGACGGTTTCCTAACCTTAGTCACCTTATAACTCCATGACTAATCCTATGTTTGCCATAAACCAATCTTTTTGAAAATCTCTCAAATTGCTTATGATAGTAAAAACATATTTTGTTAACACTTTGAGAGTTTGTTGATTTTCAGAAATACTCCCCCTTAACATGTGCTCATAAGTATTTAAGGTAAATTTTCACATGTCGGGTAGAGACAACACTTTTGGAATTGATCGATTTTCAATGAATATGATCGTTGCGAGACACGTTTACATCACTAGTAGAACTAGCTTGAAATTATTACCCATCCAGATCATATTCAAATAAAATCTCTCAAAATCGGTACATTCTACTCAGACAAGTCCTTTGCGAGACACGTTTACATCACCGGATAAACCAGCTTGAAATTATTACCCGTCCAGGACATGTCTTTTCGATTACTGACTTTTGATATCGTCAATTTGAGGATACAATTCCTGAGTCGAGCTCATACGAGATTTCAACTTTTTATTACCATATTTTAATCACATCTTTATTCTCCCCCTCAAAAATAGCATATTCATGTTGTTTTCGATAAACTTTTTGATTAAAATATGCTTTTTGAGGTTTACGGGAAGAATTTCAAGAACTTTTGTATTTTAGAACAATATTTTATTTTTCAAGTGCTCCCCCTTGACAAGGGAATACTTTTTCTATTGAGCAGAATTTTGAAAAAACTTAGAAAATTCTGGTTAATTCTACTCAATAGTAAGAAGATTTCGCTCCTTATATGAGGATTGTGGCACTGAAACGTACCACAGGGTCCTTTCATTACAGGAATGGGTTGTGCACTGTGATGTGTGCACAAGCCATTATCAACAATTATATAAGCAAGAATTATCAATTAAAGAATATACCAAACTCTTACATCATCCCGAACTTCTGAATGTAGTGAAGATTGGATCAGGTCTTTGGAAGTTCCTGATTGGGAATGATGGTCGTCCTCCAACGTAACTCTCTAGCCGTCTCATTTGATCTCTATGAAACAGCGTTCTCTCAATCTTTAGCACAAACTGACGGATTTCTCTTAGCTGAGCACCCGTCTACCTTCTTGTCTTGTTCAACAACTGATCTCGAACTCGGATAACCAACCCATCACGAACCTTCTTTAGTGTGTGATCGCAGAACTTATGAACGTCCTTATACGCCATGAAGCAGTTAATCGTCAGATCGCTCTTGTAAACGAATCCGAAAGTTGGATCCTTCTTCATGGTGTATTGGGCTTCATTGTTGAATTGAGGAAGTGATAGCAGTGGTGCAGTTAGATTCAACTTCCTCTGGTAGCTCTCGACCCCAAGCTACAGATCTTTTACACGTTCTTGGATGATCTTCCTTCTAATAAAGTAGAGTATGGAAGTGTTGAATGCGTATTGAAGATCAGTTGTGAAATGTTGCAGCTTCTCTTGAACCTTGATGAGGTACATATCTTCAAGGTCATTTAGACTTAAATCTGGGAAATCTGCTTCAGAGAACGTGTAGAGCTGCTGGTCGTGCCTTCTAACTTGGATTTTTGTCAAGAAGGTGTAGTCATATTTCTTTTCTCCTTCAAGACTGACCACAGCAAGAATCCTTAGGTCACTTTTCACTGGAGTATGAGACTTCTTGGTGAGTTTACTCTTGTACCAAGTCTTCCTCTTCTCGAACCAATGATAAATACCCAGGCGCGCATCTTGGTCATACTGCACTTTGTTGGTGATGAAAAGTCTTGTGGCAGTTTCCTCGATGGCTGGTTGATTATAACTTGCTGTGGGGATCAAAGTTATTAAGGTTGCATACTTTGGTTGACATTTGATTCCGTGTATGAGTAATTCAAGATCATTGTTGAAGAAGAATTGGTATGGAATGGCTGGTTGATCGGAGACTCGAATCACCGGCAACGGCTTCATCCAATCTGTGATATATGGTTGGTTGGTTCTAGACGTGCTTCCAACCATTATCACATCCGGATTAGTCCAGCTGAACTCATTGGACATTGCTCGGGCAATGTTTTCAAGATGATACTCGAGCTCAGCTGCACTGGACGATCTATCCTTGAGCAAATTGAACGCTTCGTTCTTGATGCGACGAAGCTCCCCTTTGGTCATCTTTTTGACTCGTTGGTCACGTTTGAGTCTTTGTGTGAACTCAAATGTGCTATCTTCAATTACTGAGTCTTCGTCCATCTGTGTCTGAGCACTTGCTAGCTGATCAAACCATTCATTCCCCTGTGTAGTATCTTTATCTAGCCAAGAGACAACATTAGATCTTCTGGAAGTCTTCCTGCTGGATGAAGTAGCCTTGGTCTTGGGAGGTGAGTATGGTTGATCGAAGTGTTGTTGAAATTCTGTTTCTTCAGCGTGCTCGAACTGATGCTCCATTTCTGTTGGACCTGTTCCGGAAGCCTTTGGTGGTTGAGTTGCTGTTGTTGTTGTTGATGGACCGACGGGTTCTTTAAGTTGTGATCCTGATCCTTCGACACCCTTTTGTTTCTTTGCTTGGGTGTGTGGATCTTGATCTTCGTCCTCTCTTGGACTTTTTCCCTTATCAGCCTCAACTTTACACGACCCTTTTGCAAGGTTGACTTTTATAGCCTCCATGATGGCTATTTCTTCTTGAGTCGGAGAGGTGAGATTAACTAGAGCGGTGAGGTGTTGGAGTTGGATTTCTTCAAGAGTTGGTACCTTAGGCTGTGTTGGTTAGGTTATGAAGACAAGAGGAACCGATGCTACAATATTCTTGACTTTGTCTTCGATGTTGGAGTCGATATGCTCTTCTACACTCTAGGATACAACCTTAGGCATATATTTCTTTACATACGCCTTGGTTTTGCCCTTAACTTCTTTGAGCAATCGGTCTTCAACATCATCGTCAAGGAATTCGTCCATACGATTTTTGGTTTCTTGCATCTCTTTGACCATCTTGGTTAAGTTTTTGACTTGGTCACTGAGCTCGTTGTCTTTCTTTGCACGTGCTAGCATTGCAGCCTTTCTGACCCTTTTAGATGCTGGTGAGATTACTTCAACCCTTTTCAGCCTAGTTATCTTCTTCGTTTTCTTGCTTTTCACGATTGTTTTTCCTTTCGTTTCTTTTGTTGTTACTTCAGTAGTTGGTGATGGTGGTGGTGGTGAGGGGTGTGATGACGATGCTGGAGGTGTTTGAACTTTGGGAGGTGATGCATGCTGAGATACTGGTGGTGTAGCCTGAGTAACTGGTGGAAAAGATGGAGGAGTGATTGGTGGTGTATGGATGTATTCGTTTGCTTCCTTTTCAGCCAATTTCTCCTCTTCTTCTTTCTTGTGTTCGGATTCTAGTTCTTCGGCAGCTTTAGTTATTTCCTCCTCATCAGTCAACTTATTTGTTTCTACCCCTTCATCAGCGTCTTTCATGTGTTCGTCTTCATCCTTCTCTTCATCCGTTGACACCTTCTTAGTTTCTTCCCCTTCATCCATAATACATTCACTCTCCTGTTCATCTTGTTTCTGTTCCTCATCATTACCGGGTTGATTAACCGGATTTGACTGAGGAGGGATGACTTCTGTATCAGACTCAGACCTATCGGGTTGATTAACCGAGTCGGGCTGAGGTGGAGTAGTGTCTTTAACAACACCTGACCCTCCGGGTTGATTAACCGAATCAGGGTGAGGTGGTGTTACTTTTTTTACTACCCCAGACCCACCGGGTTGATTAACCAGATCAACATAGGTCTGGGATCCCCCAACATCTCTATTCTGTTGTTCAAATCTCATTTGCTCTTCTAGCCTTAACTGTGCCCGTCTTTCCTCATCAGCCTTGAGTGACTTTCGGCTTTCTTCTAGTGCCACCTGAGTATCTAATTGTTCTTTATAGTATAGCGTTTCTTCATCGATTTCCGTCTCAGAGTCGGATTCCTCTTCCGCAACAATCTTTCCTACCTCAGGTTCTGGCTTAGGAATTGTAACCGGAACTCTTCTTTTGATGATTTTATGTGCAGAGGGTCTGATCTTCTTAGACACACTAGAAGCACTTTCAGTCTTGCTGCTTCCCTTTGAACGAGTCCTAGTTGATGCAGACTCATCATCATATTTGCAAAACCCGACATGACCTTCTTTGAAAGCTCTATCATACTCTCTGTAAGATTTTGTTTTCTTAACTTTTTCAGTCATCAGAGAATCAGGTAGTCTAATCCCTTGCTTTCGTGTGCTGCTTTTGGGAATGTAGACTGAGCTGATGGTCTTGTCCATTATAAAGAGATGCAATTCTTTGTCTTCAACGCGTGAAGAGATGTCTAAGTTGTCGTCAAGAAGATGGGCGATGAGAAGCTTGGTGAAACGTACAAACGGGATTTTGGTTAAGGGATTTAGAGCTGTCAGTTTTTGAATTTGATAGACCAGATCATCCCAGATAGGTTGAGCAAAGTCAAACTCTTTATCATTAACTATTCCCCAGAAGATTTGAAGATGAGGTAAACGGGGTTTCTCTTTACCACTATCTCTTCCTGAGACAAATCAGGCAAGGATGTAGTAGATTGTTCTCCTGGGTTGTGGGATGAGCTTGGTTTCAACCCTTGAGATCTTTGTCAATGGTATTTCTAGTTGAAAATCGTAGCCAATCTCTTCAAGGAAGTTGAGAACCTCTTCTTCTGTAGGTGTTGGGTAGAATTTGTTGTTAGGTTGAGGAGCTTCTGGAAGTAGCAAGGCCTTGCGAAGGTAGTCTTTATCGACAGTGACTTCCTTGCGGTCCAGCGTGCATGTGAAATATGTCTCTCTTAAGTCCAGCTTTAAAGTATCCCACATTTGATGGATATAGAATTCTGGAACACTAGCTGACTTATCCAGCATACTCCTGCATGGGTGTTGCTTGAGAAACTCGATAGCAATCTCACAGGTTGGTTCAGCACACTTGATCTTGTGAAATTCTAACCTTGCGTTGTTTTTGCCAATCTCTACTTTATAGCCTTGTGGGAAAACTTCAGCCTTTGTGAGCAGTGGGAGTGATTGTTGTTGTGGTGCAGCCATTTGAGATATCTGAAACATCGTTCAAACACGGATTTGCAGGATACATGAAAGTTGGCAAATAGTTAAACTTGTTGTTTCACATGTGATCCTTTTATTGCCTAGTTTGATTTTACAAGTTAAACATAGCAATTTTATTACATGTTTATTGTTCAAAGTGCAATTTCGACAATTTTCAACTTTATGTGAATTCAGACAGTATAATTTCGATAGAGATCAAATTGTAACAAGTTGGCCAATTTCGATAGATATGGCAATTTCAATAGAACTTGACCAATTTCGATAGAAATGGCAATTTCGATAGAACTTGACCAATTTCGATAGAAATGGCAATTTCGGTAGAACTTGACCAATTTCGATAGAAATGGCAATTTTGATAGAACTTGACCAATTTCGATAGAACTTGCAATTTCGATAGAACTTGACCAATTTCGATAGAAATGTCAATTTCGATAGAACTTGACCAATTTCGATAGAAATGCCAATTTCGATAATTTCTTATACAAGAAATTTCGATAACTACTGTAGACGTACATGATTCTTGGTTCTTTGTCGAAATTTGGTTTTCCTGTTCAATTAAATCAATTCACAAGTTATTTTATGCTCATTAAACCCTTTATATCAAACTAAATCTCAACAGTACTTAATTTTGATAAATCCTGTTCATCAGATTATGGGAATTCATCAAAACTTGTTAAATGTTTGTTTGATCTATTCCAATAGTTTCACATGATGTTCCTTAGTTATATGTCCAAGTCTTAACACTTTTTAACCACAGAATCAAAAGATATATCTTATACACGTTCTTCTTAAACCCTAGTTATCTAAATCACATCATTTGTGTTTCTGGGTTCAATTCGATGGTTAAAACATGCAATTCGACTCACATAAACACTATCCAAACAGCTTAATTGCACTACAACACACTTATGCATTTTTCCTCAATTCAACGCATGAACCCTAAATTTAAACATGCCTCAATCGAGTTTCTGGGTTCAATTAAACAAAGACAACATGTTAAGGAACTAATTCCGACTAAATCCCACCAAACAATTGCATCTATAACACACAGAATCAAGAAATCCGATAATGCATAAACCCTAGAATTTTAAAACTCAATTACGCAAAATTGAACCGTTGGATCAAGAAATCCTTCGAAACTGTTTCTTAAAATCATGTAAACAATGTATATAAACTCACAAATTCAAAGGATCTTGATCAGATTTGCAGGTTTAATTCTGGCCGTGGATTGCGGTGGTTGTAAGATTTAATGCGGTGGGTGAAAACTTTAATGACAATGGCAGAGACAGTTAATGCTATTTCACCCTTTTGTTAAAAAAAATTTAACTTTCTCAACTTTTACACTTTTAATCCCTAAATCATGTTGTTTTACATTCTAAGTCATACCTCACAAGTTTTAACTTTTAGGATTAACACGTTTTTGGCAATAACGATTTTAATACTCCCCCTCGACTTATGAGTATTTAAAACATTTTTAAGATCAAGGATGGTATTACACAGATGATTTTACCACCATTTTATGAAGCAACAATTTTAAAGAAATTATGCAAGTACAAATTTAATGATTTTTTTTTTCTTTTTTTTTTAAAAAAAATTTGAATTTCTTTCTCCCCTCAACACTTGTTCAGAAATAATTGTTAATTGTGTAGAAATGAACAAAGTGTTGATGAAGATTTGTACTTGCTCTTTTTTTTTTTTATAAGATGAAGATTAAATTGAAAAATCTTTTTGTGTTTTTGTCAAAATATTTACAAAGATAGTTTTGATGTTTGACTCGGTTAGTTGTTTTTAAGAAAAATTTTCAAGTCGTCTGGAGTCAAACATCTCATACCAATCTGGTGAACTAATTCCACAAATCTTGCATGAGGCAAGGCTTTGGTGAATAAGTCTGCCAGTTGGTATTCTGTACCCACAAAATAAAGTTCAATTGTACCCTGTTCGACGTGCTCTTTGATGAAGTGGTAACGAAGAGCAATATTGTAACAACCGAGAAATTTCCAAGTCATTATTTTACTAATTTTATTTGCTTATTATGCTATTTTAAGTAAATTGGCTTTTGCCGGGAAAGTTGCCCGCGTACGTCGTGACACGTACACTGAAATTTGTAATTTGAGTCAGGCTATGCTTAGACTACCCATTAATATGATTTATATCCCCCCACGTACTTATTTTCAGGTGGAATAATTTAATTTTCCATTTCTACGCGAAGTGTGCACATTTTACGTTTTACGCGTTTTCGACTCGCGGTTTAAGCCTTAAAGACATTATAACACTCCGGAAGGCTTGGGAAATATATGAAACATCAAGTTGGGTCATTTTAAGTTAAATATGATATTTTTATGAAAATATTATCCTTGTGAGATTTATTTTTACAAACTATGCATAAAACGTTACCGGTATGGCTCCGTTGGCCTTGAAACTCACTCTGTAACCTTAGATACTTATACAAAATCAAAATAAATCATCCCCATCCCCACTATCTCAAAACCCACGAAATTTTTATCATTTTAATGATGGCATGATGTGTTGTTAAAGGTTTGCTAACATAGAGTACACTTGTCTATCCCATTTGCATGCATTGTTCTTATAAAACACCAATAACTCTTTCTTTCCTCATTTCTATCACCATTTCACCAATTTTATTGTTTTCTCCACCTTTGGAACGAAATGAAACAGCTCCAACACCCTTGGTCTTTAATTTTTACTTGATCTTATTCATCTCCAACCAAAGATTAAGTGTTCTTGTTGGTTTCTCAATATTGGTAAGTCCCTTGCATCTTTTTAATCTCATCTCTATGATTACTAGAGGTTTTTCTAGATCTAAGATAAACAACTCTTGCATGTATTATTTGGATGATTTGATCAAGTTTTCATAGGATCTTTAGTTGATTATGTTAGTTAGTTAGGCTTGATTTTGTTGTTAGATGCAAGAGTTGTTAGGATTTTGTGATTTTGATCTCTTCTATCTTGGTATTCCATGAGATCCACCATTGTTTTTCCTCTAAAAATCAACTCATGCTTCTGTAAATAATAGATTTTTAGGAGCTCAAGGTTATATACTTGAGTGGTTCTGAAAAGATTTAATCAAAAATTAAATATAAAAGCATAAAGCATCTTGCTAGTTATTGGTCAAATCTGCCCAGAATTTTAATAGACTAAACGACTTAACTATTTTGTCCTCAGGAAGTTTTATGCTTAAACAAAAATATTGGGAGTTAGCCACAGGTCTTAGGATCATTTCCCTGAAAACCTTACATCCTAATTCATCTTGGAGATTTTTAGAGAAAATCCACACTAAAACTGGTCCAGGAATGTATGTCAGATTTGATGGGCTATTTACTCTAAAATGTTGCAAAGAACACTAGGTTGGTGTAAACATGAAAGTTGTAACCAAGACCTGTAGAAAACTTTTCCCATAGGCCATGTGTACATTAGACCTGTAGTTAAAGAGATACACCCTTTTTTCTAAACCCATTTGGATGCTGAGTATAACTATTTAGAGACACAGGGGTAAATTGGTAATTTCACCCATGTTATATAGTTTTCAGTAATTTAAGGCCTTGATTTTCATATAGTACAGAGTCATACCTTTCTAAGCATATAAAGTTCATAATTTTAGCCTTCACGGTTTAGAAATGGCGACCCGATTAGTGAGGTAATTTCATAAATTTTCCATCAGCTTTGCATTTTAAACCATATAAGCTTTTATAAACGTCTTTTCGACCCATGACTTGCTACAATACATTTAAATAAATGACCATATGATGTTAGGAGATCAAGTACTGAGTTAAATCACAAATAAAAATATTATACTTTAATCCCCGAGCCTAAGTCGTGTTATATTTTATCTAGGTCACTTGTGATCTTTGCGGTTTTTCTCGACGTGCACACTTCTTCGATTTCCGTTGCTACTTCATTATTGGTGAGTTCATAGCCCCAAGTTTTACTTTAATTGTTTTATAAACTCCGTGGGGGAGATACATGCTATAAATATTTATGATCACAGTTGTTTTGAAATTGGATGCTATCATGTTATTATTATTGCCTAAGTTTCCCATAGCCAAAAGTCCTTTTATCGTGAACCGTTAATCACTTGCGAGTGAACGCGAATACAGTGAATAGATCTATTGGAACTAACAATCCCCACCAGAAAGAACGTGCCTATATGGCAGTCGTGTATTGTATTCGTCCAAAATGATAGGTGTGGCTATTACCTATATATAAGGGCTGATTCGAAATTAGATACGTAGTGTCGGGGTCACGAGCTTAGGGCAATAATAACTGAATTAGACTATGCATTTGTTGCTTAGTCATTTTTATGAACTGAATTATATTGTGATCAACTGCTTATTACTAAAACTCTATGGATTCACTCAACCTTTGTGTTGACGTTTTAGCATGTTTTATCTCAGGTTTAAAGGCATGAAGGTCTTGGATGGAGTCGCACGGATATATTTTGAGGACTCGGCATATTTTCACATTTGAAGAGACTATATTTTAAAGATTTATGTTATGTTTAAAATATTTGCAATCTTTTGAAAACATTGTGTTTTATGAAAACTGTTGGGACCTTTGCAAACTCTGAGAATTTAATGTATCAAATGTGAAACACTTTTAAAACGTCTCTTTTCAAGGGTCGTTTTCCATGACTTGTACTTTGTGCTAGGAAGTAATACCCCAGTGATCTATCTTCCGCTGTTATAATTTTGGGGGTGTTACAAATATGCTTGAACTTTGAGTGCTGAACGGTGTTGCATGAGATAGCAATGGCACTTTTGGAGTCGCAGTACATTGGAATTTTGTTGAAGACGTAACCATAGTCCATCAGTTGTGATCTCATCCAGATGACTTGAGCACAGCATGCTGACATGGCTACGTATTCTAATTCAGTTGATGACAGTGATGTACAATCCTGCTTCTTCGACTGCCAAGAGACAAGCTTGTCACCTAAGAATTGCACTCCCTCAGATGTACTTTTCCTTGTGTCTAAGCATCCTGCATGATCAGCGTCTGAAAAGGCGATTAGTTCAAAACCAGAATCCTTCGGATACCAGATCCCCAAATGAATGGTTCCCTTTATGTATCGAAGGATTCTCTTAACCTCAGAGTGGTGTCTTTCAGTTGGTCTATACTGATAGCGGGAGCAAAGATATGTGGCAAATACTATATCTGGTCTACTGGCTGTGAGATACATGAGTGACCCAATCATACTACGGTATTTTGTAGGGTCAATTGGAGTCCCATGTAAATCAGCATCCAGTTTAGGAGATGATGCAGACATTGGTGTATTATAGGTGTCACAGCTTGTCATGCCATGTTTTTTCAAAATCTCTTGAGCATATTTGGACTGGTTTAAGAAAATACCATGAGGTGATTGATGAACTTGCAGTCCTAAGAAGAACTTGAGTTCACCCATCATGGACATCTCAAAGTTTTGTTTCATTAATTTAGCAAAAGCATTTGAGTACTTTTTATGGGTTGAACCAAAAATGATGTCATCCACATAAATTTGAACAATCAAGATGTCCTCCCCGTGTTTTTGTATAAACAATGTTGGGTCAACTGATCCTTTTGTGAAATGATTAGCAATTAGGAATGCAGATAGTTTATCGTACCATGCCCTCGGGGCTTGTTTAAGGCCGTAGAGGGCTTTCTTAAGCCGGTATACGTGATTCGGATGTTCTGGATCAACGAAGCCTTCTGGTTGTGTGACGTACACCTCTTCACGGAGTTGTCCATTTAAGAATGTCGTCTTCACGTCCATTTGATACATTCGAACGGCCTCAAGTCTTGCCACTGGTGCGAAAGATTCCTCAAAGTCGATTCCTTCTTCTTGACTGAATCCTTTAGCAACCAACCGAGATTTGTTACGAATAACCGTGCCATCAGCATCCAACTTGTTCTTCCAGATCCATTTCAGTCCGACAACGTATACTCCATCTGGTCTTTCTACCAATTCCCAAACTTCCAGACACTTGAATTGATCAAGTTCTTCTTGCATTGACTCAATCCAATTGTCGTAAGTAAGGGCTTCTTTAATGTTTTTCAGTTCTGCTTGACAAACGGTGAGTGCATAAATGCAAGTTTCACCATCTGTGTGGAGTCTTTTTCGTGTCATGACCGGGTTGTCTGGATTGCCAATCACGTTCACTAGAGGATGATCCTTAGTCCACTTGTGGGTTGAAGGGTAATGTTGAAAATTTTGGTGCATATTTGACGGATCCAAATTGCTCGTTAAAGACTCGAAAATATATGGAATGATGAGAGCCGGAGCAAATGGAATGAAGAATGCGTTTCCGTCATAATTTATGGGTGTGGGTACTTCAGAAGATAGAGGGGGATCTTCAGTTGCAGTCGTAGTATTAGAAGTTGTTTGTTCGACTGATGATGATGCTTCTGTTGGAGGTGCATCTTCAGCAACTGCTGTTGTTGTAGTTACTATTGTATCAGGTGCTTGAATATTGACGGGTTGTGCAGCGGAACTGGCGGATACATCAGAAGCACGACTAACGAGAGAATCATCAAATAGCGGAGCAAACAAATCTTCCAAGTCCTTGCGATTGAGAGAGAGGGGTGCAGCTGAATGATCAGGGAAGTTCAGACGGTTAGAATCGGGTCCTAAGCTGTTTTGCTCAGAACCCATATCCGTGACTTCATCAAAATGAGCGAGTATGGTCTCTTGAATTTCTCGGGTTCGACGGTTCCAGATACGAAATCCTTTCAAATTCTTGCAGTATCCAACAAAAATCCCTATATCAGCTTTGGCTTTTAACTTTCCAAGGTCATCACGATCATTATTTGGGTAACAGAGAGCCCCAAATACATGAAAGTAATTTATGTTCGGTTTTTTTCTGTGAACAAGTTCATATGGAGTTTTGTTGTGCCTTTTGGTTATCATACAACGGTTTTTGGGTGTAGCAGGCGGTGGAGACAGCTTCAGCCCAGAGGTAATCCGGTAATTGAGCATTTATCAACATTGTTCTTGCGGCTTCCACTAACGTTCGGTTTCATCTTTCAACTACTCCATTCTGTTCTGGGCTGCGAGCAATTGATGTTTGATGTTCAATCCCTACTTTCTCAAAATACTCCAAAAGAGTGTGATTCTTAAATTCGGTTCCGTTATCTGTCCTGACTTTTTGAACTACATTGCGGAGCTGAACCTGAATTTTGGTGAGAAAGGTGATGATCATTGAAGCAGCTTGATCTTTGGTGCGAAGAAAGTAGACCCAAGTCCATCTCGAAAAATCATCTACGATTACCAATATATATCACTTCCCATTGATTTTCTGAACACGCATTGGGCCACAAAGATCCATATGGAGAAGTTGGAGTACATGATCCGTACTGTGCTCGATTTTAGGAGGAAAGTGAGCACGAGTACTCTTCTCTTGTTCACAAGCTGGACAGAGATGATCTTTGGCATACCGGAATCTTGGAAGTCCGTCTACTAACTTATGACGTGCAAGTTCCGTCATAGTTTTGAAGTTCAAGTGAGACAAACGTTTATGCCATAGCCATGCTTTTGTATAGTGAGCCTTGGAGAGTAAGCAAATTGGAGAATTAGCGGTCATGTTTGACAAGGAAATGGTGTAAAGACTCATTCCGCGTTTTCCTGTCATAAGGTCGTTCCCATGTAGGTCTCGTACAAAGCAGGTTTTCTCCCTAAATGCAACTTCCAAGTCACCATCACAAAACTGCCCTACAGAGAAAAGGTTATGTCCAAGGCCTTCAACGTAGTATACACGGCTTATTTCGATGTTTCCGTTGACATAGTCCCTGATGCGCGTGATGTGTCGTTGCGGTTTAGCAGTTTTAATGCCTACTCAAGTTTTAAATTTATATTTAGCCGACTTATCAATAACACACACACTTAACGAGCAGTGTACCCGGTCAGTATGAAGATAATGGTAAGTAGAGTGTCGATCACTAAGAGTGGAACGTATAATCTCGTTAATCTAATCAGTATTTTAATATCCTAACGCAAGGGGGTTTCAGCCTGAGAGACTGGCACAGTTTTGTTTGCAATTAAATAATAAAATAAACAAATAGGCACGAATCAGCAAGTAGCACACACGTACACAGATAGATACTAGAGACAATAAGAGGGCTGTCCTTATGATTAAGTAGATTGTCACTTGTTTTATTGATAGCTTTATATGAAGTGTATGTAATTAACCCTTTCTCGTTGGTCCTATTCTTATCGGCGAGTAAACCCTTAATGACGACTTATGTCTAAAAGTTATTCCTAAGTGATCAATTTAGAAACAACCGTGGGAGCCACACCTTGTCCCGCAGTCGGGTGCCCGCAAGCCACTAATAAACACAGAGGTGGTCAATGCACTAATAAGTAGTAACCAAAGACATCAACATATAAACTTTAATTGATGGGAAAGCAAGTATTAAAGGGAGTGCAATCTTTCCGTTGTCACATTACACAAGCCACCAATCCTGATGAATTAAAGTTTGCTAAAACAATAAAACAAAACTACTTAATGAATTAAATACATGCAGCACCTTCTTACAGCTCTTGTATCTTCGATTTGGGTGTGTCTTGTGCTGCCTTCTTGACTGAATTCGTCCTTCTCTTCTGTTCGGTCTTTAGGTTTTCGAACTTCCGAATCTCCGAATCTCTAATCCGTCTGGTCTACGGGGTATTTATAGTTTGTGTCTGAGGGAAGATGCGGCGCATCTACTTAAGTAGATGCGGCGTATGTACTTAACTTCGCGTGGGGTCCAAGATTATAATATTCAGGAATATTCGTACACCGCCAGAAGATGCGGCGTAACTCCATGATTAGATGCGGCGCATGTCTTCTTGTATCTTGGATCGTATCTGGTGATATCTTGATAGAGATGCGGCGCATGTTGATAGTGAGATGCGGCGCATCTGGAGCAGATTAGTCTTGATCTTCTTCATTTCAGTAGACTCTTCACTTAATGCGCGTTTTGCTCCATTATTAGTCCAAAATCGCCAAGTTTCACCAAATGCTTGTTTTTACCTGAGAATTACAAAAGTAAACGATTAAGTATCAATCCTCATACATAATATAGTAAAACAAGTCAAATTAATAGGATAAATGATAGTAATAAAATGTACTTATTTGAGTTCATCAAATATCCCCCCACTTGAACTTTACTTGTCCCCAAGTAAACCTTAGATTAAATCTCATGAAAATGTATCCTAAAAGATGTTAGGATTTATTTTTATATTTAAGCATGTATTCGTTTATTTCGTAATCACACAACTAAACACTTAACGAATTAGAAGTAAAATAAAATAAGTCGATAAAAGCAAATCTAATCGTTTAACTGTCCAGTCGCGACGAATATTCTATCATAAGCTTGGCAAGTATACACATCTCCACCACTAAAGCTAAGGAATAACAAGTCTAAAGCGGTAAAAAGGGTTTTTTAGGCTTAAGGGTTAATTATTCTTATTTCACTATCGATCTCAAATTCCAGAAAAGGCGACAAAATCACAAATACATGATCGAATCCACGAACACGATACTTGCAATTGCTCAAATCCTTAACTCGAATAGGCTAAAGATAGGTCCAAACTTCACCAATAATAATATATCAAAAAGGGCGACAAAATCATAAATACATAGCCGAATCCACGACTACGATACTTAAGATTGCTCAAATCCCTAATCTCAATAAATCAAAGGTTCGGTTGGATAAAGAATAATAAAGGGTATGGATAACATTTGGGATATAAATTGGTGTAAAAATAAAAATAAAAATAAACAAAACAAATAAATTAAAATCCTAAGTGTGGTTAATCACTATCCCAACCATCCCATGAATAAGACTCATATCATTGAATAACTCACGCTTTAACACTTGAAACACACGCTTTAGGTAGACACGAATTATACTCAACAAAATCTTAATCAAAGAATAATCCTTAATTGGCATTCCCATAACTGCCAATTCCCATTCAATCCATAGATATAGTACAACAAATAGTGGCCATATGAACCACTTACATAACTTTACATTGTTGGCTTAAAATAAACATCCAACTCTTTTTTCTTTCTTTTTTCTTTTCTCATCTTTTCTAATTTTTTTTTTTTTTTTTTTTTTTTTTTTTTTTTTTTTTTTTTAACCAAAAACATAGATGTGTAAAATTTCACCACATCACTACAACTTTCTTTCCGGATAATTTTTTCATACTTTTCATAACTTCAGAAATAATGGTAATAGTGAAAGTAGTAAACACACGAAAAATAAACTCTAAAATATACAATATTTACTTTCACTCCAATTTGCATTGTGCAATTTCCCGACCTAACCATATATAATGAATTACGCACGCGAACACAGGTAATGTAAGGAAACACACTCTGCCTATAGCAATTAACCAACCACGGATTCTAATCTACAGGGTAGGCTAAGGTTTAAGGGTGTAACGAAACATTTTAAACATAGGTGTAAGAAACGAAAGGAATGGCTCTGAGGGTTTTTCTAGGGGTATCTTACTCTTAAAATGAGAGTAACAAAAGGGTTTATACGGGGGTTAACTAACCAGTGTAGCTAGTTAATAACACATAACATATAAAGGCTATTTGGGTGTAATCCTAGAATTTTACCAAGTTAGACAAGTCATTCCAATTAAATAAATAATACTCATTATGGTGGTCTCGAATAGTATACAAGCCAAGTTCTAAAGTTTACAAGTCACCGGCACACTCATAGATTTGTGAATTTTGGAAAAATCACAATTTTTGAAAATAACGTCATGTGTGCAGTTATGCAACTTAGATCTTAAACAAAAACATGCTAAAATTTTTTTTAAGTTTGATATATTAAGCACATTTTAAGCATAATTTTTGAAAAAGTTTAGGACAAGTAATTGTTAAGTGTTCTAATTCTCCTATCCCCCCACTTAAGTTAAACAACGTCCTCGTTGTTTGTATAAAAGGTTAAAAACTGGAAATAAAAAGAATTAGAACGGAAAAACTCCCCTGAGATTTGCTCGGTATGATCCTCCATTAGTGTAAGAGCAAAAATCAACTTCTTGTGGATTAGAACGTTAAAGCTTCATACTTGATTTATCCACAGGAAATCCAGGAAACTATAATACCACCAACACTTTAAAACACACCTAAGATAAGAAAGGTTCAACTTGCATAATACATTAGTAGTTAGGAAAAATAAAACTAAAAAAAAAAATAATTAAAACTGAAAATCATCAGGTCAGTCGATGCGCCGTATCTTATTGAAGAAGATACGCCGTATCGAGCCTGGAATAAATACGGATCAGAATAAAGATGCGCCGCATCCTTAACCAGGGATGCGCCGCATTAAAATAAACTGATAAATAGTTTTAAAGTCGAAAATAAAAATGCAGAAAAATAAAATAAGATATGACCATTGCAGAGGATGCGTCGCATCTCAGGACTGAGATGCGCCGTATCTTCGTGCGGCCTGGACTGACTCGACTCAGAAAACAGAATAATAAATGATAAATCCGGGTTGTCTCCCGGTAAGCACTTGTCTTTATTCCAGAGTCTTCAAGTTAGACTCACGTTCAGCTCTTTAATATCGATCATTGACTCCTACATTGCCGCGTAGGATCCACTTAGCAACTAATTCGTCACGTATATATTCAGGTCCCAAGTTCAAAACTCCTTTATAGAATCCTTCCATCATCTGGTACGGGTATTCAATCCCTCTCTTCATGTCATCATTACTAATAAAAAGGAATGGAGAGAATTTGTGGCAGACCCTATTAGTAGCATGTTTAAATCCAGGGTGAGTTCGGGGCATCATATAAGTGATAACGTCGCTTCCACATTGAAAGGTGATCTTTCCTTCAAATCGCTTTGCATTAATAGTAATCTCCCTACAGAATGGTTTTCCAACAATCACGTCGCCCATACTGCTGTCACGATAGGCATTCATGTCTTCAACAACGGCGAACTCAGTTACAATAGTAAAGCGTCCAACGAAGATCGGGACATTAATGAAGGCTCCAACTACATTCTTTCCCCTACACTCCACTTTATTTCTCATAATAGAATTGTAAAAGCTTCTTGACATAACATTGATCGGCAAAATAGGAAAGAAATTGGCGTCAATACATTTGTATCCAATCATGCATGGGAATTGCAAATTGTAAGCACAATTGGCGTGGATCCTTCTACCATAATCCCAAGAACCATCATATCCCTCAAATTCATCGTAATTCCTAGTATTAATAACGTTGATTCTTGGACTATCCACAATTTCTCCTTCTTCTAACTCAGATTCAGCATCAACCATGAACAGGTCATTGGATTCCATTGGTCCATTAAGGTCATTAAGTTCAATGTAATCCCCATCGTAACGTTCGAGTGATTTATCATGCACTAATACTTCATTCATAAAATTGGCTTCGAAGTCGAAGTCAATCAGTTCTCCGTATCCTTCCATTACCCTTCTGAAACAATCACGAAAAGCATCAGTAGGATTTGTTCGCTAGAAGAGAAATTAATGAATATAGAAACGGATATAAGAATAAAAATAGCTGATATCTGCAGACGATGCGCCGTATCCAAAAAGTTGGATACGCCGTATCTTAATACGTTAAAATTTAATCAGACTTTTATTCAGAAAATAGATACGCCGCTTAGAATTTATGAATGCGCCGTATCGAATTAATCAATCAAAAATCAATTTATCTAATTAAAATTAAATGCGTCGTATTAACGAAAGTTAATGCGCCGTATTTTCGTTACGTTTAAAAATAAAAGATTTTTGATTCAGTAAGATGCGCCGTATCGACGGAAATCGATACGCCGTATTTGTTTAATAATTCGCAAACTGTTTTTAATTAAAATAATAGATACGCCGTATCTGCGAAAGCAGATGCGTCGTATGGCGTTAACGTTTAGAAAAAAATTTTATCAAAACAGATACGCCGTATCTACAAAAGCAGATGCGTCGTATTACTTTAGCGCTTAGAAAAATTTTCTTATTAAAAACAGATACGCCGTATCTTGGGGAAAAGATGCGTCGTATCGAATTAATTAAACGCGTTGTATTAAAAAAAAAATTAAACGCAATACGCCGTATCTGAGAGATCAGATGCGCCGTATCGTTTGATTTAGCACAGTACAACGATAGCAGAACAGAAAAATACGAAAAATAAAAATAAAAATTAAACACACGAAACAAAAAATAAAACACACAAAAATAAAAACAAAAGCAAACAAATAACACACAATACAACAAATATGCAAAATAGTACAATGATGCAATTAATCTAATAAAAAGAAAAATAACCTAATTAAAATACTAATCAAATTAACAGATAATAACAATTCACTCCCCGGCAACGGCGCCAAAAACTTGATGCGCGTGATGTGTCGTTGCGGTTTAGCAGTTTTAATGCCTACTCAAGTTTTAAATTTATATTTAGCCGACTTATCAATAACACACACACTTAACGAGCAGTGTACCCGGTCAGTATGAAGATAATGGTAAGTAGAGTGTCGATCACTAAGAGTGGAACGTATAATCTCGTTAATCTAATCAGTATTTTAATATCCTAACGCAAGAGGGTTTCAGCCTGAGAGACTGGCACAGTTTTGTTTGCAATTAAATAATAAAATAAACAAATAGGCACGAATCAGCAAGTAGCACACACGTACACAGATAGATACTAGAGACAATAAGAGGGCTGTCCTTATGATTAAGTAGATTGTCACTTGTTTTATTGATAGCTTTATATGAAGTGTATGTAATTAACCCTTTCTCGTTGGTCCTATTCTTATCGGCGAGTAAACCCTTAATGACGACTTATGTCTAAAAGTTATTCCTAAGTGATCAATTTAGAAACAACCGTGGGAGCCACACCTTGTCCCGCAGTCGGGTGCCCGCAAGCCACTAATAAACACAGAGGTGGTCAATGCACTAATAAGTAGTAACCAAAGACATCAACATATAAACTTTAATTGATGGGAAAGCAAGTATTAAAGGGAGTGCAATCTTTCCGTTGTCACATTACACAAGCCACCAATCCTGATGAATTAAAGTTTGCTAAAACAATAAAACAAAACTACTTAATGAATTAAATACATGCAGCACCTTCTTACAGCTCTTGTATCTTCGATTTGGGTGTGTCTTGTGCTGCCTTCTTGACTGAATTCGTCCTTCTCTTCTGTTCGGTCTTTAGGTTTTCGAACTTCCGAATCTCCGAATCTCTAATGCGTCTGGTCTACGGGGTATTTATAGTTTGTGTCTGAGGGAAGATGCGGCGCATCTACTTAAGTAGATGCGGCGCATCTACTTAACTTCGCGTGGGGTCCAAGATTATAATATTCAGGAATATTCGTACACCGCCAGAAGATGCGGCGTAACTCCTTTATTAGATGCGGCGCATGTCCTCTTGTATCTTGGATCGTATCTGGTGATATCTTGATAGAGATGCGGCGCATGTTGATAGTGAGATGCGGCGCATCTGGAGCAGATTAGTCTTGATCTTGTCCATGTCAGTAGACTCTTCACTTTATGCACGTTTTGCTCCATTATTAGTCCAAAATCGCCAAGTTTCACCAAATGCTTGTTTTTACCTGAGAATTACAAAAGTAAACGATTAAGTATCAATCCTCATACATAATATAGTAAAACAAGTCAAATTAATAGGATAAATGATAGTAATAAAATGTACTTATTTGAGTTCATCAGTCCCCATAGCCCATGATAGCGGCAAAGTGATCATTCCCGAATCTGCCAGTTCCTATGAACTTTGCAACAAAGTTTACTAGAAGTTTTAAGTTTCCTGTCATGTGTCGGGAACATCCACTATCAACAATCCAAAGAACAATTTGAATCACCTGCATCACAAGAAGATGACACAGATGGAGTGTTGGTAACGGTGGATCCCTTGGGTTAGTAGCATAGTTTATAAGCATTTTTGGTAACCAGGTAAAACTAGGTTTATGCTGTAGCCAACGCTGCCATGTCCAACTAGATTCTGCTTTCTTCCTAGTGAATGCACTTGGTGATTGAATTGTTTTAGGGGCAACTATGGTCTTGTCTATGGTAGGCTTAGAAACTACTTTTGGCGGTTTTCCTAAGATTGACTTAGCAGCGGTAGTGGGCCTAGAGGAAATGCCATTAGTATGTTTCTGTTTACGAGACAAAAGGGTTTTTGCAACACCTTTTTTATGATTACCAGACAAAACACACAATAAGCATCAACAATAACATCATTCAGAACATTTATAGTTTTAGCATTCGTTACATCACATTTAGAATTATACTTTGTAAAGTTTGATTCTACTTTAGACATAACATGCGTCTTATTTAGATTCCTAGTGTGATCTTCTACTTCTTGAACTTTAGGCAAGCTGCTCTTAGGTTTCCAGATACTAGTCTTCTATTTACTCTTTTTGGTCTTGGATCTGCTAACCTTAGGAGGGGTGCCTAGTCCTGTAGAAGTTGAAGCATGCACATTAGAGGTCTGTGGAGATGCTTTCTTAGGTGTCTCTTCTACTAGATACATGCCTGGTGCAATCACATTCTTTTGTACAAATTTCCCTTTTTCAAGTACTTTGAGTTTCTCTTTCAACTCAATGATGATGTGTTTTTGTTGTTGAATTTTGGAATCCAACTCTCGGTTTAATCGAACAGTGTCATTCCTGTTTTGACAAACTTCATCAATGTCCTTTTCATACTCAAAAATTTGATGTTTTAAAACAGCATTTTCTTTTTCAACACTTTGAATTTTGGAGGTATGACTGTTTTGAAAGGACAATGATTCTTTTTGGCTTTGTAATCTTAACTCAAAGTTAAGACTCTGAGTCTGACACCATTGCAATTTTTTGTTGAGTTGGGAAACTTCTTTTGAAAATTTGTTTTCCACATCATCATTGACTTTTCGAAGTCTCTCATTTTCTCGTTTCAAATTATTAATCTCAAGTTGCAACATCTCAGTATCAACAGTATGGTCATCAACAAGCATTTCATTACATGACAGATAAATGGAATTCATAATTACAGATATCACATAAGAACATAGAACATTCTCCAAGAGTCGATCTGCTTCTTTTTTCAAAGATTTGTTTTGACATTTTTGTTTTGAGATCTTGTTTTCTGTTGCTTCGAAAATGTTCATCATAGATGCAACCTCTGTTTGAAGTTCCTGTTCCCAATGTGTAGCACACAGTCGCAGGTGTTGAACGTGTGGCAAAAATTGCTTTTGAAAAACTTCTCTCTTTTCTTTCTCATAGGGAGAAAGAAAAGTAGAGACTTTTATCTCTGAATTTCGTTCAATTGCATCTTCCAAAAGTTTTATGTCGTCCATGAATGTATTAAAATATCTAAGGACACGACATTTTTTTGGCATTGGGGCTATAACACCTGGATTTGGTAAAGGGCCATTAACTTGTGCTACTTTGGTCACAGGGACAACTTCAGAAGTTTCATTCATTTCAATTAAAGACCATGTTTGTTCTTATTTATCTTTTTGAGGTACGAAAGTGTCATTAATATGAGGTACTCTTGAGTAGTCATATGGTTTATTAAAGTGGACATTACTCATTTTGGATCGACTCTCGTCCTCTTGTTCCATTTCCTCTTCATTATTATACACAACAACACGCATGAAGGAATCATCAAACAAAAGTTTTGCACTGTACAACTTTGGATTTTCCTTGAGTGCTTTATATAAAAAATTTGGTTTGTCACTCCCAATAGCAAATCCATATCCTTGGGGATGTGGTTTTAAAGTTAATTTTTGAATGGTTGTTATTGATTCACCAGTTTTATACACAATGTTTTGAAATTCTTTAAGTTTGCATTCCAACTCAACAATTTCCTCAAGGTAGGAATCAACACGTTTCCTTGAAATTTGTCGGTGTTCAGAAAAATTATCTTGACAAGTTGACAACTCTGTTTTTATTTTGGAAATTTCAGAGTGTAGAATGTCAACTTGTTTTTGAAAATCTAATTTTTCTTGTTCCTTTTGTGAAATTAATTCATTTTTGGAAACGGTTAATTCACGTACTTGATGTTCTAAATCTTGTACTTTCACATATGATTGTAAGAATGCAGCCTCAAAGCTTTTCTCCCGTTTTTCTTTGGTTTCATAATTTGAAAGTTGAAGTTTGTAGCGCTTAAGATCCTTGGTTAACAATGCAACTTTTGCTTTTAAGTTTCTATTAATTTCATTGCACTTATCAATTTGGGATTTCTGTGCATCTAATTGTGTTTGGGTGGTCAAAAGCAAGGTCATGAGCTCTGGATCTGGACCATGCAAAAGATTATCTTGTTCAATTTGATCCTTGTTATCATCATCAAGAGGATCATCAAATGAAACAACGGGGTTAAGTTGATCTTCATCAAATGTAACTACGGTGTTTATTTGGTCATCGACTTGAAAGGATAAAAATGAGTCATTTTGACCAACATTTTCTTCCGCAGATGCAGATGCAGAGGGTGATACAATTTCATGAATGAGACATTCAGAGTCAGGTACCTGAGACAAGCCATCGGTATCATAAACTGGGCCTGTTTCACCCATATGCATTTCTTGCATGTTAGCCATCAACATTACAGCTGCATTTGCCTCCAGGTCTTCCATGTCATCGTCCGAGTATGCATTGTCCATAAAGTTGTGCTCCTTCTCAGTCAGAGTGCCACCAGCTTCATCTTTAAGAGTAAGAAGAAGAGCTTCTTTGTGGTAGACACTACCTATGGTTCTTGGCTTGGGGCAAGCATTGGCTATGTGGCATTTCCCTCTACAATTATAGCATTTGACCATGGTGTTTCCAATCCCAGTATTCCCTGTCTCAACAATTTATGCCCTCCTCTGTGTGTTACCAAAGTTGTTCCTACTATTCCCAGCTGAAGTAAACCTCTGTCCACCTGAATTTCCCATATAGCTACCCGAACCATATCTCCCAGAAGCTCTATTTTGAATTTCAACTCTGCCATCATGAACAACTACCTGATTGTGAGTGTTGGATGAAGACCTGAGACGGTTGTTGGATTTGTTTTAAAATTTGCTGAAAGCTTTAGCAATCAAAGCAAATCATTCGTTCAACGAGTTAAAGGCATCGTCTTCATCACTGTTAATGTTGGAGTACATCATAGAATCGGTGTTGTCATATGAAACCAGTTGATTATCAGCTTGTTGTGGTGATGCTTCGTATGGAACGAGTTGGCTTGATGAAGTTTGCGAGGGATAAGTTGAAGGACGTTGTGGTTGGACAAAACTCTGGTTTGGTTGTGGTGCAAAGTGAGACTGAGCAATCAACGCAAGTGAATTTGGAGTTGATGATGGTGAGTAACCTCCACGAGCTGCTCTGTCTTTGTCAACTTCTGATTGGTGATGCTTCAAATAATCATACAGCAACCCATATAAGGCGTTTTGTAGATTCTTAGCTTGTCGAACAAAAGTTACATACTTTTGCCAATCAGGTCCGAGACAACTCAGGAACTTAGTATTCACTGCAATCCTTGGTAGTACGATGTTGTGACGGTCCAAGTCATTGATGATATTGGTAAACCTATGGTAGTACGACTCTAAAGATTCTCCAGCTTCAATCATAAACATGGTGTATTCCAGATAAAGCTTAGATTCCATATCCTCTTGGTTTAGCCCTGTTCCTTCCATGAGAAGATGAACATGTTCCCACATGTCTTTTGCAGTCTTTTGAGCATCGATACTTCGAAAGATAGGATTGGGAATTCCTTAAAGTGTGTAAGACATGGCTAGTTCATTCGCTTCTTGCTGAAGTACTTGTTCTGCTGTGAGCTGAGCAACAGGAATACGAGTTGTAGTTGCTTCTCTTGGAGGAATATTATTTGGATCTGCAGGAATCGTTGTGGTTAGTACTGGATAAGGTCCTTCAATGATTACCTTCTTCAAGTACTTTCCATGGGGTTTCTTGAGTTCAATAAACCGAAAAAATCGACTTGACCACTGTACGTAATTACCCGGAGTTAGCATGGGAGGTGTATCTAAAGATCCTGCTTCAAGTCTGGATTGTTGACTGCTGATTGCTTCGCACATTTGGTCAAACCAGTGAGGTTGTTTAGGAGGAAGTTGGTAAGTCTGCGTTGGTTGTTGTGGATATTGTTGTTGTTGAGGGAAAAATTGATGTTGTTGCACGAAAGCTTGGTGTTGAGGATATTGTGGTTGTTGATGATATTGTTGTTGCTGGTGATACTGTTGTTGTTGATACTGATGTTGCTGATTGTAAAAATAGTTGTAATTTGGTGGTTGAGACATCTTTGTGTTTTCGTGGATCTTGTAGACAATTAAGATGTGTGTTATGAGTTATGAAGTTTGGTTTTGGTTAAGTGGTGTTCTTGTTCAATTCCTATAGATTACTGTTCACAAGAAATTCCTATAACACTGTTCACAGTATCCAATTTCGATAACACTGTTTACAGTTTCCAATTTCGATAACACTGTTCACCATTGCCAATTTCGATAAGGATCTGAATTTTGATAAGGTTATGAATTTCGATAAGGTTTTGAATTCCGATAACACTGTGAATTGCGATAAATCCGAGAATTTCGATAGCTTCAGCAATTTCGATAGAAATTGACAATTCCGATAACCTTTCTAAATTGCGATAGAACTGGCAATTTCGATAGCTTATCTAAATTACAATTCCTATAATTTTCTCAATATCTTATACAAGATATGAGATTTGCCTGAGAGTCGAAGTATTTTCACAAACTTATACAAGCAAGAAAAATACTGAACGCCAATTTCGATAAACCCTTAAACTGCTGAATTTTGATAAACTCTTGCTTACAATTCCGATAAAACCTAGCGACAATTTCGATAAACCCTAGCGACAATTCTGATAAACCCTCAAAGGCAATTTCGATAAACCCTCTTTTCACCAATTTCGATAAAACGCCAATTTTTTCAGATCACTTTTACTACTAAAGGACGATGTTTTAACCGAATGTTTTTGGTTCAAAACATTTAATAACACGTAAATATTAAGAAAGTTTCAACCTTTAACGTCTAAACCAAAATTTGGTGAATTTCGATAATAAGCAACGAATGAAAACTAGTGTGAATCTAAGAAAACTCGAACAAGAGCTTAACTTTCGACTTTAGGTCTGATCTCTACTCACTATAGTTATCTTTTCACTTTACAAGTGCGAAGATAAGTGAAAGAAATAAGACTTTTGGTCGTAAATAGCCACAAAACCAAATGTTAATCTATTAAACCAAACGTAAAAACTATAATAACGATGTAATCTACTCAAAAACACACGATCTAATTATCTTCTAGCGAATGATACCAGTTTTTAGGTCCTATTTAAGCTAAACACAAGATCTACTCAACATATAAACTAATAAGCACACGTACAACTACTAAACAATATACTACACTAGATAACGAGAGAATAAGAAGATGAGATGAAGAAGAGAACGAATGATTCATTCATTCATAAGACTAGCAAAACTTTGACTACACAATAAATAAAACCAACAACTAATAAGCATACATAAGCCTTCTATTTATAGGCAACATCTTAGGGCAACACGTGCCTCATTTCTTCTAGAAGGATTTACTAAGTCACACGGCCCATGGGCCTCTTATGTGGCTGTGGACTATAAACTAACATAAGACCCATTTATCGTGCAACCTATTACATGAATTTGACCAAGACTTGAAATAAAATTAAACGTGTTCCCAACACAGCTCAAACAAGGTTCTACCCTCTAAGTGTCGTAAAATAGTTTGTAATGTCATTTGAAGTGTCAAAGTATTTTATTATTGTCGAAATTAAAGTTTGTCAAAGTCATTTGTTATTAGGGCTGAGCATCGGGCCGAATCCCGACCCGTCCCGTCCCGACCCGACGCATCCCGAAACCGAATCATGTGAAAATGCCAGACCGATACCGAACCGATTAGAACTCGGGTCGGTTCGGTTTATTTCGGGTTAATTCGGGACGGTTTCGGTATATGCAGCATGAACCCGACAAGATCAGAAGCCATAAGTAAATGCATAAGATCAGAAGCCACTTCCATCGTCTCAAGATTCTATCCTAACCAACAACCACAAATCTAATTCTATCCTACAAATCTAATGCATAGAATTAATTTATCGAGATGAATCTTACACAAGCCTTCTGATCTTGAGACGATCAGAAGCCACAAGTCCAAACCAACAACTACAAATCTAATTCTATCCTAACACATCACCTTCAATCCCATCTCCAAACAACCTCAAGAATCGAATGAAACAAGACACGATCAAACGACTACAAGAATAAATCTCAGACTCGTTCCACTTTATATCATAAATAGATTTTTTTAGTGGAACTTGTATCATCACAGATCCTTGTTAAGAAGACATGCTTCATATTAATATCCGAAACTGATAGGAGAAGAAAGATAACAATTATGTTATTTTCCCTTCCTAGGTTCGTTCAATTAAAACACAAACACGTAAACACCTACCTGAGACCATGTATATGATCTTGAAGTCGAACTCTTGTGGTCCTTGTCCTTCGAAAATTAAGACAGAATCACGAGATAAATAAAGATGGAAGATTTTTTTATGGAGATGAGATCCGAGTTGGGAGGGATAAGGTATGAAGGAGGCGGAGTATTTGAGGTGTAGGTGTGAGTATTTGAGGTGTAGCTTTACCAGGAGTTAGGTCAAATGAGAAAGACTAGAAGAGGCGCTTATTTTTATGTAAACCTAATATATTCTAGGGCTGTCGGGCTTATTCGGGTTTTTGTCGGGTTTTATCCCGACCCGACCCGATACCGATTAAACTCAATTTACACAACCGAATCCCGATCAAAAACAAGTCGGTTCAGTATCGGGCACGTTTCGGTTCGGGCGGTTTTTCGGGACAAATCGGTTTCGGTCGGTTTTGCTCAGCCCTATTTGTTATAGTATGTGTTATAGTGTATGAAAATGGGTCAAAAATGGGTGTTTGGCAAAACACCCGTAGCTTTGTAAAGTATATGCTCAATGGTCGTTTAGACCACAAATGTTTATGAAAACGATGTATTATGTTATGTTAATGATTTATGGAAAGTTTCATGTTTTATCGAGTTTTGGGCGTTTTAGTCAAGTGTGAAAACGGGACAGCAAGTAGTGTGAAAACGGGACAGCAAGTAGTGCAGAAAATTGGTTGTCTTTAAAGGATCATATCTAATGAACCGTAAGGCTATGCGTAATAAGGCCTAACGATCGATTTGTCGACCGAATCGATTGTCGTTCGCCTTACTGTGGTAATCGATCGGTTGTGTGTGTGTGTTTTTTTTTTTTTTTTTTTTTGCGTTGGTCCTTTGCACGATCGAATGGTATATGTGTTTTTGTGTGTGTGTGTGAATTAATTAAAATATAATATTTGTGGGGTATGTTTTTTGTAGTGTAGGTTGTCTTACTGTGGCAAAAAATGCTTGTAGGTCGTCGGAGAGAGAAAGCTTATGTGGAAGGAAAATGAAGGTCGCTGGTAGTCCTTACTGTGTGCAGCCTAAGTCCATAAGATTCGAGCCACCTATCATTTTAAAGGTAATCGAGTCTACTTGATGCAATTGGTTTCAGGTTCTAAGTCCAAGTCTAAGTGGGTCAAATATGCAATTTATAGCAGACTGTCCAGAAAGATAGCATGTTGCGCAGAAAAGGGGCCAGGTTTAAAGATTCATATAAAATCAACCGTAAGTCGTTAGAGGTTGTTTTAAAGGTAATTGAGTATAGTTTCATTTAAAAGTAGTCTTAAGGGCTAGTTATGTTAGACCCGTTTCCCGGGTGCTTGGGACCCACCCTAGATGAAAGTGGACCAAAGGCCTTTCGTGATTGGCCAGTCAACCCGTTAGTCAAATGATAGTCAAAGAATGTATTAAATAGTTATGGGGAAGTATTTTGTGGTAAGAATAGAAAGGAAATAGACCTAAGGGACTTATGTTGTCATAAGTCAAATAGGTTATAAAGTGTGTTGTGGCCAAAATAGAAGGAAAGGGACTTGAGGGACCATTCTTGCCATTAGCCTAAACTTGTGCCTAATCAATTATTTATCCAGGAAAGTCTAGATAATTCTACATTATTCAAGAGATGTGTGGGTTGTCGGCTTAGAGAGAAAAATGGAGGGAAAGTAGCTTGATGATGAAGAGTATGATTAGTGAATGATTCCATATCAAGGGATAAGCCCTAGCAATGAATTCCCAAGTAAGTATATATGTTCTTGATGTTAATGAAGTTATAGTTTAGTGGGATTTCATCATATGATCAAGATATGATCATATGATGATATGATTTGGAAGTTGAGTATATTTCATGGGTTATTTTAACCCTTGTTTATGTATTTGATTATTATGTTATTAGGTTTTGGTATATTGTAAAGGATGATGATGATGGTTAAAGGATGTTGATGGTGGGATTTATGTTAGTAGCTTAGCTTTGGAAGCTAAGGTAAGTAACTTGTACTAAAACATGTGTTATATGTGTATAATCCATGTATATGTTATGATTGTGGTTAGTTATGAGCTAGTCAAGCATGTATGTGGCTAATTGCTAGCGAGATTTGTTGTAGCTTATGTGATGAAGGTTTATGTGGTAGATTGAATGTTATGGTTTAATAGCCAAGTAAGTGATTTATGATGCGTATGTGATAATATGTATATGATATGTGTTTTATGTCGGGTTACTTACTAAGCGAAAGCTTATGGTTTAGTTGTCTAACCGTTTTGTAGGTTGGCATGCTTGTATGGATGACTTGGATATAGGGATTATGGATTTGGATATGCAAGAGTAAGGTAGCATTTCGTTTAGGAGCTTAGGTAGAATACCGAGCTCATGTGTAAGTTTGTACCCCCGTTGGTCTTTTTATGGATTGGTATGTGTAGCCGTATGGCAAAACGTATGTCAAGTTTGTCCTATCGATTTGGTGGTCAACCGTTGTGTCAAAGTATGTTTTATGTGTTTATAGTCAAAGTTAAGGGGGTGTTTGGCAAATGTATAAAAGTACCCATTTTGGGTTGTAAACGGGTCAAGTGTGTATGGAACACGTTTGATATGTTGAGTTAATGAATATGGTTAAGTTTGGTAAGAAAATGAAGTGGTATAAGTGGTTTTGTAGTGAAATGGGTCAAAAGATGTATAAAAGGGTTATGCAGTTAAAGTGGTGTTTGGGTTAAGTGTGTTCTTACCCATTTTGGGTAGCAAACGGGTTGATTTATTATGTAAACGATTTAGTATGAGATGTTAATGGTTTTGAGTGAGTTTGGTGTGGAAATAAGGTAGTATGGGTTGTTTATTGTGAAAATGGGTGAAATTTCGGTTTGGGGTACACCAGATTTCGGTTTGGGACCAAAACTCCCAAATTTCGGTTTGTACCGAAATTTGGGCTGATTTTGGTAATTTTTGAAAAATCATATCTTTTGATCCGTAAGTTGTCACGGTCATGCCACCCGTCGTTTTGAAGGTAATTGAGTCTAGTTTCATTTAAAAATATTCTCAAGGTCTGAATGTTTATAGATTTTTTTCAGTGATCAAAAGAGTAACCAGATGTCTGTAAAAGTCAAGCGTTTCCGCGTAATTTTTTTTAATTTTTGGTCAAAGCGGGTACGGGGTGTAACAAATTGGTATCAGATCCTCGGTTTAAGTGAATTAGGTTTTCTTTAGGATTGTCTAGACTTAAACCACCCGTAGAAGCATTTGACGTAAGTGTTAGTTGCGCGGAAATTAATTGCAATGTGTTAGATGGATTATGTTTTATGCTAGTTGAGCTTATTGATGATAGGTGATGTATGTATGTAATAGTGTTGATGTGTATGAGATACAAGTCCATGGGGACTTGAGATGCTTGAATGATTGGTTGACCGAGCACCTCGATTGGTGCCGGTGATTTTATTGCGATCATGTGAATGTATGGTAGAGTCATGGTGATGGCATGCGAGTAGAAATGCTAAGTGGTATTAGAGACGGGCTAGTAAGTGAATTAAAGTGTTATGATGCCTTAGTTATAAGGTAGCCTAGTGTTTGTAGTTTATCCAAGATGTTGATGCTTAGACATAGATTGCTTGTGCAATGCAATGTATGAACCATAGACTATGTGAGTTGATTTTGATTTTGAATGTTTTAACACTTGTCGGATAAGTGTTAAGTGTTATGATATGATTGCTTATGTGATGTTAAGTCTATGGTAGTTTATTATACGTCTAAGTTTTATGTGGTATGCTTGAGAGCACGATTGCATAGAAGTGTATGATTTGAGATAGATGCATTGGGATGCATGTTATGTGATGACTTAGTGTCGAAAGAAAGTTGAGAGAATACTTTTATATGTGAAAAGAGTTAAGAAGCGTGATAATTGTTTGAAAAAGCATAGATGCTTTGAAAGCGTGATATAAAGTAAGAAATGAATAGCGAAGTATGTTTGTAGTTTGATGATTAGAAAGACATGAATGAATATATGCTTGAAGCATGAGTTCTTATATGCTAAATAAAATGAGAAAGTAAAAGTGTATGGTTAAGATGTGATGAGGTCATGTATCATATAAAACAAGATAAGTTAAACGCATTAGTAATAGATGGTTAAGCATGATGAGTAGAAGTGATGAATGAGATATAGATTGCGCTAGAAGTCATAAGTGATATGAAGTGCGCTAGAGAGAATTATAAAACATGAATATAATCATGTTAATATATTGAAATGTGTATGATAAGGTTTATAAGAGTGTTATAGAATAAACCTATGTAAGGTTTATATGCGTAAAAATTGAATAGACTAAATGAAGTGATTGTATGAGTTGAGAATATGGTCAACAAGGGTTGACGGGTAATAGTAAAAGTGCGTGGTAAGAACACATAAAAAAATGTGTAAGTTGTAATGGACAAGCATTATATAGAACTTGTCTAAAATAAAGATGGAACGTAGTGATTGTGTAAGTCAACTTGGGGTTGACGGATAAATAATAGATTGCATTGTGGAAATGCAAATATGATAAATCGACAAGTATTATATTGAAACTTGTTGAGATGAAAGTAAGCGTGATAGTGAATGTTAAGATTGCTTAAGGCAATGAGAATAAATGAAATGATAGTGTGTGCCTAATGATAAAAGTGCATGAAAGGTAAATTGAGTAAAGATGATAATATAGATATAGCTTGGATCCAATGCTCTAGTTATGGTATCCTTCGGGATAGCCCAGCTTTCCTTTATGGCATGGATGTTAGTTGCCTTTATGGCATGTATGTATGGTATCCTTCGGGATAGCCTAGCTTGCCTTCAGGGCATGGTTGTTAGCTTGCCTTCAGGGCATGGTTATTAGCTTGCTTTCATGGCATGTGATTGGCATCCTTTGAGATGGCCTAGCTTGCATTTATGGCATGGAAGTATAGCTTGCCATTTATGGCATGGATGTTTAGCTTGCCTTTATGGCATGGTGGATAGCTTTCCTTTATGGCATGGATGGAAAGTTAGTGAGATTGGATCCAAGGCTAGAAAAGATGGAAAGTGAAGTAAGTACGAGTGTTATGTCGGAAGTATGTAAGTAGGATGGTTTATGGTTTCTTTATTTAAATGGATTGGGACGCCTTTTCATTCAAATAAAGAAGTCGTAAATCACCGAATCATGAATTTGTATTTCTTGATTTACATAGATCGGGATGCCTTTTTATGTAAATGAAGAGTTACAAATGAGTGGGCTTATGTGTAGCCGATATGACATGAGTACGGATAGTAGTATGAGAAAGTGAAAACTAAAACAAGTTAGACGTAATAAGAAAAGATAGATATGAATAAAACTTATAGCGGCGTTAAGGTAATGTGTGACACCTTAAGATAGACGTTTAGGATGAATTGTGCATTAAGTTGATAAGTTAATTGATGAGTATTTCCCAAGATTTGATAAGAAAGATTGCTTAAGTAATGCGTGTGAAAGATTTTTGGAAGGTGCCGTTTGTATAGTACTTTGTATATTTTGAAATAAGTTGCCGGTTTTTGATGTAGATACATTTTGGTATTATGTGGAATGTGAAATTGGCCGGTATATGACATTATGTCATGTTAGTGCATGGGCGTATAATGTGAGAATAGTGATGAAGTTTAACTTACATAAAGTCAAAGTAGTAAAATTTTCCATTCGACTAGTCGTCAATGGTGGGAAATCTTAGAATAGTTGCGATGAGAAGTGTTGATTATAGTAGATTAAGAGTTGAGACTATGGTATAGAAGTTTAAAATTGCAAGATCATTTAGATCGTTGCAATGAAATGGCTAAAGACTTGAAAGTGTGAGAACATGCATATGTTGTGATTTGGTTTTGGATAGACATAGACGAGAGATTTCGAAGACGAAATCTAAATAAGAGGGTAGAATTGTTAGACCGGTTTCCCGGGTGCTTGGGACCCACCCTAGATGAAAGTGGACCAAAGGCCTTTCGTGATTGGCCAGTCAACCCGTTAGTCAATTGATAGTCAAAGAATGTATTGAATAGTTATGGGGAAGTATTTTGCGGTAAGAATAGAAAGGAAATAGACCTAAGGGACTTATGTTGTCATAAGTCAAATAGGTTATAAAGTGTGTTGTGGCCAAAATAAAAGGAAAGAGACTTGAGGGACCATTCTTGCCATTAGCCCAAACTTGTGCCTAGTCAATTATTTATCCAGGAAAGTCTAGATAATTCCACATTATTCAAGAGATGTGTGGGTTGTCGGCTTAGAGAGAAAAATGGAGGGAAAGTAGCTTGATGATGAAGAGTATGATTAGTGAATGATTCCATATCAAGGGATAAGCCCTAGCAATGAATTCCCAAGTAAGTATCTATGTTCTTGATGTTAATGAAGTTATAGTTTAGTGGGATTTCATCATATGATCAAGATATGATCATATGATGATATGATTTGGAAGTTGAGTATATTTCATGGGTTATTTTAACCCTTGTTTATGTATTTGATTATTATGTTATTAGGTTTTGGTATATTGTAAAGGATGATGATGATGGTTAAAGGATGTTGATGGTGGGATTTATGTTAGTAGCTTAGCTTTGGAAGCTAAGGTAAGTAACTTGTACTAAAACATGTGTTATATGTGTATAATCCATGTATGTATTATGATTGTGGTTAGTTATGAGCTAGTCAAGCATGTATGTGGCTAATTGCTAGCGAGACTTGTTGTAGCTTATGTGATGAAGGTTTATGTGGCAGATTGAATGTTATGGTTCAATAGCCAAGTAAGTGATTTATGATGCATATGTGATAATATGTATATGATATGTGTTTTATGTCGGGTTACTTACTAAGCGAAAGCTTATGGTTTAGTTGTCTAACCATTTTGTAGGTTGACATGCTTGTATGGATGACTTGGATATAGGGATTATGGATTTGGATATGCAAGAGTAAGGTAGCATTTCGTTTAGGAGCTTAGGTAGAATACCGAGCTCATGTGTAAGTTTGTACCCCCGTTGGTCTTTTTATGGATTGGTATGTGTAGCCGTATGGCAAAACGTATGTTAAGGTTGTCCTATCGATTTGGTGGTCAACCGTTGTGTCAAAGTATGTTTTATGTGTTTATAGTTAAAGTTAAGGGGGGTGTTTGGCAAATGTATAAAAGTACCCATTTTGAGTTGTAAACGGGTCAATTATGTATGGAACACGTTTGATATGTTGAGTTAATGAATATGGTTAAGTTTGGTAAGAAAATGAAGTGGTATAAGTGGTTTTGTAGTGAAATAGGTCAAAAGATGTATAAAAGGGTTATGCAGTTAAAGTGGTGTTTGGGTTAAGTGTGTTCTTACCCATTTTGGATAGCAAACGGGTTGATTTATTATGTAAACGATTTAGTATGAGATGTTAATCGTTTTGAGTGAGTTTGGTGTGGAAATAAGGTAGCATGGGTTGTTTATTGTGAAAATGGGTGAAATTTCTGTTTGGGGTACACCAAATTTCGGTTTGGGACCAAAACTCCCAAATTTCGGTTTGTACCCAAATTTCGGTAGATTTTGGTAATTTTTGAAAAATCATATCTTTTGATCCGTAAGTTGTCACGGGTAGTGCCACAGGTCATTTTGAAGGTAATTGAGTCTAGTTTCATTTAAAAATAGTCTCAAGGTCTGAATATTTATAGATTTTTGTCAGTGATCAAAAGAGTAACCAGATGTCCGTAAAAGTCAAGCGTTTCCGCGTAAAAAAATTTAATTTTTGGTCAAAGCGGGCACGGGGTGTAACAAGTTAGTAATAGATTGTTGTCAATTCATTAAAGAGTAACAAGAGGTCAATTTCCGCAAAAAGGTTTAAATTTTTAGTCAAATTAGGAAAGGGGCGTTTCACCTTGGTATCAGAGCTTCAGTTTAAGTGAATTAGGTTGCCACTATAGGGTTGCCTAAACTTAGACCAATTTTAAATGTGTTTGCCGTAAGTATAAGTAGTGTGAAAAGTGATTGCCTTAGTTATAAGTACTTACGGATATGAGATTGATGATGCTTAGACATAGAATAATTACGTAGTGTATTATATGAACCATAAACTAAATGGAATGTATGTGTTTAATAGTGTCATGACACTTGTTGGATAGTGTCGGACGTAAGATTGTGTGATATTGAATGGTATGTCTATGGAATTGGTTAAATCTAAGTACAATGATAATATTTGTTATAGTATGATTTGTGTATAAGGCATGACTAGAAATTTATGTGATAGTGAAATGTATTAGTGCAATGCATAGAAAGATGTGATTGAATTAGATTGCGAATGATTATAGTATGATGTGTTTGAAGGCATTACGACCTAGCAAAAGTTATAGAAATGGGATAAGATATATTGTTATGTGAATGACACGGCAGAATGAAATAGCTTAAGTGCAACTACTAAAATGTGATGAGGTTAAGAATATGATTAAGAGGATATGATATCATTTTACATATAAGACATGACAAGCAATTGCAATGGTTAAATGTGTAAAGGTGAAGAATATTAGTGATGCATAAGAAAGATTCCGCTAGAAATCTTAAGTGATACAAAAAGCGAAAGATGAATTGTAAAATATGAATAAAATAAGGTAAATGAGAATGTTATAAAATAAACCTATGTAGGGTTTATATGCAGAATAGTCGAGTAGACTAAGATAATGTAATAGAAAGTGAAGATATGGTCAACTTGGGGTTGACGGGTAAATGTAAAAGTACAATGTGAGAGCACATGGAAAATGTGCGAGTTAGAAAATCGACAAGTATCATATACATCTTGTCTTAAATTAAAATGGACGTAATGGTTTGTGTGTGTTAAAATTGCTTAAGACAATAAGAATTGGAAATGGTAGAAGTACTTTATGATAAAAGTACATGAATGTGTAAAAATGCTTAAGGAGTTAATAGCTTGGATCCATTATGTTGTTATAGATAACTTGGGGAAGCGTTATAGTGGTTGTTACAGAAATCCTCCGGAGGGATGCGTTATAGTAAATCCTACGGGATGCGTTACAGTAAATATTATGAAATGTGTTACAGTAATTATATAAACTCAAAGTAGTAAGTTTTATTCATTTAGGAGTTGATCAGATTCTTGTGTTAACATAGTGGTATCTTTCAAAAGACTACAGATGACTCATTTATAAACTAGTTTATGTTAAAAACAAGGATGTTAAAGACCAGTAAGGAAAGCCCGGAGGTATCCCCATGACATCAAAAAATGCCCCAGCCAACATCTTTACTCCTAAATGCCCAGGGCGACTGGGCAACTGGTCAACGCAACTTTTTTTTTTTTACCAAAATAGATCGTATGTCAGAATTTTTTCCCAAAATAGACCGTATCCCAATCATTGATGGGACACGTGTCGCACAAATGTTTAGTTGCCCATTTTGACAGTCGCCCAAGGTCTATTCTGGAGTATTTTTGAAATTTGGTCTAGTTTTTAATGTCATGGGGATGCCTCCGGGGCAAATTTGGAATTTTCCCAAAGCAATAATATAACTAAGACCAGTTTTGAAAACAGTTTTGACAAGGAAAACGTGAGATACCGTAGTGAGTTTAGTTTTGAAAAGCTATTAGATGACGTGACCAAGTAAAATTAACCTGGTAACAACATTTGCAACATAATGACCAAGACCTAAAGTAGTGCTATGATACGTGCTCGAAGTTAAAAGACCAAGTCCAAACAAGACCCAACAAAGTGTATTTGTATGTTCAAGAAAACTGATTAAACCCCTTTAACCACAATGGCTTTTATTAAAAGAAAACATATTTACTTAATTATCTAGAATAAAAGTTCATTGTTTTATAAGCAGAAGTGAACACCCTCTTATTTAATGAAACTATATGTGTTTAAAACAATATCAATGAATGAACTGGTTTGTAGCACTAGATCAATAGACCAAAACAAAACCATATCAAGAATAAAGCAAAACTTAACTTGAATAAGACTAACTTTGAAACACATTAATTGCTATTGTATTAAAAACCCATAACAGACACTTTAATTCATCTTTTCCCTTTGAAATTAACCAGAACCTATCATATGATATGTTCAATACATTAATACCCATAACATACACTTCAATCAATTTTTTCCCTTTGAAATTAACTAGAACCTACCATATGATATGTTCAATACAGTAATACCCATAACAGACACTTCATCTTTTCCCTTTGTAATTTAACCAGAGCCTACCATATGATATGTTCAATACATTAAATTTTGTTTCACTAATAACAAACACAAGTATGATCCATTTTGATCTTAGGCAACCCACAGTGGTCGGTCGCCCCTGCACTAACCAAGTCGCCACCAATGCAGGTATTCGGTCTTCGAAGGTCGGTCGACTCCAAAACAAGCAACCCATTCGTCCCCGCGACCGATAATTCATTCCACAAAAAAACAAAAAAGTGTACTTTTTACATTATTAAAAAAAAATAAACCACTTTAACCAACAACATCAAATCCATATCTATCCTAATCCCTTCACCACCATAGCCTACAACAACAACAAACCACAATAAATCTAAACCCAACTCCTTTCTTAACAGTCAACAACAAGAACACAAATGAAAAATACAAACCAAGTAAACTTAAAAACATAAAATGGGAGAAAAGAGGTAAGTTGATTGCTTATGGTGCTATGGAACATTTAACTTAATACATATATGGTATCCACATTATAGTTCATGATGTTCTTGATAGGTATCGGAGAATCTAGCAAGGGTAAGGAAAATGAATAGATTGGTTACTACCTAGAAGTATATCTTTTGGAGTAGAAGTAGAAGACTTTTGTCTTTTGGACCAAACGAAAAGTTGGAAGCCCCACGAGTCTTATTTACTTTTGGTACATCTTTTGTTTAAATGGGTCATATGGTGTTTATGAATCTGTGGAAAACTAGAAGGGGGGGTTGAATAGTTTTACCGTTTTAAAATTAGTTCACTTTGTTACTTTATGTTATTTCAAAGGAAACAAACACAAACAAATATTCACACAATATATATATGAGAAGTAAAGAGAGGAAAGATCAAACCACACAACAAGGATGTTTATAGTGGTTCGGCTACAAGGACTCTCTTCCTTGCCCTACTCCACTCCTCGAGCCTCTAACTCGAGAGTTATCCTTCACTAAGAAACAAACTCTCTTCTAGGTGGAGAGAACCTTTACACGTCGCTTACTTCCTTTTCCGGTACTAAGCTAAACACCGGGTTCTATTTCAAGGTAGAACCAACCTAACGTCACCTATACAATTACCGACACTAAGCCAGATGTCGAGTTCTTTACAAGGGTACAACCACTCCCGTTTGGTTCTTTCACAAGGGTACAACCACTCCCTACACTCTTTGTGTTTTGAGGGCTAAAACACTAACCACACTCACTGAGATAAATGATGCAAGTAATGATGTGTGAACTGCAACTATATCACACAGTAACTATGCTAAAGGTTTTACACTTCTGTGTTGAACCTTGATGCTTAATCTCCTTTGCTACAAAAGGAAAGATCAATGAAATGAATGAATGATAAAAGTTAGATGATATGTAAATGAATGAGTATGAATGTTAGGCTCTATGAGTGATGGTGTGTCCAAATGATCAGCTTGCTATTTATAGGCAAGCTGGTGAATAGCCGGCGGATCCGGCGGATCCCATAAAAGGGATCCGTCCTTTATGTCGATTGGATCCGCCACCTTGACAGCAAAATGACAGCTAAGAGTTTTGGAAATCTTTCCAAATCCAGCTGTATCCTTCACACCTTTGTCATGTCATATCAAAATCTTCCAAAGTCAACTATCTTGCTTGAAGATCTAGCCAAGATATTATGTATGATGCATGCCATGATGTCATTGTATCATTTTAAAAATAAAGTTTCCTTTTAAGGAAATAAACTAGTAGATGTGTAAAATGTAATTCTAAGTAAACTTGTGAAATGTAAAATGTGTTTTAAAGAGACTTTAGCTAGCATTTATAATTTGCTAAAGGGTATACTTTGTAATTGTCATTAACAAAACTAAGTAAAGATCGTAAAATATAAATAACATTTTTAGGACGATATTTGTATTAACAATCTCCCCCTTTTTGTTGATGACAAAACATAAAGTATATTTTTGAGCAAAGGAATAAATATAGCATGAGTTCTTTAAAATATAGATTAAGTTTCTTTTGTTTGAGTTTAAAAACTCTTTTTATGCAAAAGTGTATGTAAAAAGTGTATGTACTGTGATGATTCACAGTTATGCAAACTTAATCCTTTCTCCCCCCTTTTTGTCGAAACAAAAAGAAGAGTTGCGTAGCGGAATGTGATTTTGAGAGCTTTAAGAGCTCCCCCTTGTTTGATACTCCCCCTAAATGGAGTAACAAGGTAATGATGCATGATCCTACAAAAAAAATGGTTAGAAAAATGAAATGCTCCCCTCGATGTATACTCCCCATTACAAGAGTCCCAACGTATACATTAAAAGGGTATGAGATGCTGCAATAGAAATGTTAGTTGTGAATAGCCTTAATGGAGAAGCATAATGCATATGTGATGAAGCGAAAAGTGTACCGCTTTTAGGGGGTCATTTAAGCCCTAAATCGTATTTATTTGATCAAATATTGCCCTAAATCGTTCCTTTTGTCATTTTAGGTACTTTTGAAGAGAAATCTGGAAAAGAAGGCATTTTGGACGTTTTTGGAGCATAAAAGTGAAGAAAACGACAAAGTCTCAAAATTGTGCTGGAAATTACCTTTGACGGCGTCAGGATTTGTTCTGGACGGCGTCATGGCTTGGCAAAAGTGGTGGATGTGAAAATTACTCATGATAAGCCAGAGAAATTTGCATGGAATTCTGACGGCGTCACGCTTTAATGTGATCAAGGTCGACACGGCTTAATTTAAAGAGGGACAGCGTCACCCCTAATTCTGACGGCGTCAAGCCTTGATAAGCCAGAACGGATTTTGGAGAGCTAAAGAGGGACGGCGTCAAGAAGGCCATCCGGGAACCCTAAAAGCGGCGAGGTGACGGCGTCACACTCCATAACGTGACGCCGTCAGATTTGAAAGTCTATATATAGTTTTGCAATTTTTTGTCATTAGTGTGGAACTTATTGAGGAACTTTGTGTGTGAAAACCCTAAGACGAATTTAGCAGCTTTTTCAAAGCTTTTTGCCTTGAGATCTTCCATGTTACATTGAAGATAAGTTATCAATTAATCATTCAATATGTCTATGTGTTGTTTGATTCTATCTTGTTCTTGTCTTTTGTTTAACATGCTAGGCTAGATTTATCTTGTGTTTGCTTAGATCTAATGAAACCTAGCTATTGATTATTGGTTATTGGTGTGTTATTAGTTGTATTGGATGATTGTTCATCTATGTTAGGCTTAAGAAAACTGGCTAACTTCCTATTTGGTAACTTGCTTGAACGTCTTAAGAAACATGAACCAATGCGTACTAAAGGTTTTTATGGTTGTATTTAATGCACAAGCGAATTCTAGTGATCCCATGTTAGGAGCTTCCTAGCCGGCTCGACATAGGAGTGAAGTAGGAGCTTGTAGAGTTGGGGAAGTACGTACGCCACCCCACGATTGGTATTAAGGAATACACCCGTCATCCACGCAATTAATACACACTAATCAACCGGTAAAAGATAGTTAGGGAGTAAGGAAATCTAAGTAAACACATTTCTCTCCACATAAGTTTCACCACATTTTCATTTTCTGTTATTTTATTTTATTTGCATTCGTAGTAATTTGGGTTAGTTGACTAGCAACTAATTCCGCCCACTCTTTCAAACCCGAGATTTTACTTGCTTTCATAAAAAATTATAAAAACATAAAAAGAATCTTCTCTCACCCTTAGACCTATTAGAGTAGTTTTTCATACCTAACGAACACTATTCCCTGTGGAGAACGATCAATCCCCCGTACTTACCACTACACTATACTACATCGGTCAGGTACACTGCCTGGTGGGGTTGTAAGCCTCTTGAGATCCCTCGAGAGGTAAAACCTGTTGTAAGGTTGCAAAACCACGCATCAAGTTTTTGGCGCCGCTGCCGGGGAATAGTTATTGTTTAGGTTGAATTTTTATTTTATAGGTCTACTCCCTAGATTCCTTTCTAGTGAGATTTTTATTTTATTTTTCTAGGTTTTCTTTAGTCTATCTTTTTTCTTCGTTTCTGTGTTCGTAACCATTACCATCCAACATCATGGAAGGTGGTAATATCATCGATCCCAACAACCCACCACAACAACCACCACCTCCTAGAGCCCGTACTTTAGGAGAGTACTCCCGTCCTAGCCACCATGGCTATCGAAACACCATTGAGCTCACTCAAGGAGCCAATGTCACTCCCTTGCGATCCGACACCATCCGGTTGGTGCAAAGCGGATGCGCATTCCATGGACTTCGTTCCGAAGATCCTAACCAACATCTCAAGGACTTTCTCAAAATCGTTGATTCTATAGACCTTGATGTTGCCACTCGAGAGACGACCCGACTGCGTCTCTTTCAATTCTCTTTGCGGGACCAAGCTAGTCAATGGCTAGAGCGTCAACCCGCAGGATCCATCACCTCTTGGGATGATCTCACCACTCGTTTCCTTGCTCAGTTTTTTCCACCGGGAAGAACTACCAAGCTAAGGAAGGATATCTTGACGTTTGAACAACGTCGAGGCGAAACCCTCTACGGGGCATGGATTCGATTCAAGGACTTACTCCAAAGAGTCCCTCATCATGGCATAAATCTCTGGCTTCAAATCCAAATCTTCTATGACCATGTTGATTACCACACCAAGCGTGCCATCGATCGAGCCACCGGGGGCAGATTGCGCGACAAAAGCGCCGAGGAATCATGGGAGATCATTGATGAGCTTGCATCCGACGATGATGAATTGTGGAAAGTTTCCCACGACGTACGCTCGGCGGTCAAGACATATTCATCGCCCGATACAGCCAATCAAATCACTGAGGAAAGCGTTAGTGAACTTGAGAAAAGGGTTGCATATCTTATGGAAAAGCAAAAGAGACCCTTAAGTCCACAAAAAGCAACAATTAACTCGGTCTCAAGCGTTAAGCAAATACCATTGTCCGAATCACCCCGTAGGGAAAATGCTAAACCCTTCCATAAGCACGCTCAACCCAACTCCCCACCTCAGGAACTTAGTCCAACATTCGAAGCTCGAATGAGAGAATACATGTCAAAACACTCCGAACGGTTGGCGAAATTTGAGGAAGCCGTCTACAAACAGAAGGAGGAAATGGAAGAGAAGATGGCGGAGATGATGAACCTTTTGAAAGAATATACTAATACAAAAGCTCCTAAAAATGTGCTAGTGCGGAAAGATGTTGAAGTTCCCAACACTAAATGTGTTAATGCCGTCTCCGTCGTCCAAGAGGGCGAAAATGATGAAAGAGGGAAGTTGATAACTATGGAAGTTAACAAAATTGACCTCGTTCCACTTAATGACGGAAACACCAATGCCTACACATGCGATTCCGACAAGGGAAAGGAGGCGCCCACTGAGGAGCGCCAATTGGAAGAACCACCAAAGTCACAACAAGTGAGGCATTACTTGAAGCACGAAATAAACAAGGAAACCATAAACGATTGGGTGGGAAACTATCGACGTACTCATCTACCCAACAAGGAGTCCAAGAGGATGGAACCGGATGATGAATCCGACACATTACCCGGGGGGCAATTGTATGAGTGCCTCATAAGACAAAAGTTAGTGGAAAAGCAGGAATTCTACGGGGTCTTCGAAATACCATGCAGCATTGGAAAACTCAAGTATCTGGAGGCGGTAGCTGACCAAGGTTCCGACGTAAATTTGATGCCTTTATCCGTTTATGTCCAGTTAACCGACGAACTGCCATCCATCACCCGTACTAAACTCTCCTTTGCAAAACATTCTTATGAGTACCCGTTAGGAATTGCGGAAGATGTGTTGGTCAACGTTGCCGGATTCCTGTATCCGGTCGACTTCATGATTATTGAAAGAAATGACATGAATATGCCAATAATCCTTGGGGCACCCTTTCTCGCGACCACTAGGGCACAAATCAATTACGAAAAAAGTACCATCCAAATGAAGAAGGGGAAGAAAACGATAACCTTCCCAACGATCCCACGTCATATACGAGATGTTGCTCTACAAAAGAAGATGGAGGCTAACCCCAATGTAATCCGTGGTAATGTTCGAGAGAAAATCCTTGCATGGGAGGCAAGGATTAAGAATTACAATGAAAATGAGATTAGAGAATGTAAGGGTGGAAATAACGATTATATTGAGACTGATGAGCAGCCCAATAACCCCGCTGAATTTATGAAAGGAGACTCAGTGCTTCTAAGGCATTCAGAAACAAAAGCACCTACCGATGAACCAAGTCCCTGGTGGTACGGACCATTCACAATTAAAAGTCTACACCAAAATGGGGTAGTAAGCTTGACCAGCAAGGGAGGAGGTGATGTGACTGTGAATGTCGAGCGATTGAGACACCACCACCCTGATAACAAGGATTATATCTATCAGGGATACGTCATTATGAATGATGGAGTCACGTAATGTACGTGACTTTGAGTCTAGCTACAAGACTCGTTAATAAAGAAAAGCGCTTCTTGGGAGGCAACCCAAGTTTTATTTGCTTTGTGTGTTTATTTAATTGTTTGTTTGATTTTATTTGTTTCCGTATGTATGTTTAAATTTTATTATTATTGATTCATGTTCAAAACTAATTTATGAAAATGCTTTATTTTGTTTTTAACTTCGTCTTAACTACATACGAAGGTATTTTGCAAAAGTTAAGTGTAAGGGAAATCTAAATCGGTTTATTAGAACAAATGAACATGAATCATAATAATAATAAATTAACATACATATTAGTGTTTGTTTGAGTCAAATGCTTGTATCGAGTCATAATGATGTTTTGCAGGAATTCCAGGAAGTAAGGTATAGGTTTTTCCAAAAATTTTCCGGAAACGTAACATGAGAATTCTATCAGATCATTTCTGACGGCGTCAGGCTTTACAACCTGACGGCGTCAGATTTAATTTTCTGAAAATTTTTGAAAGTTTTGTTTTCATAAAAAGTTTTTATTAAATCTATAACTTATAATCTCCAAGAATCTGCAAAACTATCATTCCACGAGCATTATATCCTTATATATAGAGTTTATCCCGCCGATGTTATGCAGGTTTTCGTGTTTATTTTCTCAGGTTTAACAGGTTATTTTGGACAAGGAGATGTTTGTTGGATCAAGCTTATGGCGATGCATTAGTCATGGAGCTTCAACATTACCTTGGAAGAAGATCTAACCGTGTTACCACGTTATCCACCGAGCGAATCAGGGGAGTATTTGATTTCATTCTTTTACTTTATGCTTTTACATCTTGTTATTTGAACATTGGGGACAATGTTCATCTTAAGTGTAAGGGGGGGGGGGGGTAAAAGTACGATACTTTAGAGAATGCAATTGCACTTGATTTTTGTTTGTTTAATGGTAGATGTGTAATAAAACTGAGAGAAATACCTGTTAGGGCAATTTTAGTGCCAAATTTAAATTTTTTTACAACATATAGGAGTGAAACTTTGATCTTAATGAGCGTCTCATGGATAGGAGTTATATTACTAGCACAAAAACCGTACCACTAAAAAATTTTCCACCCCCAAATATGTGAGGTTCGCCCCTAGAATTGGTAGGAAAAGCATTTATGCTATGATGTGTGTACCGGTAGCACTTAGATTCTAGAACTTGCGTTAGGACCATTCCAAGGCCACAAGTGAGACTACATTCGTGTAGTTAGATTTACTACATGATAAGAGGCATTAGGATTAACCCATTGTTTTACACCTGTGTTTTTGTTATAATTACGTTGGCTACATTGGTCAAGTAATTCTCCCACACCCTTTGCGCTGTACTCATTTTTAGTACACGATACCCCTAGTACACCCCTCAGAGCCTATCTTTTCGTTTCGACCTTTAAGCATTTTACTTAAAGGAAGAATTTGTTACACCCCACTTAAATGTACACCCAAATCGCCTTAGCCTACCTTGTATGCACTCATCTTTAGTGCATTATTGTGACAACATTTGTTTAAACCCAAGTTAATTATCTAATTGATTACATGGTTGCTAAGTCGAGTCATATCCTTGTACATATTATTTTGGGACGATTGGGACTCATGGGTAAAGTACTAGTGTAATGGAGTAATGGGGAAGAACATCATTTATTACCCCCATATGTGCTAAATATTTTAAAAGTACTCCAAGTGTTTTGATTATCTTAATTCGAGTCATTAGAATAGTAATTTGTAAAGTTATGTAAAAGTTCAAGTGTAAGGGGAATGCAACGCCCCTATGATGTATTATTTTGGATGGTAGGGCAAGAGTGTATGAAAAAAAAAAAATCGAAAAAATCAAGAAAAATACAAAAAAAAAAGTATGAAAAAGAAAAGTAGAAAAAAACATACGGACTACCATCCCGTTTCATTTTATATTTATTTTATGTTTTTGTTATTTTGTTTTTAGCTTAAGATCGAGTCGAGTCTTGGCTTAGCAACATTGTATAGTACATGTAATTAATCAAGATCTTTAACTCGCCACCAGTAAAATATCCTTTATCCAGCAAAACCGTGTTTTCCTTTTCCCTACACCTAACGTTATAACCCATTTAAAAGCCTTCTTTGATAGTTTATCTTAGGTGCTTACGCCTAGTGGAGGAGGTTTTCGATCCTTTCCCAAGCCTATGGTAATCAATTTGCTATGACAGGTAGTGAGAGATATTATCCGTTTTCATTTATGAGATTTATTTTGATGACACTTGAGAGATGTGAGTATCTAAACACTACTTGTGAGGTGCTAGTTTGTAATCTCCATGCTTATTATGATTAAAGTGGAACGAATATTTGTTGTAATTACTTTTATGTTAGCATTAAATGACCCCTAACTTATATTTTGATTAGAATAAAAGCACATTTGCTTGAGGACAAGCAAATCTCAAGTGTAAGGGTATTTGATGAAGCGAAAAGTGTACCGCTTTTAGGGGGTCATTTAAGCCCTAAATCGTATTTATTTGATCAAATATTGCCCTAAATCGTTCCTTTTGTCATTTTAGGTACTTTTGAGGAGAAATCTGGAAAAGGAGGCATTTTGGACGTTTTTGGAGCATAAAAGTGAAGAAAATGACAAAGTCTCAAAATTGTGCTGGAAATTACCTTTGACGGCGTCAGGATTTGTTCTGGACGGCGTCATGGCTTGGCAAAAGTGGTGGATGTGAAAATTACTCATGATAAGCCAGAGAAATTTGCATGGAATTCTGACGGCGTCACGCTTTAATGTGATCAAGGTCGTCACGGCTTAATTTAAAGAGGGACGGCGTCACCCCTAATTCTGACGGCGTCAATCCTTGATAAGCCAGAACGGATTTTGGAGAGCTAAAGAGGGACGGCGTCAAGAAGGCCATCCGGGAACCCTAAAAGCGGCAAGGTGACGGCGTCACACTCCATAACGTGACGCCGTCAGATTTGAAAGTCTATATATAGTTTTGCAATTTTTTGTCATTAGTGTGGAACTTATTGAGGAACTTTGTGTGTGAAAACCCTAAGACGAATTTAGCAGCTTTTTCAAGGCTTTTTGCCTTGAGATCTTCCATGTTACATTGAAGATAAGTTATCAATTAATCATTCAATATGTCTATGTGTTGTTTGATTCTATCTTGTTCTTGTCTTTTGTTTAACATGCTAGGCTAGATTTATCTTGTGTTTGCTTAGATCTAATGAAACCTAGCTATTGATTATTGGTTATTGGTGTGTTATTAGTTGTATTGGATGATTGTTCATCTATGTTAGGCTTAAGAAAACTGGCTAACTTCCTATTCGGTAACTTGCTTGAACGTCTTAAGAAACATGAACCAATGCGTACTAAAGGTTTTTATGGTTGTATTTAATGCACAAGCGAATTCTAGTGATCCCATGTTAGGAGCTTCCTAGCCGGCTCGACATAGGAGTGAAGTAGGAGCTTGTAGAGTTGGGGAAGTACGTACGCCACCCCACGATTGGTATTAAGGAATACACCCGTCATCCACGCAATTAATACACACTAATCAACCGGTAAAAGATAGTTAGGGAGTAAGGAAATCTAAGTAAACACATTTCTCTCCACATAAGTTTCACCACATTTTCATTTTCTGTTATTTTATTTTATTTGCATTCGTAGTAATTTGGGTTAGTTGACTAGCAACTAATTCCGCCCACTCTTTCAAACCCGAGATTTTACTTGCTTTCATAAAAAATTATAAAAACATAAAAAGAATCTTCTCTCACCCTTAGACCTATTAGAGTAGTTTTTCATACCTAACGAACACTATTCCCTGTGGAGAACGATCAATCCCCCGTACTTACCACTACACTATACTACATCGGTCAGGTACACTGCCTGGTGGGGTTGTAAGCCTCTTGAGATCCCTCGAGAGGTAAAACCTGTTGTAAGGTTGCAAAACCACGCATCAATATGATATGTCCATTCAAATAAGAATGATAATCTAATTGACTTTAAAAAGTCAAAATGTAGTGTCTGATCAAAATTTTGTACCTAAAGTACAAGTGATCAAACTAGAATATAGATTCCAAATAGCTACATAATGATGTTAGTTACCTAACTAATGATAATATGCTTTATGTTGATCACTCATAAGCATAAAAACATCACATTCATTCATTGAAAATTATGTGACAAAAGTCACAAACATAATATGATGTTACATGAAAATGAAAAATACATCCTAAAAAATAAAAAGTCCCACAACAACATCTAAAAGGTCCTATATAATGAGACTAAAATTCTCCTATTGAGGAGGATGAGAGATGGCGTTTAGACGCTCAAGAATGTGGTTCAAAATGAACCTTATTTCATTTTGGAGCTCGTGCACCAAAATGTTTGTCCTTTGAGCTATGTGAGCGGTTCTTTCACAGATGTTGCAATCATGGCGAGCAAAACCGGGCGGAAGAGTAGACTCACTTGGTTGTGGTGGTGGTGGTTGTGATTGGTTGTTGGGTGGTGGTGATTGTGCTTGTTCATTGGTTGGTGGTGGTGTTTGGAGGGAGTTCATGAGGATGTTTTAGAGGTCCATGGCTTCATTGAGGCGGTGATCTACCATACTCGAGAGAGTGTAGAGACGGTTGAGCTCTTCACTAATCTCCTCTTGGGTTTGAGGTAAATTGATCCACATTGCCTCATCTATGGCAATGAGAGTTGATGTGGGTGAGAGAGGTGGTATTTGAGGTTGAGATGATGGTGCATAATGGTATAAAGGACCATGGATATCCAGGAAAATCAGATGAAAAAGCATAGGCTCTTGACCTTCAAAGGTCATGGGTGGAGGATTGTTTGATCTTGGTGGGAGATCCTCCAAGTCATCAAGGTATGGATGAGGTGATGTAGGTGGAGTCCTAAATAGCTCCATGGGTTGGAGTTTGGGTGAGTTTGGTTGTGATTGAGATTTGACAGTCTGTGATGGAGCGGGTGGTGGTGTGGTGGCTATTGGAGTTATGGATGGAGGTGGAGTTTGTATGACAACATTGGATGGTGTAGGTGTGGATAAAGTAAGGAAATTTTCACTTGCTATAGGAGATGAGATATTAAGAGGAGATGATTCCTCTGATGATGAGTTAGCAAGATTTATGAAGCAACAGGGCTTAACACTTATGCGGGCAGTGCATTTTGGTGGTCTAGAGGTGGAGGAGTTGGTTGATTTGGTCATGGTGAGCTAAGAGAACTAAGATGTACAGGTTGTATGTTGTGAAGAAGGTGAATGAGTGAGTTTTGCTCTAAGTTGTGATCTTAATATATAGGCAGATGGTTTATAGAAACTAGTGTTTGGATTTGATGTAAATCCAATAGAGAATGTTGTTTCCTAATGATTTGGAACAAATTTTGTGCAAATCACATCACATAAGTCAATCCATAGAACTTATGTTGAGTAATATGATGAAGATATGCAGTAAATGCAAAGGGATAGTGGAAAATCCTGTGATGTGATGTACCCACGGATTTGAAAGATCCCTAAAAAGGGTTCCTTGTTTGTATAGGAAAGGTAACTTACTCCTTAAATTTAAAATTTTAAATTTTGGTGGGAAATGTTGTTCTTAAGTTTCTAAGAGTTTCTAAATCATTCTAAGATGTATAATGATCAGTGAACCTAGTCTAAAGAATACTAGAAACTAAAATCTAAGAATCGGGATGAGTCGAAAAGTTTAAGAAGTTTACTGTTATACCTGCGGATCCAATCGACAAGGCGTGCGGATCCAAATTTTTGGATCCGCCTGATCCGCAGGTTGAAAAATGGCGGAGCCAACGCTAACACATGGCGGATCCAAAATGAGGGATCCGCCAGATCCGTGAACCAAAACTACTAAAACTAAACAAAGAGATGTGCATATTTTTCGTTTTTCGACGAAAACCCGAAAATTCTCCTGGAGCATATCTATCATCTAATATGTAATGCAAAACAATCAAATATGATAATACTAACACATGTTTAATCATAGATTAATCCGTTCATAGGATCTTACCTTATGATGAGTTAAGCCAAACATAGGCTTAAACTCAGAAAATTGATAACATCAAGTGTTATCAACCTGCAATTCTTAGTTAGTTCAGATACACATCAAATATTATCATAACAAGTTAAGAAACAATCATTATTAATACTACATTGTCTAATAATGTTTAGAGCCAAACACTCCTTTAACTTAACTTCTTCTTCAATTTCTTCATGCACTTATGAAGCTTCATCACCCAACTTCCTAAATTCTTCACCATTCATTTGATGTTGCGATACTCGGCTGATTCATTAGGGATTGGTGGAAGTTGGGTCAAGTACTCCGGAGGGGGAATCCTAGAGTTTGGCATTCCATCATCGTCACTCATAGATGATGATGATCATGATGTTTGACCACGAGGACGTTTGCCCTTGTCAACCGCTACCCTAAAGTCGCTCAAGGGAACGAAGGTGCGTTCTATCTCATCATATTCAGGAACAAATCCTAAGGCATTTCTAGGAATGGGTGCAAAAGCTCTAAAGAGACGGGTCAAAAGCATTCCATAAGGCAATGCCATTTTTCCTTGAATTGGAATATCGGCCATTCTCTTGGCGATATAGTAAGCAAGTGGGTTGAAGGGTTGACACATTATACATCATGTGGCAAAGACAAGCATTGATGTGATCGCGGTTTCCTACCGTGCACATGACATTGGCCCTTAAGACTTCTTCCATTTTCCTAAATTCGGGCTTTAGTTCATTGAGCTCCATAGCAAATGGATCTCTAGGAACATATTTCCCTCGATACAACCTTGTTGGGTTGTTCCTAGGTATGAAGAGATGTTGACGAATGATTTCTTTTAAGTTAAGGGAGTGGCATATGGTGCCGTTCGTTCAAGATTTGACTCAAGAATGGTCAATGACCATTTATCAGAATAGACACTCGTTCCATGACTTGGAACTCCTATGACTTCTCCAAATTGATTTAATGGGATATTGAATTGATGTCCATTGACGCTAAAGCGAATGTTCATGTAACCTTGATCGTTTGACTCTAGTTTGACACTAGCATAGAATTCTAAAATGAATCGAGGAATTAATGGTTCATCGATATCTAGGAGGGAATCGAAGTGAATAGCCGCTAGTTGCTCCCTAAGATAGGTTCCTTCATAGAATGAGGGGTCTACAAACCTACCCTCATGTACGTAGTGTTTTTCTAGAGCCTTGAAAATTTCAACTTGTTGTTCAGTGAGTCCTTTGGTTTTATGGTGTTTAGGTAGGTAATTTACGGTGTGTTTGTGATCATAGTTGGTCGCGGGAGGCATGATTTTTCTAAACACAAAAAAATATATAGTTTTAGTTGAAATTATCGAAAATGCGTGTATAGGTCTAGTGTGTGCCTACATGGGGACTATATGGAGGTGCGGTTATCTCGACTCATTTAGATGCATGAAGATTTTGTTTATGCAAGTTTTATGATAAAACGAGAGATAACCCAAATGCTCCTACTTCAATGTAGCTACATTTGAATGTACCCGAAAATACATATTAGTTATTTATTCCCTTTAGCATTCAAGAGACATTTAGCATTGAAGATCTAGCCAAGATATTATGTATGATGCATGCCATGATGTCATTGTATCATTTTAAAAATAAAGTTTCCTTTTAAGGAAATAAACTAGTAGATGTGTAAAATGTAATTCTAAGTAAACTTGTGAAATGTAAAATGTGTTTTAAAGAGACTTTAGCTAGCATTTATAAATTGCTAAAGGATATACTTTGTAATTGTCATTAACAAAACTAAGTAAAGATCGTAATATAAATAACGTTTTTTAGGACGATATTTTGTATAAACATGAATCTTGTTCATGTTAGTCTAAGTCATGAATATTTGTGTAAATTTGTTTGAACGATAGTGATGTAGTTATGAGTTTTAAGGGTTTCACAATATGCCAAAAGTTACCCATTTTGACGACCGTTGCCTTGTTATTAGACTAGTAATAGTGGCATGTTGAAAGTCACAAGTAATGAAGTTGGTATGTTGAAGTTTATGATTAATGCTTTGAGCATAGGAGTCAAGTGCATTTGAGAATTTGAGGATTGGGTTTTCCATAGTTTGCTACAAAGTTAATGTAGTGAGTTTGTAAAATTGCACAGATCAGCGTATGATCCTCAGACTTAATACGGGTATTGGCTATACGGCGTATTCCCGATTTTTGTAATACGCTGTATTAATGTATGGTTGATACAAGTTTGTGTAAGGTTATAGGTGATAGATGTATCATTTAAAGTCAATACGATTAGGTAAATTAAAGTAATACGTTTTAAGTCATATGTAAGTTGGGATACGAGTATATCTTAGAATTAGGTCTATGTGACAATAAGTCTCAATACAGCGTATTCAATATATATGAAACGGAATATTCATTATAAGTATATATGCATAACATGATATATACTTCATAACAAGAAATGGTCAAATGAAATAGTGAAAAGGCTCAATAAAGGGGATTTGAACAATTAACAGGAATGTTGAAACATTAATTATGAGCATTTCAATATTAATACCATATGTTCAACGAAATATTAATACATTGGAAAAGGGTTCGTACGCTTCAAACCACAGGTTTCGACGTTTAATTTGACCCATTTTCGCCCAACCCGTGGTTAAGGGTTTATATGACGTTTTCGATGGACGGTTCAACCGGTTGAACCACCTGAGTCGAACCGGGCTTCAAAACATTATGTTTAATCCCCAAATTCTCAAACTTTTATTATTTTTCGTTTATAACCCATAAATTTTTTTTATCACTAAAACTATATGCCGCTATAAAATCCCGTTGCTATGCACGGGTACTCGTCTAGTATAGTATTATTGAGATTCTGTGAATGTAACATACTATTATGATGTTTAAACATCATAATAACTTCCAAAAATACACATATGTACCACTTTTTATGTATTATTGACAATTAAATAAAGATATTTTGTTATACGTATTTTGTTCGTAAAGATTCCTACCTTTCATTAAACAATGATAGATCTTTATTTTTCTCAAACAATATGGAAATCACTATAAACTACTATTGTGAGATTTTCTTGTGATTTTGTTTTGTTTACTTTGATTAAATATTTGTATTCATTCTTTATTTGGTCTAGATTTTCATTACTTGGATGGTTCAAGAAATAAGAATATGATTTAATTTCTTGATTAATAAAAAAATTATTGGATGATCAGGCATCGTGAATTTTTGCTAAGTTATAACAACTGAAAGATTATGTACATTTGTAAATTAGTATATGAGATCAATCTGATTTAAATGGTGCTCTAATTATTTAGAAACTTGAAACATGCTATGATATCGAAAACTATTTATTTATTTTAAATGTTGTTTTAGCTATTGAGCATAACTATTAAATGATGTTATTGTATTAAGTTACGCTAATGTATTAAAGCATACACTTTAATTGATAGATTTATATTTTGTGTTAAAGCAAAATTGTCACTAAACCAATTGAAAAGTAACTATTGTATGTTGGCATGATGAAATAGAAGGACTTCTATCTTTGTCTACTACAAGATATCTTGGTTTGACTAGGTACACATGCATTGAACAATATATTTTGTGTATGAGAAATACAAGGATATGGATGGTAGGGTGGGTAGTAAAAGTATGCATCAAATAAATATTCAAATATCTATTGTGCAAATTAAGATATGTCAAATCAACTATTTGTATTCACATTTGTACATGTAGTCCACTAATTAAAGGAATGTCCAATTGGTTCAAATTTTAAACCAAAATTATATAACAAGAAAGTTTTACAACTTCAAGTTGAAGGTGAAGTGCTTAGTCTCAACAAAGGTTTTTAAGATCGGAATTCTAGCTAAGTTCGTTTTCGTATTTGCAAGATCGTCATCGTAAGATCGATCGATATCTTATGAGTATACTACAATATCATCTATACTATTTATAAAACAAAAATGGTCAAAGTGAAAAGTGAAAAGTCAAGAAAGTGAAATGTTGAAAAAATTAAAAAGGAAATGTTGAAACAATTAATTATGAGCAAGTGAAAATGTGAAACTAAAAAATGAAATGTTGAAAACATATGTTTTAAAAGGAAACTGTTAATACACATCGAAAACCGGGTTGACCCGGTTTAATTTCACCCGTTTTTTTGACCCAACCCGTCGGGTTGACCCGGTTTATATTGACCCGTTTTTGACCGAAACGGTTGAACCACCCGGGTCGAACCGGGTTCAACACATTATGTTTAATCCCCAAATCTTCAAAGTTTTATTATTTTTCGTTTATAACCTATAAACTTTTTTTATCACTAAAACTATATGCCACTCTAAAATTCTGTTGCTATGCACGGGTACTCGTCTAGTTTTCTTAATAGGCATTGTAAATTATGCAAATCTACATATTATTATATATCATATATCATGAAAATGTAGGTCAAAATTATGATTATGAGTGTTTAATACAATTAGCCTCTTGATTTTCATATAATTTGTATTTTTTAGCTTGTGGTTCTAGAAAAGTAAGATCGAATTAATCGAGATCTTAAGATCCTATGGTCAAGATTGGGATCCTATTAAGATCCTATCTCGCAAAGATCCTACGTAGGATCGAGATCTTTTTGCTTTTTAGTATCATAAAATCGTAAGATCCTAGAATTAAGATCGAGATCTTAACAACTACGGTCTCAACTCTTAATGAAATATAGCTAAGACATCTTATCTCTTCACATGTATTTTAATTCAACTATGGATCGGGATTTTTTTTCTTCTCATATTGGTTTATAAGGAGATTAAACATCGTTCAGTGAGGCATTGCCAAACCTCACTGAACTGAACACCTTCTTTGGGACTTGTTCTTCAGATGCTAAATCGCATCGACACTGAAGTGAAGACTCTTTTTCTTTAAGAACTCAGAAGGATTTTGCTAAGTATTTACTCAGCGACTATGTTATACTTAGGTTATTTTATGTTCAAATATATTCAAGGACTGCCGGTCGCTGAAATGGTCTAACACCAATGTCCTTTAGTCATGAGTTAGGATTGAACACATGACATATTTTCTCAAACCCCTTTAAACCAAGGACGTTTGCAGTAGAGGAGTGATACCACTTGGGTAAATACGTCAATGATTAATCTGTTTTGGTAACTTGGTAAGATAACATTAGCATAATCTTCTTTAACCACATAGAAGTTATTCTCATTTATCACATTTAAACAAATTAACATGAATTATTTCAAATTATCACAAGAATGTGGTTCAACCTTTATAGTCATGTACAACATCTTTTACCACATGTGTTTTCGTTTATGTGGCTGTTTATATTTTGAAACTGACATCAAATGTTTGTATTGTCTTATTCATTATTAATTTGATGTAAAGTTCTTTGTATATAGAGATGCAAATGAAGTTTTGTTGTTGCTGTTGGTTTCACTCTTGATATTTAAAAAGGATAAAATGTTAAAATTCATAAGATCAATGTTTTTCAGCATGTCTTTGATGCCACATGAATTCGAGCTTCTTAATTTGCTCAAGATTCAAAGTATTATCGACATTAAACATATTTATGTAATTTGTTTGGTGTTTTTACTTGGTATAAGGATGTTTAAGTTATCAAGGAATTATAGCTAGTCTAAATTATATTTTAAAATATTATGTTGGTTTACTGTGATGAAATACTTTTTGCATCTGGCATCTCTCACTAGTTTCATAACATACTTTTTGCATCTGGCATCTCTCACTAGTTTCATAACACGGATGCGAGTGTCTATTAATTAATCATATTTCAACAAATCATTTACGCATCACATCAGATCTATATATGAAACTCACTATTGCTATCACTGCTACTCTAAATTATTAAATAAAGTCACATTCCATCCGTTAGAAGATTTTGAAACATAGCTATTTGTTTTGGTTTATATTATGACTGTCATTACTACTATAAGTTCAGGGCCGTCTCATGAATTTATGAATTTTTTGAGGGTCTTGGATGAAATTAAATAATGAGGCCTTTCGATAAGGAATGTTATATATAAAGTGTCACCGTTTATAAGATATAATGCAATTAGTTATCTAAACGTTCTAACATATTACTCATTTAAGATATTTTCTCATCTAAATACTTTTTTCTTCGTGAAAAATATGTGTGCACATGGCCCCTTAAAATTTTGAGGCATGAGCGGTCTCTCACCTTGCACACCATCAAAGACGGCTCTGTATAGGTTATTACATAGGTTTTCTTAGATTTTATGTATGTGAAAACTGATATGTCAACTTGAACCGCGATTCCAAATAATTTATTTTGACAACTTAACCCCTTAAACTATAAATATACTAAAATAAGTATCCCTATAAAGACTAGGTAGACGTTTTCAATCAAAAGAACAAACGTTATACTTTTATCAAACTGATAGCCTATGAGAGTTTTAGCCTAATAGCTAAAAGCCCATACGACTATAGCAGGCCCAAAGCCTAAAGCCTACAACATACTTTGTCAGGAGAACCAATCTTCAGACAACTACTAGCTAAGGTCACGACAAGATTCACTTGGAGAATAATATCCACGCAACAACTGGCATAACAATTTGTCTACCCATACTGTTATTGTACTATTGTCACGCATAAATACCTCATTGGTACAAAGATAATGCGGCAGGCATTTTGTTATGACATATAGAGAGTACCTCGTACGAAGATCCTATAACAAAAAGAGCCAATAATATCACGCCACATATCATTCTTGTCTCCACTATGGGATGACTCTCACGTTGGTCTCCTAAGACCGCTGAATCACATCTACGGATCTCACACAACCCTAAATGCATCCGTATAAATAATGTTCTCCATTTTACACACACTAACCACTAGTTGTATATAAGCATTACTCCAACTTTAAATAAACACACTTATCTTGAGGTTCTTACCACTTAATAGAAACCAAACATACTACTAGCCTAATCTCCCACCATAAACTTTAGGGTATGGGGCTAATCCTTGTTTTACGTAAACACAAACAATTAAACCCCACGTTACTAAATGACGATGGTTATAAGTATTTAGATCAAATACGAGCTCAGTTATATAACAAGCCGAGCTTAAACTTATACCATTCAACTCATACAAATCGGCTCGTGCTTAACATAAATACTTCAAACTGGCTCGACTCGACTATGTCCTTGGTCACCACGAATAAGCACAAACACCTATCTTTTATATAATAAAACAAAACCCCTAGTGGGGACTTTTACATTTCAAAAAAATCAAATCATGCCTTATTAAGTAATAATCAAATTATTATTATTATTATTTTCTTAAATATTAAATAAGAAAAGCCTAAATACTTCTAAATTTATCCATATTCTACAAAAAAAAGAATGTGATTTATAATCATTCAATAAAAACTTACAAAAATATATGTGTCAAAATATAAAAAATTAAAACTTGAAAACGGTGGAGCAAGTTTTTTAAAGATTTGGGCTGAAACTTAAAATTCAGTATCATTCCTACTAAATATTTGAAGTCCCAACATTCCCAAATTCCTCCTTCATCAATCAAACTCGATCTCTTATCATTCATTCACGCACAATCATTGACGCAAGAACATCTCCTCCAAATCTAATTAATATTAAAACCCACTACATTCGTAAATAACCCTAATTCAATACCTCAATCAAAGTACAATGGTTTTGAAGGTCCTGTTATAATAATTAAAACCCGAAATTAAAAATAATAATTTATTTAAATAATTAGAAAAAACCTCACGCGTGCGCGGGCATTATATCTATAAATCAAGTATAACCAAACGACAGGGACTATAGCCCATATATGAAAAGAAAAGTAAAGAGGCACCCTAGTATTAACCGGAGTACAAAAACCGCCTTCCATTTTTCCATCTACAAAAACACGCCTTTTTAACCCCAAAATCACACACACACACCCCAAAACATAAACCCTAAAAAAAAAACACTCTCAATATCACATGTTAATAAATCTGTTCATCATCTCTACACTACCAGGTAAATTTTAATCAATCTTTACATGATTTGTTTATTTATTTTTTTATGTGTTAAATTGATTATTATTATTGTTTTTGCAGTATAAAGTGTAGAATGGCTGGAACGTTGAGATCGAGCTTGCCGTCTCGGTTACGCCAGTTGATATCTGGTGAAGGAAGCGGTCCTAATGTTAAACTTCATTCCAATGACACTGTAAGCAGCCTCCTTTTTTTTTTATATAAAAAATTAGGGCTACATTTTAAGTAGTTAATGAAAATAAGTAGTTGAGTTGCGAATAAGATTAGTTTATTTATTTATTTAGGGGGTGTTTGGATTAGTTTTTTTTTTTGCCCCCTAGAATGTATTACAAACGCTTAAGGGGATGTTTGAAATAGCTTATTTCCTCGCCTTATGGGCCTATTTGAATTTTGTAAAAGCCGATAAGCTAACATTTTAGGGCTTACGAGCCTACCACCTTCAGCTTATGGACTTGGTCAAGTCCATAAGCTCAAACACATAAGCTCATAAGCCCTAAAATGTTAGCTTATCGGCTTTTACAAAATTCAAATAAGCCCATAAGTGATACGTTCTAGGTTAGATATGATGGTAAAAAAGGAATTTTAGTTTTATTTCAATTGAGTATTTGGAAGTAGGATGTTTCAATGTGCTAATGGTAAAAAAGGTGAAGCCGTTTGAATGATCCATGCACTTTAAACTGCTTTAAAATAAGCAATTAGGAAGTTACGATGTTAGAATATAGCTATTGCACACACCCTCTAAAAGTGTATGTTTGTGTGTAATCTTGTACGTTGTTGTTGATTTTTTTTTTTTTTTTTAATATACAAGGTGGAATGTATAGTTTCCTCTTATGGTAAAGAGGAAGTAGTAGTTACATTGTCATTTATTATCAATTAATGTGCAATTGTGGTGCGTTTAAAACTCGTTATCTGATATATAACATCATTAAAGGGTTTTTTTGTGTGTTTTCTCGTGGTAGACGATGGCCTATAAATATTCCTTTATGCTGCATTTTATAAATGCTTTTTAAATGTCAACTCATTGGCTCTTTCTAAAAGAATTTTGACCAGCAACTTCTATGATGTCACATAATTGTATTACATCTGCAATCAAGGTAGTGAATTAATGGCTTATTAAGTTCGAATAGCATGATTATAAGGATTTTACTTGTACATAGCTATACGACCTTCCGTATGCACTCTTGGGAGATGCACATTGTAATATGTGCTCGAAGTAGGTTTTACCCCTTCTCCCTGCATCTTCTACATCAAATTCCAATTCTGTTATTTGGAATATTAGCTGGTCTGTTTGTAGCATAAGAGGGGGACTCATCGACAATACCTAAGTCGGTTGGGCTTGTAGGGCATTTTCAGTTCATGGGATTCTGTTCAGTTCTTGGAATATCTTATGTGTCTGTTTGTAGCATAAGGGGATCATCGACAATAGTGGTCTTGGATTTGTAATGGATTTTCAGTCTTATTCTAGTATAGGTTCATGTATATTGGTATCTTAAAATGTTGCTAAACATTGATGAGGTTTTCACGAGTATGAGACCTCCTTGTGTGTTTAACTTCTAAAGGACAAGAGGTTTAGTATGTGAAGAACTTGTTGCCTTTTTCTTTTCTCGAGTTTCGACATCAAAGTATTTATATTTTGATGATGTCATGATATAGCTCAGCTATGCTTACATGGTGGTAAAATTTGGCCTCTTTCAAGGGTTAGTCTGTAGTTATTGATTGACATGATTTAGTACATTATTTACATCCGTTAAAGCTAACTGAATTAGGTTGGTAGAGAAAATTTGGTGGTGACTTCCATTTTACAAGAATAGTTCTATCACCGTCTGATGTTTAGGACTTAACAATAATGTTTCATTATTTAAGTGTAGAAAGATGATGAATAGAATAATTGTTTGCGTATATTTTGTACTTTGCTGTTATCACCTCGTTAATCCCAGCCATTTTTCTTTTTTGCAGCCACCAAAAGTGAAGGCATTCATTGACAAAGTGATTCAGTGTCCATTACAAGACATAGCAATCCCTCTTTCAGGTTTCCAGTGGGAGTACAAGAAGGTGATAAGATTATATCTTGTGCCCTCTTTCGTTTAATCAATCCATGTAATTTGCTTAACTCATGCTTTGTTTTACAGGGGAATTTTCATAATTGGAGGCCATTGTTTCTGCATTTTGATACATACTTCAAGACGTACTTGTCTTGCAGGAAGGATCTTCTTATGGCAGATACTCTAGAAGACGATGCTCCATTCCCTAAGCAATCAATTCTCCAGATCCTGCGTGTGATGCAAATAATTTTGGAGAATTGTCACAACAAAAGTTCCTTTGATGGTTTAGAGGTATGTTGAAAATGTTAGAATAACAAATGGTTTTGGGCATCTCCATTGGTAGCTTTTCTCAAAGCTTTTATTGCATTAAAAAGCTTTTTTGCATTTGAGTAAATGACATGAATTTACTTAACCTGTTAAGTGTTGAGAAATAATTTTTTTGGTTCATTTTTTTTCGATATACCATTCTCTCTTCAGTATTGTTAAATTAGCTTTTGCATTGGGGATGCTCTAATATGATATTATTTTGAATTCTAATATACATTCTGATCTCTTCTTTTTTTTGGTTTGCTTGCTCAGCATTTCAAACTCTTGCTTGCATCAACAGACCCTGAGATTCTCATTGCAACTTTGGAGACTCTTTCAGCATTAGTGAAAATAAATCCCTCTAAACTTCATGCAAGTGGGAAACTGGTAGGGTGTGGTTCAGTAAACAGTTGCCTTTTGTCATTGGCACAAGGATGGGGAAGCAAAGAAGAGGGTTTGGGCTTGTACTCATGCGTAATGTTAAATGAAAGAACCCAAGATGAAGGCCTAAGCTTGTTCCCATCTGATATACAAACCGAAAGTGACAATGCTCAGAGCCGTGTAGGCTCTACCCTTTATTTTGAGTTGCATGGTTCAAATTCCCCCAACGCAGGTGATGCTGGTGACATGATCACATCTACAAGCACAAGTGTTATCAATATTCCTGATCTTCATTTACGTAAAGAAGATGATTTGTCTTTAATGAAGCTATTGATTCAGCAGTACAATGTTCCTACCGAGCATCGGTTCTCATTACTGACAAGAATTAGATACGCTCATGCCTTCCGCTCATCAAGAATCTGCAGGCTGTACAGCAAGATTTGTCTACTTGCATTCGTTGTTCTTGTTCAGTCGAATGATTCCCATGATGAACTTGTCTCTTTCTTTGCAAACGAGCCAGAATACACCAATGAGTTAATCAGGTTAGTGAAATCTGAAGAAACTATACCTGGAACAATCCGTACACTTTCAATGCATGCTCTTGGATCTCAGCTAGCAGCATATTCATCATCTCATGAAAGGGCACGGATTCTGAGTGGCTCAAGTATTAGTTTTGCTGGTGGAAATCGCATGATACTTCTTAATGTGCTGCAAAGGGCGATTTCATCTCTAAGCAACTCCATTGATCCATCATCAATTGCATTTGTTGAAGCACTTCTTCAATTCTATTTACTTCACGTGATATCTACATCAATTTCTGGAAGTGTTATACGTGGATCAGGAATGGTCCCAACATTTTTACCCCTTTTAGAGGATTCAGATCCTTCACATATGCATCTTGTTTGCTTAGCTGTTAAGACTTTACAAAAGTTGATGGATTACAGCAATTCATCTGTCACTCTCTTTAAAGACTTGGGAGGAGTAGAGCTTCTAACTAATAGACTGCAAATAGAAGTAGATAGGGTTATTGGTTCAGAAATGGGGGACGATAGTTCAATGAGCATCGGGGAGTGCTCAAACCCTAACCCTAAAGCCGATTGGCTTCATTCACAGAAACGGCTCATTAGGGTTTTGTTGAAAGCACTTGGTTCTGCTACTTATGCTCCAGCAAATTCAACAAGGCCTCAAGGTGCTCATGATGCTTCATTGCCTGCTGCTTTATCAATGATCTTTAAAAATGTGAATAAATTTGGCGGGGATGTATATTCAGCAGCTGTTACCGTTATGAATGAAATGATTCACAAAGACCCTACTTGTTATGCTTCGTTAGATGAATTGGGTCTTCCTGATGCTTTTCTGGAGTCTGTGAAATCAGGAGTTCTTCCTTCTTCAAAAGCTCTTACATGTGTTCCTCATGGAATTGGGGCTATTTGTCTTAACTCGAAGGGGTTAGAAGCAGTTAGAGAAACCTCAGTGTTAAGGTTTCTTGTTGATCTTTTCACTGATAAGAAATACATGCTTGCAATGAACGATGGAATTGTACCTTTGGCAAATGCTGTTGAGGAGCTTTTACGTCATGTGTCTTCGTTAAGAGGTACTGGTGTAGATATTATTGTTGAGATTGTTAATAAAATTGCTTTGATAGAGGACAGCAAGGGTAAATTGGAAAAAGTCAGTGAGAGTAATGCTATGGATATGGACACCGAAGACAAAGAAAATGTAGGACCATGTCTAGTTGGTGCTACTACTGATTCAGCCTCAGAAAGAAACGGCGATGAACAGTTTATTCAATTAAGCATCTTTCATGTAATGGTTTTAGTTCACCGAACAATGGAGAATGCAGAAACATGCCGGTTGTTTGTTGAGAAGACGGGAATTGAAGCTTTGCTGAAGCTTTTGTTACGTCCGAGTATAACCCAATCATCAGAAGGGATGTCCATTGCTTTGCATAGCACCATGGTTTTTAAGAGCTTCACTCAGCATCATTCGGCTCCTTTAGCACATGCATTCTGTTCGTCTCTCCAGGATCATCTGAAGACAACTTTAACGGGATTCAATGCTTTTTCGGGATCGTTTCTGCTTGATCCAAAAGCTACTCCAGATGCTGGAGTTTTTTCTTCACTTTTTCTAGTAGAATTCCTTTTGTTTCTTGCTGCATCGAAAGACACTCGATGGGTTGCTGCATTGCTTCATGAATTTGGAAATGATAGCAAGGATGTTCTGGAAGATATCGGACGTACTCATCGTGAGATTTTATGGCAAATTGCGTTACTTGAAGATGGCAAGTTTGAAAATGAGGGTGGTAGTGCTGCTTCTGCTGATGGGTCACGGCACATAGAATCCAATACTTCAGAATCTGAGGAGCAAAGATTCAATTCCTTTAGGCAGGTTCTCGATCCTCTTTTAAGGAGAAGGACGTCGGGATGGAGTTTTGAATCACAGTTTTTTGATTTAATTACTCTATATCGTGATCTCACTCATGCCCCGGGGCTACCACAACCTCTTGGAGGCAACCACCAATCACCGCCATCTGGGACTTCAGATGTTGCTAGTGGTGGTGGTACAAGGGAAGCCGACAAACAAAGGTCATATTATTCTTCTTGTCGTGATATGATGAAGTCACTTTCTTTACACATTACACACTTGTTTCAAGAGCTAGGCAAAGCGATGTTGCTTCCTTCAAGACGAAGGGATGACACTGTCACAGTTACCCCAGCTTCAAAATCAGTGGCTTCTACAATTGCTGCCATCACATTGGATCATATGAACTTTGAAGGTCATTTAAAGCCTTCTGGATCAGTGGCATCATGGTCACCCAAGTGTCGCTACTTGGGTAAGGTTATAGATTTCATTGATAGCATTCTGCTGGAAAAGCCTGATACATGCAACCCTGTTATTTTGAATTGTGTGTATGGTCGTGGTGTACTTCAGTCAGTTTTAACCACTTTTATCGCTACCAGTGAGTTGCTATTTACAGTCAACAGAACTCCTGCATCTCCAATGGAGACTGACGAGGGAGCTCCAAAGCTAGATACAGAAGAAAACGTTTGTTCATGGATTGATGGTCCCTTAGTGAGTTATGGTAAACTTATGGATCACTTGGTGACATCATCTTTTATTTTGTCACCATTCACTAAACAGTTTCTTACTCAGCCTCTTGTAACTGGTGATATTGCATTTCCGCGTGATGCTGAGGTTTTTGTGAAGGTGTTACAGTCAATGATTTTGAAAGCTGTCCTCCCAATATGGAGACACTCACAATTCACTGAGTGCAGTGATGATTTCATAGCTACAGTAATATCTATTATTCGTCACGTTTTTTCTGGGGTTGAAGTGAGAAGTGTAAACAATCCTGGATCACGCCCCTCTGGTCCTCCCCCAGATGAGACAACAATATCCATGATTGAAGAAATGGGGTTTTCGAGATCTCGAGCAGAAGAGGCGTTGAGACAGGTGGAGTCAAACAGTGTTGAGCTGGCGATGGAGTGGCTGTTTTCACATCCAGAGGAAGTTCCAGAAGATGATGAACTTGCTCGTGCACTTGCTATGTCTCTTGGCAATTCTGTGACCGATGCAAAGGATACCATTACCAATGAAAATAGTGAACAACAGACCAAAGAGGAAGAAACTGTGCAGCTACCCCCTGTAGATGACTTGTTGTCTACCTGTAAAAAGCTTCTAGAAATGAAAGACTCGTTAGCCTTCCCAGTACGGGATCTTCTTGGAATGATATGTTCAAAAGATGACGGTCAATACAGGTCGGATGTTATATCATTTGTACTAGAGCAAATTAGGGTTTGTAGTTCCGATGCTGATGGTGGAAAGGATAACATGCTATCATCACTCTTTCATGTCCTTGCTTTGATTCTCAACGAGGATAAGGAAGCCCAAGAAGTTGCTTCGAAGAATGGTCTGGTTAAAGTTGCAGCCGATCTTTTGACGGATTGGAACTCTCGATCACATGAGAATGGTACACCGCTTGTTCCCAAATGGGTGACAGCAGCTTTTCTTGCTATAGACCAACTTTCTCAGGTTGATCAAAAGTTGAATGCTGATATTTCTGAGCTGTTAAAGAAAGAGGATGTTGGTAACCAGAATTTCTTAGTGATAGACGACGAGAAGCAAGATAGGTCGCAATCGAGTTTGGGATTATCTCCAAAGCATATTACTGAAGAGGAACAGAGGAAGTTTGTTGATATATCTTGCCGGTATTTAACGAGGCAGCTTCCTGCTGAAACCATCCATGCGGTTTTACAACTATGTTCTACACTTGCAAGAACTCATTCTGTTGCTGTTAATTTTCTGGATGCTGGTGGCTTGCCTTTGCTGCTATCCTTGCCTACAAGTAGTCTATTTGTTGGGTTTGATAACGTTGCAGCTACTATTATTCGGCATATTCTTGAAGATCCACAAACACTCCAACAGGCAATGGAAAGTGAAATTAAACAGAGTGTCGTTGCGGCTGCCAATCGACAATCTAATGGAAGGCTCACACCGCGTAACTTTTTGTTGAATATGAATTCTGTCATTTCACGGGATCCTGTGATTTTTATGCGAGCTGCACGGGCTGTGTGTCAAATTGAAACGGTAGGGGAAAGACCGTATGTTGTCTTGCTCAAAGATCGTGAGAAGGATAAGTCCAAAGAAAAGGAGAAAGAGAAACCGCAGGCGGCAACTGATGGTATTATTAAACATTCTGAGGCAATTTCTAAAAGTGCAAAAGTTCATCGAAAGCCTCCTCAAAGCTTTACAACGGTTATTGAATTGCTTTTGGAATCCATAATTACTTTTGTACCCCCTTCAGAAGATAAGTCAGTGGCGGGAGAAAGCTCTTTGGTAACAGATATGGAAATTGATGCTGCTTCAAGTAAGGGTAAGGGGAAAGCTATTGCCTCGGGATCTGAAGAGATAGAAGATATGGGGCAGGAATCTTCTGCATCTTTGGCTAAAGTTGTATTTATTTTGAAGCTCTTGAAGGAGATTCTCTTGATGTATGGTCCATCTGTTCATGTTCTGCTACGGAAAGATGCCGAATTCAGCAGCAGTCATGGTGGTGGAATATTTCACCACATTCTTGGTAGCTTTCTTCCACACTCGAGAAATTCCAAAGGGGAGAAAAAGACAGATGCGGATTGGAGGCACAAACTAGCAGGTAGAGCTAGCCAGTTCTTGGTGGCCTCTTGTGTGCGTTCTACAGAGGCAAGGAGGAGAATTTTTATAGAAGTCAATAATGCTTTTAGTGATTTTGCTGATAATTGTAAAGTTCAACGGCCTCCTGGAAATGATATTCAAGCTTTCGCCGATCTGCTTGGTGATGTACTAGCTGCACGCTCACCTACAGGCTCTTCAATTTCCGGAGAAGCTTCTGTTACATTTATAGACGTGGGTCTGGTCAAGTCGCTTACACGAACTTTACAACTGCTGGATTTGGATCATGCTGATTCGCTAAAAGTTGCACCGGGGCTTGTAAAGGTATTGGAGCTGGTCACTAAAGAGCATGTTCATGCTGCAGAGGCTAATGCCACCAAAGCTTATAATCAAGCAAAACCTTCTGGACACCTTGAACATGGAGGATCAGAAAACACTGGTGGTACATCTCAGTCTACAGAAAATGCATCTCTACCCAATGCAAGCTCTGTACCTGCAGAAGTTATAGAGTCTTTTAGCACTGTTCAGGCTTATGGTGGATCTGAGTCTGTTTTTACAGATGACATGGAACATGATCAAGACATTGAAGGGGGTTTTGCTCCTCCAAGTGAAGATGATTACATGCACGAGACTTCTGAGGAGACAAGGGGTCTTGATAATGGTCTTGGTTCTGTGGAAATAAGGTTTGAAATCCAACCTGATATTCGTGAGAGCCTTGATGAAGATGAGGAGGATATGTCAGGGGATGAAGGAGATGAAATTGATGAGGATGGAGATGATGAAGGCCGCAATGATCTGGAAGATGATGAAGACCATCACTTGCCACATCAGGACACTGATCAAGATGATCACGAGATTGAAGATGAGTTTGACGAGGACATGATTGAGGAAGAAGATGAAGATGAAGAAGATGATGATGGTGGAGTTATACTAAGGTTGGGCGAGGGAATGAATGGCATAAATGTATTGGATCATATTGAGGTATTTGGTAGAGATCATAGTTTTCCTAATGATACTCTTCATGTGATGCCTGTTGAAGTTTTTGGTTCCAGACGTCAAGGTCGTACGACATCTATCTATAATCTTCTTGGCAGATCAGGTGACAGTTCTGTCCCGTTTCAGCATCCACTTCTAACGGAGCCTTCATCCTCACGTGCTGTTTCTAGCCGACAAACAGGTAACTTTTCCCTGTGGATGGTCGAAGCAATGTCTTCTTATTAGAGGTGTCAGTTAGACCCATTTTTCTAACAATGACCGAACTCTGTTTTTTTATTTAATTTCCTACAAGTCAAAACATAAACTTTCATAGTTTGGCTAAACTGGAAAAAAGGGCCAAATGGGCCAAGGTTACCAAAAGTGTTTTCAAATGGTTTAAAACCTCTTTAATCGTTGTAACAGGAAAAAATAGATTATTATTTTAACAGTTATTGTTATATTTAGACCAGTAAGTATTTATACAACAAAATTTGGTATTTATATCTTACGATATACATCAAAACTTGTACATCCGTTTCAAATGCATATGCCATTTCTGCAACAAAAAAAGTGTTATCACGGGGTTGGCCACACTTTTTTTAGGTAAAGGGACAACCCCTGGTAAATTTATTACTCCAAAAAAACATTTAAGTACAAAGGATGTGGGTTGGCCACACTTGACCAACTCATTAAGACCTGTACTGAAAAAGTTACTCGTTTTTACCCAAATTGTTTGCCACCCGTATTTTTAATGCTTATTCAGCTTATTTGATATTACTTGGTCATGTATGAGCTTACTTATGAAACTTGAGCTTACTAGCTTTCACGAAATTAAGCTTTGTTTGATGGGAGCTTTTAAAAAACATAAGCTCTTAAAACAGAAGCTACTTTCTCCAGCTCGAGCTTATAATATGAGCTCCAGCACCAACTACTTTCGCCAAACTTACCCTTAAGTTGATATATATGATGTTTGAACTTTATTTGGTGGTACATTGTGCTGGTCATACTGCAATCTCTGCTCCACCATCTCTCATCTTATATCGGTTATTATGTTTTGCTGTTATTCCAGATAATGCTCGTGATGGGCACCTTGAGAGAAATTTGGAGTCATCCTCGTCACGATTGGATTCTATTTTCCGAACTTTGAGGAATGGTCGCCATGGACAGCAGGGACACCGCCTTAGCATGTGGACTGATGATCAGCAAAGTGGTGGATCAAATGCATCTAGCATACCCTCAGGTCTAGAAGATTTTTTGGTTTCTCATCTAACACGGCCAACTCCTGAGAAAGCCTCTGATCAAGACAAAATGGATGCTCAAACTAAAAACGAGTCTGGTGAGTCCCAAGAATCGGCTGGGATGGTACCTGAGACCACTGCTGACGCCAGTGCTAACAGTGATCAGGCTGATGCTCGTGATTCTGGAAACACACAAACAATTAATGAATCCCAAGGTGGCCGCGTTGGACAGCCTCAATCTGCTGATATGCACTTTGAACAAAATGATGGTGTTGTGCGTGATGTTGAAGCTGTGAGCCAAGAAAGTAGTGGAAGTGGAGCCACATTAGGAGAAAGTCTTAGAAGTCTGGATGTTGAAATTGGAAGTGCTGATGGTCAAGATGATGGAGGCGAGAGGCAAGGTCCTAGGAGAATTAATGCATCACTTGGGAATACATCAGTAAGCTTGAGAGATGCATCTCTTCATAGTGTAACAGAGGTTTCAGAAAATCCCAGTCAAGAAACAGATCAAAGCGATCCTGCTCAGGATGAACCTCGTGATGGTGCTGCTGGCTCTGCCCCAATTGACCCTGCGTTTCTGGATGCTCTTCCTGAGGAGTTACGCGCTGAGGTTCTCTCTGGTCGACAGGGTCAAGTGGCACAGCCTTCGAACATAGAGCCACAAAATGATGGTGACATAGACCCTGAATTTCTTGCAGCACTTCCACCAGACATTCGAGCAGAAGTTTTAGCACAACAGCAGGCCCGAGGGGTTCACCGGTCACATGAGTTGGAAGGTCAACCTGTGGAAATGGATACGGTTTCAATAATTGCTACATTCCCGGCAGAACTAAGAGAAGAGGTGTGTTTTTTTTCCCCTATATATATATCTAGTTAAAAGCCAACCACCACCAAATGGCTTAGTGGTAAGGTCCTTGGTTTCTTCACAACTCACAAGAGGTCAAGGGTTCAAACCTCGGTAGGTGTGTACCTTTAGGGGTGGCCAGGGAAGGATCGGAAACGGTCCTGGGATTAACCCGGCGAGGCCATGTACATCTGATTCAAACCCTCCTCAGGAAACCTAAACAGGGAATCCTCATCTGTTTATCTAGTATAAGGCCATCTTTTTTTGTTGATAATTCATTCTATTGTATATGTCTATGTATGACAGGTTCTTTTAACATCATCTGATGCGGTTCTTGCTAATCTTACGCCTGCTCTTGTTGCGGAGGCAAACATGTTGCGAGAGAGGTTTGCTCATCGTTACAACCGGACACTTTTTGGTATGTTACCTAGAAGTAGGCGGGGCGAGTCATCTAGAAGAGGCGATGGAGTTGGATCTGGTGGACTCATTACACGTAGGTCAAATGGAAGTAAGCCTGTTGAAACTGAAGGAGCACCTTTAGTTGACATAGAAGATCTTGAAGCTATGGTTCGGCTGCTTCGTGTTGTTCAGGTGATAATTTGGCATACCCATTTTATATACCCATTTAAAGACGTGGCCGTTCCCATCCATTTTCTTAAAATGGTCTGGGCTGGGTAATCTATTATTAAGCTAAATGATTCTTACTTAAAAGGATACAGAGTGGGTTGTTGTGTATTTAAATGCCCAAAACCTCTAAATCACTTTTCAATAAAAGAAAGATTGTTGTTGTAATGATATAGTTCAATGGAATTATATTCATTATGCTACTTGTTTATAAAATTTCATAATGGATCAATAGTGTTACAGGTTTGCCTGACCCAACCTTTTTCAATCAGCAAATTTTTTTCTTTCTTTTTTGGAAGGCTTCAGTCAGCAAATTAACATTATTCGCTTTGACCCATTACTCTCCCGCATTGCCCCTCTGATTTCCACTATACTGTTTGTCTTGGTGACATGTATGCACTTCTCCATCAACGAGTTTTGTTTTTTCTACAGCCACTATATAAACCACAGCTACAGAGACTGCTCTTGAATCTATGTGCTCACATTGAAACACGTTCCTCTCTGGTAAAAATACTGATGGATCTATTGATGGTTGATATAAGAAATCCTGGCAATACTGTGAATACTTCCAAACCATCATATAGGCTGTATGCCTGCCAGAGTCATGTGATGTATTCTCGTCCTCAACGCTATGATGGTACGGATTTTATTAATGATGTCAACGCTTTCATGAACTCTGTACAATTATTTTCAAGCTATAATTACTTTTCTTATTCTAGGTGTCCCTCCATTAGTGTCACGGCGTGTTCTAGAAACTTTGACATATTTGGCCCGGAATCATACATTTGTTGCAAAACTTTTGCTTCAGTTCAGATTTCCTCCAGTAGCTGAACAAGCGTCTCAAAGTTTGGATCAGTCTCGTGGAAAAGCCATCATGATTGTTCAAGACAATGAAACTGAAAAGCAGCAAGAGAATCTTTTAGCCATAACGATGCTGTTGAGCCTCTTGAATCAACCACTTTATTTGAGAAGTATTGCACATCTTGAGCAGGTGAGTATCAAAAAAGTTATAGATTAGATTTATCAAAAATAGTTCTTTTCTGTGGTCATCCACATCAAGAATTGATTTATTTTTTATATTGAATTTCTGTCTGATTAGTGTTTTATCTGCGTTTCAGTTGCTGAACTTGTTAGATGTCATCATTGATAATGCTGAAAGCAAGCAAACTCCAGTTGAGAGTGGGGTATCTGTTACCGAAGAAACACCTGGTCAGGTGTCCACTTTAGATGCTAATTCTGGTGGCTCTGACTCGAATACGAGATCACCTAAAGCTGATAATGCCTCCAAGCCCTCATCTTCTGGTGTTAACACTGAATATGAGTCCCACACTATTCTGTTAAATTTGCCACAAGCGGAACTCCGTCTCCTCTGCTCACTGCTTGCACGTGAAAGGTAAGGGATTTTTTTTTTTTTTTTTTTGGCTTGAGTTGGTTATTGTGGCTGTGTTTAGATCTATTTTTTGGAACTGGTTTTCTGACCTAAGTTGAGAGACTTATTTTCATTTCACCAACCTTATATATATAAAATAAAAGTTTGTGAAACATCAAGTGATTACAACTCCAGGCAACAGAAGCTTATCCAAATAGTATCTTTCAGGTCTATTATTAGTTTATTACACTTGATTGATTTCGGAAGACATGTGCTTTTCGTTTGTTTTATATCTGATTTACTCGTTGCTTTGAGATCATTTTCATTTCTGTATTTAACTAGTTGACAATATCCAATATTTTAGATCATGGTTTTTCTTTAGAGAGGTATGATCTGTCTACATTCTACCTCCCCCATGCCCCGCTCCGGGGGATTGGGGCTGCTGTTGTTGTCTTTTCATCTGATTGTTTGCCAAATGGCCAAGTGTGAAATTCTCCATGCACCTAAGGTTTAAACTTCCAACCTGTCGCATGCAAGGGTAGTGGTGGTTGTGATGTGACTTAGTAGTTGAATTTTAAAGTGTCGTGCTAATATTGAATTTTATTTTTTTAGTTTGTCGGATAATGCATATGCTCTTGTGGCGGAAGTATTGAAGAAGTTGGTGACGATTGCACCCAGTCATTGTCACTTATTCATAACAGAACTAGCTGGCGCTATAAAGAATCTTACGACATCAGCTATGCATGAATTACATCGATTTAGTGAAATCGAGAAAGCTCTTGTTACAACGACTGCTTCAGACGGGGCAGCAATCTTAAGGGTCATACAAGCACTGAGCTCACTTGTTGCTTCTCTCAATCAGGAGAAAGATCAGGCACTTCCTGAAAATGATCAAACTGCTACCCTTTCTCTTGTGGGTGGCATAAATACCGCTTTAGAGCCTTTGTGGACAGAACTAAGCACTTGTATCAGCAAAATAGAGAGCTACTCAGATACTTCACCTGATTTATCTGATTCATCGCTGATCTCATCATCAAGGCCTTCTGGTGCAATGCCTCCACTTCCAGCTGGTACTCAAAACATCTTGCCATATATAGAATCTTTCTTTGTTATGTGTGAGAAATTGCACCCTGGAAATCCAGGTGGAACACCAGAATTTGGTGCTAATATCGAAGAGGCGACCACTTCCGGGCCGTCATCAAAAGTTGATGAGAAGCATGTTGTATTTGTGAAGTTTTCAGAGAAGCATAGGAAACTTCTGAATGCTTTTATTCGACAAAACCCCGGATTACTTGAAAAGTCTTTTTCCCTTATGCTGAAAGTCCCTCGTTTCATTGATTTCGACAACAAGCGCTCTCATTTTAGATCTAAAATCAAACATCAACATGATCACCATCACGGTCCTTTGAGGATCTCTGTAAGACGAGCATACATACTTGAAGATTCATATAACCAATTGAGGATGAGGTCAACTCAAGATTTGAAGGGTAGGTTGACTGTTCATTTCCAAGGGGAAGAAGGTATTGATGCTGGTGGACTTACCAGGGAATGGTATCAGCTTTTATCAAGGGTTATCTTTGACAAGGGAGCTCTGCTGTTCACAACTGTTGGCAATGATGCAACATTTCAGCCTAATCCTAATTCTGTTTATCAGACAGAACACCTCTCGTACTTCAAATTTGTTGGAAGAGTTGTAAGTGCCTCACTTTTTTTTCTTTTTTTTTTCTTTTTCTAGAACTTAAATTTGCTTGGTCGGTTTGACATAAAAGCTATTTGGCATTAATTACAAAACAAATTAAAAATTATCCCAATAATCATTTGGGTCATAAAACACATCTTTGGCGACTTTTGACATATGTTTTACACGTTTTTTGTCAGCTAATGATCATTCTCTTTTTTCTTTTCTTTTCTTTCTGGCTTATCCCCCTTAGGAAAAACGTAGCCTGAACAGAACCATTTAGAAATAAGTTGGTTAAATAGTTACCAACTCTACCTTCTGCCTTTGGGTCTAGAATTTTGTTTTCTTCTGCTTTTATTTCTTCCATACCTTATAGTTTTATTGTATTATAGGTTGGAAAAGCACTGTTTGATGGTCAGTTGCTTGATGTTCATTTCACAAGATCCTTCTACAAGCACATCCTTGGGGTGAAAGTGACATATCATGATATTGAAGCGATTGATCCGGGTTACTTCAAGAACTTGAAGTGGATGCTTGAGGTTTGTTTGAAAGTATTATTCAAATAAACTTTTGAGCTTGTGTTAGGTTTTATAATAATGATTAATGCTAATTGCATCTTGTGTGTGTAATATTTCTGCAGAATGATATTAGTGATGTCTTGGATCTAACGTTTAGTATCGATGCTGATGAAGAGAAGTTAATATTGTGTGAAAGAACTGAGGTAAGGCTTCTGTAACTCTAATTTTAGAATTAGTTAATACTTATGGGATTCTTATGGTCATTGTAATGACACTAAATTTGATTTTTCACAATCCAGGTTTCCGACTATGAATTGATCCCTGGTGGAAGAAATATCCGAGTGACAGAGGAAAACAAACATAAATATGTCGATTTAATTGCTGAGCATCGGTTAACCACTGCTATACGGCCTCAAATAAATGCTTTTTTGGAAGGGTTTAATGAATTGATTTCTCGGGATTTGATATCCATCTTTCATGATAAGGAATTAGAACTGTTGATTAGTGGACTTCCTGATATTGATTGTAAGTTCCCTATTTCTATCTCAGGTATCACTATAACTACTGTACTTTTGTTCTAATATGTATGCATATCTATCTTCTTCTCAGTGGATGACATGAAGGCGAACACAGAGTATTCTGGCTATAGTGCTGCATCTCCTGTTATCCAGTGGTTTTGGGAGGTTGCTCAAGCCTTTAGCAAAGAAGATAAGGCTCGTTTGTTGCAATTTGTTACTGGTACCTCAAAGGTATCTTGTTTTATGCTGATAATCTAAATAATTTATGGAGCAAGGATTTTCGAAGTTTTCAATTTACAAAAATGATCTGAGCGTCTTCTTGCAGGTGCCTTTGGAAGGATTTAGCGCTTTGCAAGGCATCTCTGGATCACAAAAGTTCCAGATTCACAAAGCATATGGAAGACCAGATCATTTGCCCTCAGCTCACACATGGTAACGTGTCTGTTTGACTGTTGATTTTATGTTGAATTTACTTTGCATGACAAGAATTTAAATGCTAATTGGATTCAAATATTATATCGTGGTGGATGCAGTTTCAATCAGTTGGATTTACCAGAGTATCCTTCGAAGGAACATCTAGAAGAGAGACTGCTGCTTGCAATCCATGAAGCAAATGAAGGGTTTGGTTTTGGTTAAAATGATTAGAGACATGAAGGTGATGAGTGTAGATAAATTTTATCATGTCGGAACCAAAATCATGATCCATTTCAAGGCGATTCAAAGCAGAGATACATGTGTTGATATACTGTACAGTTTTGGTTATCGGAATTGACGGGTTCTTTTTAAATTTTATTTGGCGGTTTCTTTTGTTGCCAATTTCCGTAGAAGTTGGATTCCCTTGCAACTGTAAATTGGAACAGTTAATTTAATGACTGTTTTGTTACTATTGCATCTACATCTACTTAGCGATTTAACAGATGTGCTTGGATTGTTTTTCATGGCTACTTTGGTTTGAGTCAATTGCATGATTATCTAGCTGGGTTGTTCATGATTCTGCACTTGATATGCTTGGTACGATAATTGATATCAATCGGGTGGATTGTAGTTGTTTGCTTTCCCAATAAAACTGGTTTATTTTATAAACATACATCTTCATGCCACAATTTACTTATTTAAAATCCTGTAAAAACATGTCAACCTCAAACTCAAATCCTAATAACTTACTACCTCCATCTCACATTAAGTGTCAACTATGATTTTTTTAAGTCATTTTCTTCAATTTTGACTTTAAATATATTTGTTTGTGTTATATATAATATTTAATTAAAATTATATAAATGAAAATACATTTTAAAACTTAATCCATTTATATATCTTGCGTCAAATATTATATAACACGAGCAAAAATATATAAAGTAAAAGTTAAAGCAAAAAAACTAAAAAAAATTCATAGTGGACACTTAATGTGGGACGGAGGGAGTAATATTTTAGTATTATGATGTACTGAACAATGGTACACCCACTAGTGTAACTTGAGTGTTACTACTCATCCGACTAAATTTAGTTTAGTGTTGCATTGCATGTATTGAAAAGAGATTTGGTGTATAACATTAAAGATGCTCTAATGTGTAACCACCAACAAAATTCAAGTTTTCTTTGTTAGGGTGTTTAGTAGTTGTTTGATTAGTAAGGGCATGTACTATGATAAACCTATAAAGGCTTATACATTCAAAACCTTCAATCTATAAACCTTTTCAAATTATAAACTTATTTTCACTATAGATCAGGATCGTAGGAAGGGGCTTTCAGATTTTGATTAGGTCATGAGAGAGAAGGCTACTTCCTTTCTCTTCACCAACTTCCAGGAACTTTGGGGTTTAGCAGCACTAAGAAGGATGTATAACCGATATGGCAAAGTGGTCGATGTGTACATTGCCTTCAAAAGAACTTAAAGAGACACAAGGTTTGGATTTGTGAAATTCATCAATATAAGGGATATAGGGAGTTTCAAAAGACATCTCAAGGGTATCCTGATCAAAACTTCACCAAGGTTGGGGGAATGGGTGTTCTGGCTTCAGATTTCATTCTGTTTAATTCTGGTGGCCAACATAATCCGAAGGTGTCAGAAGCTCCCTCTAGCCTGTCATTTAAAGAGGTGGTTTTGAGTCCTAATGGTTGCACCAAACCACATGTTAAGACAATCTCTATTGAAGAAAACGCCTATCTCCGATCGAAGCTTGAATATTGCTGCTGGATCAGGGAGACTAAAAACTTCTAAGTGCTCTAGAACGCTTGGTCTATCGTGGAGAATAATGGTCTCGATCATTGTAAAATCATATATCTTGGAAGTCTTTTGTTCATTTTTGAATGGAGCTCAAAGATGTTGCTGTAAAAATCGTGGAAGAAAATAAACTTTGACTGCAGCAATGGTGATAACATCAAACTTTGGTTGGACAAAGAAGAACCAGTAGTCTTGGCTCTTTTGTTCAATATGAATGCGGTTAGTCAAACCTTGATGGTCTCGTTTATTGGCAAAACTTATCCAATTAGGGTTTACGAGGAGCAACTCCTTGCTTCGAATTTATTAGCTCCACCTTCCTAGGATAGTGATTACGGATCCTACTTTGAAGAACAATTCATTAGGCCTTCCCTGGCAGCGAACGGGGATGATGATGATTTTTCAGGCAAGCAGTCATCAGAGCTAAGGGAATAATGAAAAGTTTTCTAATGTACACTCCCCATGCAAACAGGTTTTTCACACGGTGAAATCCGTGGGAAATTCCGTGGAAAAGGGCCATTTTCAACAGATTTCACACGGAATTATTCCGTTGGTAAAAACCCTGTGGGTAAATATTTTCCCACAAATTACGTTGCGCGTATTCCGTGGGTTTTATTATACACGGATTTCCTACCGATATTTTCCAACAAATTTTCCATAATTTTTGACAATAATTTCCCACCAATTTATTTTTTCCCACAATCTTCCCATTGATATTTTTTTGGAAAGTGTGAACTGTGAAGCATATAATCAAAATTTTATAAAAATTCAATAATTTTTTAATATTTTATATAATATTTTGTTTTTGAAGGTTTATTGGTTTTTTTTTTTTTTTGGCAAATATGGTAATAACACAAATCATGAAAGCAATTAATCCTAAACAACTAAAATACAGAAATTCAAAAACCAATCCAATATGAAAAATCTAAAAATACCAAATTAATAACCACCAAAACACATAAATCATTTCATGATTATACATTTCGTCAAAAAAAAAAAAAAAAAAAAAAAATCTATGCCAAAAACTCTTTTCGGCAGTTGCAATAGATCTCATCTTCCATCTTTTCTACAGCCTTTCTTTGTCATTAATTTCGAAAACACTTTTCGGCAGTTGTTTCCAAACGATAGTACATCCGCTTCCCGGGCTGTTTCTAGTGGCCCAAATTAACAAATATTACAAGATCTACAAAAAAAAAAAAAAAAAAAGGAGAATAATAAGCACACAAAAAACACTTGAGTAAACCTTAGATAAGCTAAAAAATAACCAAAGCTTAAAAGATCTACCGTGGCTTATTCCGACGAGTGGGCCCTTGCAATAGATCTTGGTTCGTCACTCATATCAAGCAAGAAAAAAAATCTGTATAAAAACAAGAAACTAAGAGGTTGAGTAACAACATCAATCAAACCAAAAACTTACCTGGTTTGTGACTAATATACTTCAACAATATTATGTTTGTGGTCCGAAATTCATAGAAAAAGATAGGGTGTTTGTGTTTCGGTTTTGAAGAGAGAAGTGAGATGAGATTGTTGATATAACTATTTAGCTTGGGCTGGATACTATTGTTCTTAATTGGTGGGCTAAGTGATATAATAAACAACAAAGGAGTACATGCACGTTAAATACATATTTTCTTTAAACATTAATTAATGTTTATTAAATAAAGTCAAAAGTAATGTTTAATAACATTAATTAAAAATAAGGAAAATTTTAATTTTCTTTTAAAATATTATTCCCGTAATTATATGCAATCTAATATACTTCTACACATGTTTCGATCGCGGCCCAATCACATAAAGACGATATTTTTTGTGGGAAATCCGTGGGTATTTACACACATATTTCTCACGGATTCATCAGATTGGTAGGTAATCCGTTAGAAATTACCGATGAATTTCACACATACATAATCGTTTTCTTTGATTTTTTTGATATAGTTACACGTTCATGCATATACACGTTTGTATAACTACATACAAATCATATATAGATAAAATGAAGGTCATAAACTAACATACGAAACATATACGTGTAGATATCCACACTTATACAATGGCTTGTTCCACAAAAAAGTTATACCTAAGCCTACACATATACTTATGATACTCACATAAATAGTTACATTAATAAACAAATGATGAACTCAAATAAGTACATTTTATTATCATCATTTATCCTATTTATTTGACTTGTTTTATTATATTATATATGAGAATCGATACATTAATGTTTACTTTAGTAATTCTCAGATAAAAACAAGCATTATGTGAAACTTGGCGATTTTGGACTAATTATGGAGCAAAACAAGCGAGATGTCAAAAGTCTACTGAAATCCAGAAGATGCGCCGTATCTCACTCAAAAAATACGACGCAATATCATACTTAGATGAATTCGAAGACCATTGCCTGACTTTGAAGAATGCGCCGCAGGCAATTCTGTCATGCGCCGCATATGAAACTTTGGTCAAAGAAGAAGATCAAGCTCGTTCTACTCCAGAGACGCCGCAATATACTTCTAACATACGGCGTATCACTATCAATATTTCACCAGTTACAATCCAAGACAGCTAAAGTACATGCGCCGCATACAAAGATCAAGTTACGCCGCATCTGAAGACGGTGTACGAATATTCCAGAATATATTAATCTTGGACCCCACGCGAAGTTAAGTCAATGCGCCGCATCTATCAACTCAATGCGCCGCATCGATCCCTCATACAGAAACTATAAATACCCCAAGGTCAGACGAATTTAAGAGACCATATATATATATATATATATATATATATATATATATATATATATATATATATATATATATATATATATATATAACCCTAGAGCCGAATTCAGACGACCAAGCAGCACAAGACACACCTCAAACAAAGATACAAGAGCTGTAAGAAGGTCCTGCATGTATTCAATTCATTAAGTAGTTTTGTTTTATTGTTTTAGTACGCTTTAATTCATCAGGATTGATGGGCTTGTGTCATGTGACTACGGAAGATCATGCACTCCCCTTAATATTGCTTTCCCATCAATTAAAGTTTATATGTTGATGTCTTTGGTGACTTTTATTAGTGCATTGATAACCTCTGTGTCTAGCTGAGTCTTGCTTGGGTCGCCATGCCCCTTCCTCGCCTATTTATTCTAGCGTCTCTAGAAAAGTAGGATAGACATAAGTAATCATTAAGGGTTTACTCGCCGATAAAATTAGAGCCAACGAGAAAGGTTTAATTATATACACTTCATATAAAACTAGCAATAAAACAAGTGACAAGCTATTTAATTATCAGGACAGGTCTTCTTATTGTCTCGAGTATCTATCTGTGTACGTGTGTGTTAATCGCTGATTCGTGCTCATTAGTTTAGTTTTCTATTTAATTATAACCAAACTGTGCCAGTCTCTCAGGCTGAACCCCCTTGCGTTAGATTAGGTTGTATTACTAACTTAGGATATTAAAATACTGATTAGAATAACTAGATAATACGTTCCACTCTTAGTGATCGACACTCTGCTTACCATTATATTCATACTGACCAGGTACACTGCTCGTTAAGTGTGTGTGTTATTGATAAGTCGGCTAAATATAAATTTAAAACTTGAGTAGGCATTAATACTGCTAAACCGCAACGACACATCACGCGCATCAAGTTTTTGGCGCCGTTGCCGGGGAGTGAATTGTTATTATCTGTTAATTTGATTAAGTATTTTAATTAGGTTTTTCTTTTTAGTTTTTTTTTAGATTCTAACCACTAACCCTGTTGTATATTAGATAGATTGCATTCATTGTATAATTTGCATATTTACTGTTTTGTGTGTGTTTTTGTTTTCTGTAATTTTTGTTTATTTTTATTTTTGTTTTTCTTTTTTCTATTTTTCTGCATTCTGCTGTCGTTGTATTGTGCTGATACAAACGATACGGCGCATCTGTTTTCACAGATACGGCGTATTGCGTTTAATTTTTATAAAATACAACGCGTTTAATAAATTCGAGTACGTGATGAGGCGAAAAGTGTACCGCTTTTAAGGGGTCATTTAAGCCCGAAATCGTATTTATTTGATCAAATATTGCCCTAAATCGTTCCTTTTGTCATTTTAGGTACTTTTGAGGAGAAATCTGGAAAAGGAGGCATTTTGGACGTTTTTGGAGCATAAAAGTGAAGAAAACGGCAAAGTCTCAAAATTGTGCTGAAAGTCACCTTTGACGGCGTCAACATTAACTCCAGACGGCGTCATGCCTTGGCAAGAAAAGTTGGATGTGAAATTTACTCATGACGGGCCAGTGAGTTTGCATGAGAATTCTGACGGCGTCACGCTTTAACTAAATCAAGGGCGTCACGGCTTAAATCAAAGAGGGACGGCGTCACGTTATAGGTCCGACGGCGTCAAGCCTTGATAAGCCAGAATGGATTTTTGAAGAGCTAAAGAGGGACGGCGTCAAGAAGGTCACCCGGGAACCCTAAAAGCGGCGAGGTGACGGCGTCACAATGCATAAGGTGACGCCGTCAGATGTCAAAGTCTATATATAGTTTTCTAATTTTTTGTCATTAAGGAGAGCTGAGTGTGTGGAATTTTGGGAATAAAACCCTAAGACGATTTTAGCTACTTTTTCAGGGCTTCTTGCCTTGAGATCTTCCATGTTTCATTGAAAGATAAGTTATCAATTAATCATTCAATATGTCTATGTGTTGTTTGATTCTATCTTATGCTTGTCTTTTGTTTAACATGTTAGGCTAATTTTATCTTGTGTTTGCTTAGATCTAATGAAACCTAGCTATTGATTATTGGTTGTTAGTGTGTTGTTAGTTGTATTGGATGATTGTTAATCTATGTTAGGCTTAAGAAAACTGGCTAACTTCCTATTCGGTAACTTGCTTGAACGTCTTAAGAAACATGAACCAAACGCGTACTAAAGGTTTATATGGTTGTATTTAATGCACAAGCGAATTCTAGTGATCCCATGTTAGGAGCTTCCTAGCCGGCTCGACATAGGAGTGAAGTAGGAGCTTGTAGAGTTTGGGGAAGTAAGTACGCCACCCCACGAATGGTATTAAGGAATACACCCGTCATCCACGCGACTAATACACACTAATTAACCGGTAAAAGATAGTTAGGGAGTAAGGAAATCTAAGTAAACACATTTCTCCACACATAAGTTTCTCACCACTTTTTATTTTCAGTTATTTATTTTATTTGCATTCGTAGTAATTTGGGTTAGTTGACTAGCAACTAATTCCGCCCACTCCTTCAAAACCCGAGATTTTACTTGCTTTCATAAAAATATAAAAACATAAAAAGAATCTTCCTCAACCCTTAGACCTAATTAGAGTAGCCTTTCATACCTAACGAACACTATTCCCTGTGGAGAACGATCAATCCCCCGTACTTACCACTACACTATACTACATCGGTCAGGTACACTGCCTGGTGGGGTTGTAAGCCTCTTGAGATCCCTTGAGAGGTAAAACCTGTTGTAAGGTTGCAAAACCCACGCATCAAGTTTTTGGCGCCGCTGCCGGGGAATAGTTATTGTTTAGGTTGAATTTTTATTTCTATTAGGTCTACTCACTAGATTCCTTTCTAGTGAGATTTTTATTTTATTTTTCTAGGTTTTCTTTAGTCTATCTATTTTCTTCGTGTCTTTGTTCGTAACCATTACCGTCCGACATCATGGAAGATGGTAATATCTTTAACCTCCACAACCCACCACCACCTCCTAGAACCCGCACTTTAGGAGGATATTCCCTAAGTTTGGATGATGACCCCCCTAATCTTAGAATCACTAGGAGCCGAAGCTCGATAAAGACTCTTGCCACACCCTATGCTGAACCCGAAAGGGAAATGCATAAATTAAGGCGACTCCACCAAGCGGCTGAACCATCCACGATCAATTTTGATGATGCCCTCTCCGAGGAAGAATCCAATCATCATTCTACACCTCCTAGCCCTCAACCCAATTACGATATGGAAGTTCCCGAAATCCCAATCCCCAAATGTCTCAAGGACTACTCTTCTCCCACCCCTCGTGGTTTTTCCAATGCTATCGTTTTTCCAAATGAACACACGGATGGGGTCTTGCGTGCAACTGATATTTGGCTGGTCCAAAGTGTATGCAAGTTTCACGGATTGAAAACTGAAGATCCAATCCAACACATCAAGGACTTCCTGAAAATAGTGGATACCCTCCACACGGACGGAGCCACTAGAGATACCTCCCGGTTGCGATTCTTTCCCCTCACCCTTCATGAAAGAGCCGGAGACTGGTATAACCAACTTCCTTCCGAATCCATCTTCACATGGGAACAGCTTATCTCAAAATTCTATGAGAAATTCTTTCCCATAGGAAGAACTTCAAAGTTGAGAGACGAAATCCTCCGCTTCCATGTTGGACCAGCAGAACCTATTCACAAGTCTTGGGTTAGATTCAAGGATCTAATTAGACAGGTCCCTCATCATGGCATTGAACTCTGGCTTCTTGTCCAAATCTTTTATGACAGTGTCTCCAAAAATGACCAATTGGGCATTAATAATTCATCAAAAGGAAAAATAGCCAAATTAAGCGTTGAGGAAGGATGGAATAGAATTGAGGAATACGCGAATGATCAAGACGATACCTGGGATGAACCCGATTCGATCATGAGCGTTTCCAAGATCATGAAAGAGCCTCCTTTTGCTAGCCGGGTGAGTAGATTGAATGATCAGGTATCTTATCTAGACAAATCGCAACCAACTAAGCGGTTATCAAACCCATACTTGATCTGTGATCAATGTGGTGGCCCGCATGAAGTAGAGGAATGCGAGGATGGTACCACCACCGAACAAGCATGCTTGTCAAGCCACGACATCTTCGATGATCCTTCGCTCTTAACTTTCTACCAAAACAATGATTTCACCCCCTGGGGAAATCTTGTGAGAGAAGGGGGAGGAGGAGAATATCCTGACTACAAGGTTAGGAGCACTTTTGAGGATGATCTTGGGCACTTCACGTTTGAGAAGAATCTGCAACTAAATGGTCTCGACAACCTCGTCACTAGCCAACAAAACGACGTGAAGGCCAAATTCGCAGAACTCAACGCCATTCTCGACGGCCTTGGCGAACCACAAAGAGATCCTTTACTCGCCATCACCACTCGTGCTGGAACAACTACTAAGGATCCACCCTACCCAGCTCAACCATCTAACGCCATGGAACCCAACACCCCTCATGAGGAGAACGATAATGTGAACAACGAAAATCCCGAGCAAACCCCTCCGGTAACTCCATCCTCACCTACTCCTGCCAAACAGCCCCTTAAAGTCCCATACCCATCTCGCCTCAAGAATCAAAAGGTCGAAAGTGATAATAAAAGATTCTTGTCATATTTAAAGAATTCGGTCGTCACCATACCCCTTCTTGATGCATGTTATCATATGCCCAAATATAGTACATACTTCAAGAGGCTGCTCACCAACAGGAAAGGGCTCGAGGGTCTTGTAACCTTAGGAGAAGAATGTTCTGTGGTGACTCAACGAGGGCTACCAAAGAAGGTGGACGACCCAGGTAGTTTCACCTTGCCCTGTTCAATTGGATCTCTTTCAGTCAAAAATGCCTTAGCCGACTTAGGAGCAAGCATCAATCTTATGCCGCACTCCCTGTTCCGCAAGCTAGGGTATTCTGGGTTGAAACCAACCCGTATGAGCATCCAACTGGCCGATAGATCAGTCAAATACCCCTTAGGAATATGCGAGAATGTGCTGGTTAAGGTAGGGAAGTTTAAATTTCCAGTTGACTTCGTCATCCTAGAAATGGAAGAAGATGATCTTGTGCCCATCATTCTAGGAAGACCCTTCCTTGCAACTTCTCGTGCTGTTATTGATGTTCATGACGGCAAACTAACCTTACGAGTGGGGGCCGATAGCTTAACCTTCGACATCAAGGACACAATGAATCTTTCTCTCGAAGCAGATAATCAACTGTATTTCATTGAAGAAATCGATGAACTATCCGACGAGATTGATAATTGTGTAGATGAACAGGTGGAAGCTGGTTGGTTGCGAGATGAAGCTTTCTTACCCATCTTAGAGGAGGAGAAGGCTATGGATGTGAATGCAGTCTCCTTCTATCCCAGACAAGAAATCGAACAGCTTGAGCTTCGTAAACCCGAGAACAAACTTAAACCTTCCATCATCGAGCCACCCACATTAGAACTCAAGGAACTCCGAACAACCTTGAATATGCCTTCCTTCATGGAGAAGATCAACTTCCGGTAATCATAAGCTCCTCCTTGAAAAGTGAACAAAAAGATAAACTCTTAGGAGTTCTAAAAAAATATAAAGGGGTTATAGCATGGAGTGTAGCCGACATCAAGGGGATTGACTCTACTTTCTGCACACATAAAATCCTCATGGAGGAAGATTATAAACCCTCCGTGCAGCCTCAAAGGCGAGTAAATCCCAACATAAAGGAAGTTGTAAAGAAGGAAGTCATTAAGCTCCTAGATGCAGGACTAATTTACCCGATTTCAGACAGTCCATGGGTAAGTCCTGTACAGGTTGTACCAAAAAAGGGAGGAATGACGGTGGTGAAGAACGATAAGGATGAGTTAGTACCTCAACGAACAGTAACTGGATGGCGTGTGTGCATCGATTATAGGAAGTTGAATGATGCAACCCGAAAAGATCATTTCCCTCTCCCATTTATCGACCAAATGTTGGAAAGGTTAGCAGGGCATGAGTACTACTGCTTCCTAGATGGGTTCTCAGGGTATTTCCAAATCCCTATCGCTCCTGAGGACCAAGAAAAGACCACGTTTACATGCCCTTATGGAACCTTCGCCTACAAGCGAATGCCCTTTGGACTATGTAACGCCCCCGCCACTTTCCAGCGCTGCATGACGGCAATCTTCCATGAGTTAATGGAAGACAGCATGGAGGTCTTTATGGATGATTTTTCAGTCTTTGGGAACTCTTTTGATCGCTGTCTTGCTAACCTAGAGAAAATGCTCAAACGTTGTGAGGAGACCAACTTAGTACTAAACTGGGAAAAGTGCCACTTTATGGTAAAAGAAGGGATTGTGCTGGGGCACAAAATTTCAGGAAGTGGAATCGAAGTAGACCGGGCAAAAATTGAAGCTATATCTAAACTTCCCTATCCAACAACTGTCAAGGCAATCCGTAGTTTTTTGGGTCATGCTGGCTTCTATAGGAGATTCATTAAGGATTTCTCAAAGGTAGCCAAACCGATGACTCAGTTACTCATGAAGGATGCCCCGTTCGACTTCTCTCAAGAGTGCAAGGACGCATTCGATCTATTGAAGCAGGAACTTACCCAAGCTCCAATTATGGTTACCCCTAACTGGGAGTTACCCTTTGAAATCATGTGCGATGCTAGTGATTATGCTGTTGGAGCAGTATTAGGCCAAAGGCTTAACAAACACTTTCAGCCAATATACTACGCTAGCAAAACCATGAATCCTGCTCAAGAAAACTACACTACCACTGAAAAGGAATTACTAGCCGTGGTATTCGCTTTTGATAAATTTCGCCAGTATCTTGTCCTTTCTAAAACGGTTGTTTTTACGGATCATTCAGCTATTCGATATCTTTTCGCTAAACAGGATGCTAAACCACGGTTACTTCGTTGGATCCTATTATTGCAAGAGTTCGATGTTGAAATTCGTGATAAGAAAGGAGCAGAGAATCTTGCGGCTGATCATCTCTCTCGTCTCGAAAACCCCAGCCTCGCTGAATCTGACAAGAGTGAGATTCGGGAAACATTTCCTGAAGAGCAGCTCATGTTAATAAATGATTCTGAACCTTGGTATGCGGATTATGCTAACTACCTGGCAAGTAGAGTAATCCCTGAGCATATGAGCAGGCATGAAAAAAAGAGGTTCTTTAATCAATTAAAGTACTACTTTTGGGATGAACCCTTCTTATTTCGAAGATGTCCAGATCAGGTAATCAGGCGTTGTGTTTCGGAAAGAGAGGCTGTCAGAATTATGAAAGAATGTCATGCGGGTCCATCAGGAGGACATCACGGAATAAGCACTACTGCACGAAAGGTCTTCGACGCGGGATTCTATTGGCCTACAATATTTCGTGATGTGAAGGGAATGATACAAACGTGTGACGCATGTCAAAGAGCTGGGAATATCTCTAGGAGGGATGAAGCCCCACAGAATTATATACAAGTTTGTGAGGTTTTTGATGTCTGGGGAATTGATTTCATGGGACCATTCCCATCTTCTGGAGGGAATGAATACATCTTGGTGGCCATTGATTATGTTTCGAAATGGGTGGAAGCACAAGCCCTTAGGACTAACGACGCTAGGGTAGTCATTCATTTCTTAAAGAAATTGTTCGCTAGGTTCGGAATTCCGAAGGCTCTTATTAGTGACAGGGGAACCCATTTTTGCAATTCACAAATGGAGAAAGTCATGAAAAGATATGGAGTCTCTCACCGATTCTCCACCGCTTACCATCCTCAAACCAACGGTCAAGTCGAAAACACTAATAGAGCCATAAAAAGAATATTAGAGAAAACAGTTAATCAAAACAGAAGAGATTGGTCTTTTAAGCTCGATGAGGCTTTGTGGGCATTTCGAACCGCCTATAAGACGCCAATCGGGACAACCCCGTTCCGTATGGTATATGGCAAGGCATGCCACCTCCCAGTAGAACTGGAACACAAAGCATATTGGGCACTTAAGGCTTGTAATTTGGATTATACAGTTGCGGGAACAAATAGATTCTTACAGCTCCAAGAGCTTGATGAGTTGAGATTAGAGGCTTATGAATCTTCCATCACATACAAAGAGAGGGCGAAAAGATGGCATGACCAACGGATTAAGAGACCCAAGGAGTTTTCAGAAGGAGACAAGGTCTTATTATATAATTCTCGCTTAAGGCTATTTCCTGGGAAACTTAAATCTAGATGGTATGGACCTTTTACCGTAAGGAGCTCCTCTAAAACCGGAGCCGTTGTATTAATTGACGACGAGGATAGAGAATTCACTGTGAACATTCAACGAGTCAAGCATTATCAAGAGAATGGTAATGAAATGATCAATGAGGAAGACATTACTTTTGATGAAGAAGTCACGTAATGTACGTGACTTTGAGTCTAGCTACAAGACTCGTTAATAAAGAAAAGCGCTTCTTGGGAGGCAACCCAATCTTTATTTGTTTTATTTGCTTTGTGTGTTCATTTGTTTGTGTGTTTGTTTTATTTGTTTCCATATGTGTGTTTAATTTTTATTCTTATTGATTCATGTTCAAAAACTAATTTGTGAAAATGCTTTATTTTGTTTTTAACTTCGTCTTAACTACATATAAAGGTATTTTGCAAAAGATAAGTGTAAGGGAAATCTAAATCGGTTTATTAGAACACATATGAACATGAATCGTAATAATAATAAATTAACATACATATTCGTATGTGTTTGAGTCAAATGCTTGTATCGAGTCATAATGATGTTTTGCAGGATTTCCAGGAAGTAAGGTAAAGGTTTTTCCAGAAATTTTCCGGAAACTTAAAACGAAAATTTTTGTCAGGTCATTTCTGACGGCGTCAGGGGTTATAACCTGACGGCGTCAGATTTAATTTCCAGAAATTTTTGAAAATTTTGTTTTCATAAAAAGTTTTTATTAAAATCTCCAACTTATAATCTCCAGGAATCTGCAAAGTTATCATTCCACAAGCATTATATCCTTATATATAGATTTTATCCCGCCGATGTTATGCAGGTTTTCGTGTTTGTTTTCTCAGGTTCAACAGGTTATTTTGGACAAGGAAATGTTTTGAATCAAGCTTATGGCGATGCATTAGTCATGGAGCTTCAACATTCTCTTTGGAGGAAGATTTAACCGTGTAATTTCATTATCCAACGAGCGAATCAGGGGAGTATTTGATTTCATTCTTTTACTTTTTCTTTTACATCTTGTTATTTGAACATTAGGGACAATGTTCATCTTAAGTGTAAGGGGAGGGTAAAAGTACGATACTTTAGAGAATACAATTACGCTTGATTTTTGTTTGTTTAATGGTAGATGTGTAATAAAACTGAGAGAAATACCTGTTAAGGCAATTTTAGTGCCAAATTTAAATTTTTTTTACAACATTTAGGAGTGAAACTTTGATCTTAATGAGCGTCTCACGGATAGGAGTTATATGACTAGCACAAAAACCGTACCACTAAAAAAATTTTCCACCCCCAAATATGTGAGGTTCGCCCCTAGAATTGGTAGGAAAAGCATTTATGCTATGATGTGTGTACCGGTAGCACTTAGATTCTAGAACTTGCGTTAGGACCATTCCGAGGCCACAAGTGAGACTACATTCGTGTAGTTAGATTTACTACATGATAAGAGGCATTAAGATTAACCCATGTTTTACACCTGTGTTTTTGTTATAATTACGTTGGCTACATTGGTCAAGTAATTCTCCCACACCCTTTGCGTTGTACTCATTTTTAGTACACGATACCCCTAGTACACCCCTCAGAGCCTATCTTTTCGTTTCGACCTTTAAGCATTTTACTTAAAGGAAGAATTTGTTACACCCCACTTAAATGTACACCCAAATCGCCTTAGCCTACCTTGTATGCACTCATTTTTAGTGCATTATTGTGACAACATTTGTTTAAACCCAAGTTAATTATCTAATTGATTACATGGTTGCTAAGTCGAGTCATATCCTTGTACATATTGTTTTGGGACGATTGGGACTCATGGGTAAAGTACTAGTGTAATGGAGTAATGGGGAAGAACATCATTTATTACCCCCATATGTGCTAAATGTTTTAAAAGTACTCCAAGTTTTTCAATTATCTTAATTCGAGTCATTAGAATAGTCATTTGTAAAGTTATATAAAAGTTCAAGTGTAAGGGGATGCAACGCCCCTATGATGTATTATTTTGGATGGTAGGGTAAAAGTGTATGCAAAAAAAAAAAAAAAAAAAAAAAAAAAAAAAAAAAAAAAAATTTCAAGAAAAATACAAAAAAATGAGAAAAAGAAAAGTAGAAAAAAACATACGGACTACCATCCCGTTTCATTTTATGTTTGTTTAATGTTTTTGTTATTTTCTTTCATTAGCTTAAGATTGAGTCGAGTCTTGGCTTAACAACATTGTATAGTACATGTAATTGATCAAGATCTTTAACTCGCCACCAGTAAAATATCCCGTATCCAACAAAACCGTGTTTTCCTTTTCCCTACACCTAACATTATAACCCATTTAAAAGCCCTCTTTGATAGTTTATCTTAGGTGCTTACGCCTAGTGGAGGAGGTTTTCGATCCTTTCCCAAGCCTATGGTAATCTATTTGCTATGACAGGTAGTGAGAGATATTTTCCGTTTTCATTTATGAGATTTATTTTGATGACACTTGAGAGATGTGAGTATCTAAACACTACTTGTGAGGTGCTAGTATGTAATCTCCGTGCTTATTATGATTGAAGTGGAACGATTATTTGTTGTAATTACTTTTATGTTTGCATTAAATGACCCCTAACTTGTATTTTGATTAGAATAAAAGCGCATTTGCTTGAGGACAAGCAAATCTCAAGTGTAAGGGTATTTGATGAGGCGAAAAGTGTACCGCTTTTAAGGGGTCATTTAAGCCCGAAATCGTATTTATTTGATCAAATATTGCCCTAAATCGTTCCTTTTGTCATTTTAGGTACTTTTGAGGAGAAATCTGGAAAAGGAGGCATTTTGGACGTTTTTGGAGCATAAAAGTGAAGAAAACGGCAAAGTCTCAAAATTGTGCTGAAAGTCACCTTTGACGGCGTCAACATTAACTCCAGACGGCGTCATGCCTTGGCAAGAAAAGTTGGATGTGAAATTTACTCATGACGGGCCAGTGAGTTTGCATGAGAATTCTGACGGCGTCACGCTTTAACTAAATCAAGGGCGTCACGGCTTAAATCAAAGAGGGACGGCGTCACGTTATAGGTCCGACGGCGTCAAGCCTTGATAAGCCAGAATGGATTTTTGAAGAGCTAAAGAGGGACGGCGTCAAGAAGGTCACCCGGGAACCCTAAAAGCGGCGAGGTGACGGCGTCACAATGCATAAGGTGACGCCGTCAGATGTCAAAGTCTATATATAGTTTTCTAATTTTTTGTCATTAAGGAGAGCTGAGTGTGTGGAATTTTGGGATAAAACCCTAAGACGATTTTAGCTACTTTTTCAGGGCTTCTTGCCTTGAGATCTTCCATGTTTCATTGAAAGATAAGTTATCAATTAATCATTCAATATGTCTATGTGTTGTTTGATTCTATCTTATGCTTGTCTTTTGTTTAACATGTTAGGCTAATTTTATCTTGTGTTTGCTTAGATCTAATGAAACCTAGCTATTGATTATTGGTTGTTAGTGTGTTGTTAGTTGTATTGGATGATTGTTAATCTATGTTAGGCTTAAGAAAACTGGCTAACTTCCTATTCGGTAACTTGCTTGAACGTCTTAAGAAACATGAACCAAACGCGTACTAAAGGTTTATATGGTTGTATTTAATGCACAAGCGAATTCTAGTGATCCCATGTTAGGAGCTTCCTAGCCGGCTCGACATAGGAGTGAAGTAGGAGCTTGTAGAGTTTGGGGAAGTAAGTACGCCACCCCACGAATGGTATTAAGGAATACACCCGTCATCCACGCGACTAATACACACTAATTAACCGGTAAAAGATAGTTAGGGAGTAAGGAAATCTAAGTAAACACATTTCTCCACACATAAGTTTCTCACCACTTTTTATTTTCAGTTATTTATTTTATTTGCATTCGTAGTAATTTGGGTTAGTTGACTAGCAACTAATTCCGCCCACTCCTTCAAAACCCGAGATTTTACTTGCTTTCATAAAAATATAAAAACATAAAAAGAATCTTCCTCAACCCTTAGACCTAATTAGAGTAGCCTTTCATACCTAACGAACACTATTCCCTGTGGAGAACGATCAATCCCCCGTACTTACCACTACACTATACTACATCGGTCAGGTACACTGCCTGGTGGGGTTGTAAGCCTCTTGAGATCCCTTGAGAGGTAAAACCTGTTGTAAGGTTGCAAAACCCACGCATCAGTACGACGCATCTTTCCCCAAGATATGGCGTATTCTGTTTTTAATAAGAAATTTTTCTAAACCCTAACGCCATACGACGCATCTGTTTTAACAGATACGGCGTATTTTCTATTTAAATTAAAAACAGTTTTTCGAATTATTAAACAGAAGCGACGCATCGATCTTTATCGATACGGCGCATCTACTAAATCAAAAATCTTGTATTTTGAAACGTAACGAAAATACGGCGCATTAACTTTTGTTAATACGACGCATTTAATTTTAATAAATATAATCGATTTTTGATAATTTAAACTTGATACGGCGCATTCTAATTCATAAGCGGTGTATCTGTTATCTGAATAAAAGTCTGATTAAATTTTAACGTAATAAGATACGGCGTATCCAACTTTCTGGATACGGCGCATCGTTTGCAGATTTCAGCAACTTTTATTTTTCGTATTCTGTTTTCGTTGTTAATTTTCTGATATCATACTTTCTTGAACATACCCTACTGATGCTTTTGTGATGATTTCAGGAAGTGCATGACCAGGAATTCAACTAAGAAATTGATTAAACCTTTCGAAGATCCTGAACGAGCCTTACATTCGCTTAAAAGGCTTTTCAACACAAAAAGCTTTGAAATTTCAAGTTCGTTCGAGCTTGATTACTTTTCTGAAGAGAAGGAGAAAGAAGAAACAGAAACAATGACGGAAAACACTACTATGGAGGAATACATGAACAAAACCCGTGTTGATTACAGTTTAGGAGTTGCTAGACCAAAGTTTGATGAAAAGTCAAAGTTTGAGTTGAAGGGTCAGTTTCTCAAGGAGCTAAGAGAAAGAAGAAACATAAACAATGACGGAAAACACTACTATGGAGGAATACATGAACAAAACCCGTGCTGATTACAGTTCAGGAGTTGCTAGACCAAAGTTTGATGAAAAGTCAAAGTTTGAGTTGAAGGGTCAGTTTCTCAAGGAGCTAAGAGAAAATGCTTTCAGTGGAACAGAACATGAAGATGCTAATGAACATGTTGAAAAAGTCCTCGAGATTGCAGATTTGTTTACTACAGAAGGAGTCTCTGACGATCAACTTATGCTAAGAATCTTTCCAATTTCGCTTAAAGGAGCTGCTAATAAGTGGCTAAGGAATGAACCTGCTAGTTCAATCACAACATGGGAAGATTTGAAGAGCAAATTCCTGAAAAGATATTGTCCACCTGCTAAAACTGCTAAAAAGATGGAGGCTATCAACAGTTTCAAGCAAGAGCCTGATGAAACTCTTTATCAAGCTTGGGAACGATTTAAAGACTTATTGATGAAATGCCCTCAACATTATCTAAATCCAATGCAGGAGATAATATTGTTCTATCAAGGATTGGACGTGCCTACTAGACAAATCTTGGATGCTAAGGGAGTTGTGCCTCAAATGAGTGCAGCCGATGCTAGAAAAGCCATCCAAGAAGCTGCTGATCACTCTCAAAAATGGCACGACGGAACCTCTACTAGATCTAAGAGCAGCACTAATTTTGACGGGTTTGCTGCAATTCAAGCTCAATTGGATAAAATTAGTAGAGAGATGAAGAAGCGTGATGAGAAAGTTTATGCTGCCCAAGTTGGATGTGAAAAATGCGAAGGACCTCACTACACTAAAGATTGCCCTAAAATGAATGAAAGTGAGACTTTTGAAGAAGCATACTACACACAATTTGGACAACCATTCCAACCTTCAGGAAGATTTAGGGAAGCTGCTCCGGGATACTATCAAAAGAACAACTATAATCCCACTTATCAAGAAAGGAGGCAGACTTTGGATGACACTCTAAAGCAAATTATGGCCGATGCTGCTAAAAGACATGAAGATAACACCGCTATGATCAAAGAAATCCGAGCCTCAACGGATACTATAACAAGAAATCAAGGAGCTTCGATCAAAGCATTGGAACAACAAATCGGACAAATGAGCAAGGTTCTTCAAGAAAGGGGATACGGAAGTTTACCTAGCTCAACTGAAACTAACCCAAGAGATCATGTCAAGGCCATATGCACTACTGAAGAAGTCACGCCTAACATACCTTTTCCTAGAAGATTGATGAATGGTAATGATGCTGCAAAGCCCGAATTTTTCTTTAATTCTTCAATCAGTTTAAGGAGGTTACTCAAAGAAAAGGCAAAGATTGAAGAGGAAATCAAGGCTATAATGAAAGAAGAGAGCTCTGCAACCGACTTACGTGCCTTGCCTCATAAAGAAAAGGACCCAGGAAGTTTTACTTTACCTTGTTAAATTAATGACATATCTTTCAATAATGCATTAGCTAACTTAGGAGCTAGCGTTAGTGTTATGCCCCTTAAGACATTCACTACCCTAGGACTAGGAAAATTAGCACCAACTAAGCTGCTTATTGAATTGGCTGATAAAACGGTAAAACGACCTGAAGGGGTTGCTGAAAATGTGCTAGTTAAGATTGAGAAGTTTGTTTTCCCCGTAGACTTTGTTATATTAGATATGCCCGAGGATGTTAAGATTCCTTTAATCCTTGGAAGACCTTTCTTGTCTACCGCCCATGCTAAGATTAATGTGTTTAAAAGAAAAATCTCATTAGAGGTAGGGAACAATAAACTAGTCTATAAGTGCCAAAATCCTGCTAAGAGCATAATTAGAGGCATCTATGTGCTAGGATTAAGAGAACGTATGGACCTCGATCTAGAAGCTAGGATTATGGGAGAAACCTTGGTAAATAATGAATCACTTGAGACCTATAGTCGAGACTACATTGAATTAAATGATCTTAATTTACCAATAGGAATCAATGATCAATTTATGGAGGATTTTGAACCCGAAATTGAAGAATGAGAAATTATGGATGTACCTAGAATCAATATGATCAACACTAAGAATTATGATGAATTTGAAGGATATCCTAGTTTCTGTGATTATGGTAGAAAGATCCATGTAGATTGTGCTTATAATTTACAATTTCTTTGCATGATAGGATTTAAACAGGTTAGTGCCAACTTTTTCCCTATTTTACCAATTAATGTAATGTCAAAAGATTTCTATAATTCTATAATGAAAAACAAAATTGAGTATAGAGGGAAAAACATAGTTGGAATATTCATGAATGTACCTATTTTTGTCGGGAATTTAACTATTGTTACAGATTTCACCGTGGTGGAAACATGGATACTTATCGTGATGTTGAGATGGGTGACGTGATCGTTGGGAAACCATTTTGTAAGGAGGTCGAAATTAACGCTAAAAGATTTGAAGGAAAGATCACCTTTCAAAGTGGAAGCAACGTTATCACTTACATGATGCCTCGTGCTCACCCAAGGTTTAAACATGCCCCTAACAAATTTTGTTACAAATTTACACCATTTCTTTTTGTAGATGAAAATGACGCTGAGGAAGGGATCGAGTATCCGTACCAAAAGATGAAAGGATTCTACAAAGGTGTACTTGAATTGGGGCCGGAATATGTTCGTGACGAAGTAATTCGCAACTACATCGTGCACGGACATGTGGGGATCAATAGAACAAAATAAGGAGTTGAACGTGATTCTAACTTGAAGACTCTGGAATAAAGACAAGTGCTGACCGGGAGACAACCCGAAGGAAATTTTTTTACTTTTCTGTTCTGTGTCGAGTCTGTCAGACCTGCAGAAGATGCGGCGCATCTCCATCATAAGATGCGACGCATCACCAGCACTGGTCATATCTTATTTCATTTTCTGCATTTTTATTTTTGACTTTAAAACTTTCTGTCAGTTTATTTAATGCGGCGCATCCCTGGTTAAGGATGCGACGCATCTTTTATTCTGATTCGTATTTATTCCAGGCTCGATACGGCGTATCTTCTTCCATAAGATACGGCGTATCGACTGACCTGATGATTTACAGTTTAATTTTTTAGGTTTTATTTTTACTAACTACTAATGTATTATGCAAGTTTGAACCTTCTTAACTCAGGTGTGTTAAAGTCTAAATGGTATTATAGATTCCTGCATTTTTGTGGATACATCATTTATGAAGCTTAAACGTTCTCATCTACAAGAAAATTGATTTTTGCTCTTATACGAATAATGGAGAATCATACCGAGCAAATCTCAGGGGAGTTTTTCTGTTCTAATTCTTTTATTTTCCAGTTTTTAACCTTTGACACAAACAACGAGGACGTTGTTTAACTTAAGTGGGGGGATGGAGAATTAGAACACTTACTTGTCCTAAACTTTTTCAAAATATGCTTAAAATGCGCTTAATATATCAAAATTTAAATTTTTTTTAGCATGTTTTTGTTTAAAGTCTAAATTACATAACCGCACACATAACTCTATTCTTTCAAAAATATTAAAACTTTAGTGTGCCGGTGACTTGTAAATTTTAGAACTTGGCTTGTATACTATTCGAGACCACCATAATGAGTATTATCTATATAATTGGAGTGACTTATCTAAATTGGTAAATTTCTAGGATTACACCCAAATAGCCTTTATATGTTATGTGATATTAAATAACTACACTGGTTAGTTAACCCCCGTATAAACCCTTTGTTTACTCTCACTTTTAGAGTAAGATACCCCTAGAAAAACCCTCAGAGCCATTCCTTTCGTTTCTTACACCTTTGTTATAATGTTTCGATACACCCTTACACCTTAGCCTACCCTGTAGATTAAAATCCGTGGTTAATTGCTTTAGGCAAAGTGTGTTTCCTTACATTACCTGTGTTCGCGTGCGTAATTCATTATCTTTGGTTAGGTCGGGAAATTGCACAATGCAATTGGTATGAAAGTAAATATTGTATAACTTTTAGTTTATTTTTTGTGTGTTTGCTACTTTCACTATTACAGTTATTTCTGAAAGTATGAAGAGTATGGAAAAATTATCCGAAAAAATAGTGATAGAAAACTCGTGAAATTTTACACATATATGTTGATGTCAAAAAAAAATAAGAAGAAAAAAAAATTGAAAAAAAAAATAGAAAAGTTGGAAGTTTGTTTTAACCAACTTATGTAAAGTTTTGTATTAAGTGGGAGATATCACCACTATTTGTTGTTATATATTATATTTATGGATTGAATGGGAGTTGGCCGTTATGGGAACGCCAACTAAGGTTATTCTTTGATTGAGATTTTGTTGAGTATAATTCGTGTCTACCTAAAGCGTGTGTTTCAAGTGTTAAAGCGTGAGTTATTCAATGATATGAGTCTTATTCATGGGATGGTTGAGAAAGTGATTAACCACACTTAGGATTTTAATTTATCTGTTTTGTTTATTTTTCATTTTACACCAATTTGTATCCCAAATATTATCCATACCCTATATCATTCTTCATCCAAACCTTTGATTTATTGAGATTAGGGATTTGAGCAATCTTAAGTATCGTAGTCGTGGATTCGGCTATGTATTTATGATTTTGTCGCCCTTTTTGATATAATATTATTGGTGAAGATTACTTGGTCCTATCTTTAGCCCATTCGAGTTAAGGAATTGAGCAATTGCAAGTATCGTGGTCGTGGATTCGATCATGTATTTGTAATTTTGTCGCCTTTTCTGGAATATGAGATCGATAGAGATTAAAAAGGATGATCAACCCTTAACCAACAAACCCTTTTTACCGCTTTAGACTTGTTACTCCTTGGCTTTAGTGGGGGAGATGCGTATACTTGCCAAGCTTATGATAGAATATTCGTCACGACTAAGCAACTAAACGATTTAGAATTGTTTTACATTAAAAATTATTTTGGTTTCTACTTCGTTAAGTGTTTGGTTGTGTGATTATGACAAAACGAATACGTGCTTAAATATAAAAATAAATCCTAATATCTTTTAGGATACATTTTCATATGATTAATTCTAAGGTTTACTTGGGGACAAGTAAAGTTCAAGTGGGGGGATATTTGATGAACTCAAATAAGTACATTTTATTATCATCATTTATCCTATTTATTTGACTTGTTTTATTATATTATATATGAGAATCGATACATTAATGTTTACTTTAGTAATTCTCAGGTAAAAACAAGCATTATGTGAAACTTGGCGATTTTGGACTAATTATGGAGCAAAACAAGCGAGATGTCAAAAGTCTACTGAAATCCAGAAGATGCGCCGTATCTCACTCAACAAATAAGACGCAATATCATACTTAGATGAATTCGAAGACCATTGCCTGACTTTGAAGAATGCGCCGCATGCAATTCTGTCATGCGCCGCATATGAAACTTTGGTCAAAGAAGAAGATCAAGCTCGTTCTACTCCAGATACGCCGTAATATACTTCTAACATACGGCGTATCACTATCAAGATTTCACCAGTTACAATCCAAGACAGCTAAAGTACATGCGCCGCATACAAAGATCAAGTTACGCCGCATCTGAAGACGGTGTACGAATATTCCAGAATATATTAATCTTGGACCCCACGCGAAGTTAAGTCAATGCGCCGCATCTATCAACTCAATGCGCCGCATCGATCCCTCAGACAGAAACTATAAATACCCCAAGGTCAGACGAATTTAAGAGACCATATATATATATATATAACCCTAGAGCCGAATTCAGACGACCAAGCAGCACAAGACACACCTCAAACAAAGATATAAGAGCTGTAAGAAGGTCCTGCATGTATTCAATTCATTAAGTAGTTTTGTTTTATTGTTTTAGTACGCTTTAATTCATCAGGATTGATGGGCTTGTGTCATGTGACTACGGAAGATCATGCACTCCCCTTAATATTGCTTTCCCATCAATTAAAGTTTATATGTTGATGTCTTTGGTGACTTTTATTAGTGCATTGATAACCTCTGTGTCTAGCTGAGTCTTGCTTGGGTCGCCATGCCCCTTCCTCGCCTATTTATTCTAGCGTCTCTAGAAAAGTAGGATAGACATAAGTAATCATTAAGGGTTTACTCGCCGATAAGATTAGAGCCAACGAGAAAGGTTTAATTATATACACTTCATATAAAACTAGCAATAAAACAAGTGACAAGCTATTTAATTATCAGGACAGGTCTTCTTATTGTCTCGAGTATCTATCTGTGTACGTGTGTGCTAATCGCTGATTCGTGCTCATTAGTTTAGTTTTCTATTTAATTATAACCAAACTGTGCCAGTCTCTCAGGCTGAACCCCCTTGCGTTAGATTAGGTTGTATTACTAACTTAGGATATTAAAATACTGATTAAAATAACTAAATAATACGTTCCACTCTTAGTGATCGACACTCTGCTTACCATTATATTCATACTGACCGGGTACACTGCTCGTTAAGTGTGTGTGTTATTGATAAGTCGGCTAAATATAAATTTAAAACTTGAGTAGGCATTAATACTGCTAAACCGCAACGACACATCACGCGCATCAACAAACACAAAAAATATGAAACTACGAACACATATGAAGACATACTAGGTAATGAGTGAGTGTGTAAGTATGCAGAAACATAAAAACGACATTGTTTGTGGGAAATCTGTGGGTATTTACACACAAATTTGCCACGGATTCATCTGATTGGTGGGTAATCCGTGGGAAATTACCGACGACTTTCCCACAGACATAACCGTTTTCTTTGATTTTTTTGATATAGTTACACGCTCACGCATATACACGCCTATATAACTACATACAAAACATATATAGATAAAATGAAGGTCAGAAATAGACATACGGAACATATACGTGTAGATATCTACACATCTGAAATGGTTTATTCCACGAAAAGGTTCTACCTAAGCCTACGCATATACTTTTGGTACTCACATAAATAGTTACATTAATAAACAAACACGTAAAATATGAAACTACAAACACATATGAAGACATACTAGGTAATGGGGGAGTGTGTAAGTATATAGAAACGTAAAAACGATATTGTTTGTGGGAAATTCGTGGGTATTTACTCACATATTTCCCACGGATTCATCAAAGTGGTAGTTAATCCGTGGGAAATTACCGACGACTTTCCCACAGACATAATCTCTTTCTTTTACTTTTCTAATATAGTTACACGTTTACGCATATACATGTCCGCATACCTACATACAAAACATATATAGATACGATGAAGGTCATAATTGGACAAACGAAACATATACGTGTAGATATCCACACATATACAATGGTTTTTTCCTCACAAAAGTTATACCTAAACCTACACATACACTTGTGATACTCAAATAAATAGTTACATTGATAAACAAACACACATAATGATGAAACTACAAACACATATGAAGACATATTAAGTAATGCGGGAATGTGTAAGTATGCAGAAACACAAAAACAGAAAAACAATATTCTTTGTGGGGAATCCGTGGAAAAGTAATCACATATTTCCCACGACTAACACATAAACAACTTTTTGTGGAAAATACGTGGCTAGTGACCCACAGATTTCCCACGACCAGTTAAATAGTTATTTTATCAAATTAAGAATGTGTGAAATTCGTGAGTAATGTATTTAAAATTTGCCACATAATTTTGGCCGTGGCTAATATGTGTGAAATGTGCCACTAGTTTCCCACGGATGTCTAATCAACACGAATAGTGTGAATATTGTCGCAAATCTATGGGAAATTTGTGACGGATTTCACACGAAAACTTGGTCAACAATTTAGTGTGTAAATAGTGAGAAATCCGGGGGAAATTTGCGACATATTTCCCACCAAAACTTTGTCAACAATTTGGTGTGTAATTTGTAGGTATTCTGTTTGAAATTTCACACAGTTTTGTTTTCGTGGGAAAATATTTGTGGGCAAAAGCAGTTTGTGTAGTAGTGTCACCATTTGGGACTCTTGGGTGTTCACCATGGAACATCATGATCGAAATTATGTAGGTGTGATTGGTTCATGGGTAGGTGTTACTAACAAGTTTGGTTTACTCAATGTTTGCGCTCATCAATTTAGTTCTTTCAAGGATGTATTGTGGTTGTCCATCGAATCCCTTATCACCTCTAGTAATGTAACTTGCATCATCTTTAGGGACTTCAACATTGTTAGATCTCGTGATGAGCCAAGTGGGTGTTGTTGTGATGCTGGAGAGGCGAATGTGTTTAATGAATTCATTTTGCGCACCGGTCTTTTTGACTTCCCGTTTGGTGGAATGAGGTTTTCTAGGTAAATAAAGCTAGAAAACTCGATAGATTCTTGGCTTGTCCCTGTTCTTCTAAAGGTTGGTCCCCAAACCTTTTAAGATGTTCGAAAATGGATTAGAGATGAGGATTTTAGGAAGATTGTTTCTTATTCATGGTCCATGGGCTTTCCTTTTGTGACACCTGATCTTTTCTTAAAAAGCAAGCTTAATAATCTTAGGCTTGCTATTAAAAGCTGGACAATCAATCGTGTATCGACCCACCAACATTGATCAGACAGTTAGTTAATTGGGATGTTACAACTGAAGTAGGTCTGATTAATGATGCATGTGTTCTAAAGAGGGAAGAATGGATGATGGAACTGAACAATCTTGATCAACTTTATTGAGACGATTTGAGGCAGAAGTGTCGGTTGAAATTATGGAGGGAGACGAAAATACTAGATTTTTTCCATTCTCCTCTCAAAAGTAGATATGTAAATTTTTCCATAAAAGGTGTAATCGCGAATGGTATTTGGTTGGATACTCCTAATGAGATTAAATAGGCTGCCATCAAGCACTTTTCATCTAGATTTAAAGAAAGGGGTCGATTCAGATCCTCGTTTGCTAGCCCTCCTCTTTGAAGACTTTCACCTCCTGATGTAAGTTATATGGAATCTAGCTTTTCAACAAGGAGGTCAAAAGTGCAGTGTCGATTATGCCGGGTCAACGACCCCGGGGCCCATTGGGTTCAACTTTAAAATTATCAAATCCTTTTGGGATGTCATTATAGGCGATCTTTGGAATATTGTTAAATATTTTGAGGTTACAGGAAACTTAACAAATGGTTGTACCCATATTTTGAGGTTTTGATTCCTAAAACGATTGACCATCTTGGTTTCTTGGATTACCATCCTATCAGTCTCATTGGAAGTGTATATAAGGTGATTGCTAAGTTTCTTGCTTCTCGATTGGCTAAGGTTATTAATTATATAATAGGCACTAATTAATCAACCTTTATTAGGGGAAGGAAAATCCTTTACGGTTGTAACACCCCAACCTGACAAGGGTCAGAATGTCACATTATGGTGTCAATCAGAACAAAATAAACGCTAGCGGAAGACTTCTTATATAATACTAAGTCAAAAATTATAAGGACTTACGAAATATAATCCAGACAATAATCTAAATACAATACATATCCAAAGCATAATGTCTACAATCATAACTCCAATAATGGAATCTAATCAAGGGTAGGTCCTCTATCTTCTACTCTCAACAATCATGCCCAGCATCCCGCTTATAACCTGCCGCAGAGAAAAGAAAATGCGGTTGAGCTAACGCTCAATGAACAGACATAAAGAAATGAAAGGTAATAAGCGTATATGAAATGAATAAGCGAATGAATCCAAGAGAACCTGCTAAACAAGATGTCAAAAAAAATATGGAACATATGAAAGGGATCAAAGCATAATAATGAACATAAAGTGGATATCAATATCAAAGGAAATGCCCAACAAATCATATAACAAATTGTACATGGAGTAGCTAGCTCGATGTACCAAATAGTTAAATGGGGTGTATTGCACACACACAAGTCCATTCACAAGTATATATCAAATCATAACTGAACAAATACCTAGGATGCATCCATATGCTCCCTTCAAAATAGAGATACATATGTTAGTTCTAGACTAAACATACATATAATATACACGGGCCAGGTGCGCTATTAATAGCAATACAAATCAAATGGGAACGCAGTGGACAAAAACCCGCTTCCACTGACAGCGTCATTACCATTTGTAAGGTATTCACAATGCATGAATCACTATCTTGATGCTTGTATGGATCGAATAGAAGGTGTTTTAGAGAGAGAAATGGGAGCCTTTTAGAGAGAGAAAGTAACTAGTGTAATATTAGCTTCAAAAGGTCCAACCCTTCCCATGTGTGGGAAGGGGTATAAATACTACTACATATTGTGTCCCTAGTGGACTGTGGAGCGAGCTGACAGTGGGGAAAGCCCCGACCCACTCCACAAATATAGATACTACTAATACTGATACTAATAATACTAAGCTACTGATAATATTACAGATAATCCTACGAGCTATGATGATCTAATAAGTACTCGGGGTGACCGAGTCTTCTGCTGAATATTCATATTCCTAACAATCTCCCCCTAAGGGAGGTCACCCCAGAAGTAATGTTTTGAATTTCAGCACTTCTTCCTTGGATCTTGACATCATAGCTCGCAATCATTGAATCTTCAATGTCATAGCTTGTTGTGCAAACATCAGTGATCTACAGATGACTTCTCTTTTGTCTTGGATGAACTTTGAGCAATTCTTGAAATTATCATCCCACTTGAGTCTCCAAGTCATCTTTCTGTGGTAATACTCCATGTGATGAAATATACTTAGAGCCGACATGCTCACACGATATGGTGTCATGATCTTCAGCATCAGAGTGAGCAGAAGCTGTGTTGAAGTTCTTTTAGGGTGATCATGACTTCTTTGATGATGATGTGGTGTGAACATGTGGTGATGGATTGGCATCTTTTCTGCAACCAGCTACAACAGCAACCAGCTACAGCATTCCACAGCAACATCCGCCAGAAATTCCTGCATACGACAGTTAGCAATAATTCGACCGGTACTTACTAGTTTGGACTTCGAGATCGTCAACAGCATAGTGTGAAGACTCTCTCTAATCCTTACCAAGACCGTTCCTAAACGAAAACCCACAGAGGGCTTTTTAAGATTTTACCGTAGTAAATCAACGATTAGGCGAGTCGCTGGAGATCACTCCACGACTGTAGACCGGTTGAAACCGCCGCGACCACTAAGCGTAATCCACGAGGAATTACCTAAGTGACCTGCTTTCAGGGCTGCTTGATGTTGACCCTGGCAGGAATTTCCATTCAATCATTGAGAATTACATAAGTAAATTCTCTCATAAATGTTCTGGCAGATTGCTAAGATCTGCGTAGGACTCATGAGATTACAACTGGTGTCCTTAAGGTTGAACAACCAGTGTAGAAATGATTCGTGTCCCTATGAGATCTTATTATGTATCTCGTGGCTCTAGACTCAATTGTGCGATTTGATTTGGTGATCGGAGGCTGGAGAGGACTGCCACCTTTTCAATATCATCTAACTCGGAGTGAGAGAGATGATAGGAATGTATTGAACTCCGTGACAATTGAAACAAGAATCCTTTGAGGGACCTTGAGTGGCTAGGGAGGGTTGTGCAGCGTATCACTGGGTCCATGATACTTTGTCTTCAATGCCAGCAATCAACTAAGTGATTCTGACAGCATATGTATTGACCCGGTTTCTGCCTAAGTTGTAAGGAGGGCTATTTCTTTTCACCCTTTCTCTTTACAATTCTTTTTCATTCTTCAACCCCTTCAGTGCTTACCGAGAATTCATAACTAACACCTTGTTGGGTTTGTTCCAGTGTTAGCTCCATCTCAGTCGGCACTATTCCCTCTTTCACTTCTCCTTTTTAATCATACCTAAGGACTTCTACACTAACTAGTGGATTGTCCCTGGGTAGATCCCTCCGGCTCTGGCGGGATCGTGGGAACTTGAGCCTAACCTAACCATCCTTATAACTCCATGCATTAATTAAAATGGTAGGTCTTTGGTGTACTTCCACGATTGCCATAAATCAAATCTTTGAAAAATCTCTCAAAGTGTTCATGATTCTGAAACACATTTTGTAAACACTTGAGAGTTTTATATTTTTCAAATGCTCCCCCTCAACATGTGCTCGGTTGATTGTTTTATAAATTTGCACATGTTAGGTAGAGCCTGCACTTTTTGAATTGATCCACTTTCAGTGAACATGACCGATTCGAGACACGCTTACATCACTGGTTAGACCAGCTTGAAATTATTACCCGTCCTGGTCAAGTTCATAGAAAGTTTCTCGAAACGGTACACTCTACTTAGATTCATCTTTTTCGAGACACGCTTACATCACTGGTTAGACCAGCTTGAAATTATTACCCGGCCAAGACGAATCCTTTCGATTGATGACAGTTCAAGTTTCGTCAATTCTGAGTCACAGCCACACGAGATGCCATATCCATTGTTTTGATAAAATCATTTGCTCCCCCTCAATATGTGCCTTGATATAAGAAAGATTTTAGCACATATGGAAGAGCTTGCGTTTATGATCAAAACATTTTGCTCCCCCTCAATATGTGCCATGATTTACGAAATGGTTTAGCACATACGGGAGAGCATACATTAACTTCCAAATCATCACATTTTATCAGAATTTCCTATTTAAATCACATTCTCTCCCCGATCAAAAATTTCAAACCATTTGAGATTTGTGATCTCAATTGATTTAAATATGTTTGGAAAAATTTGGGAGAAAAGGTGGTCAGGTTAACATGTATTCTGATGTAGGAGCATACTATGCTCCCTCATAAATTAACGACAGAGGATTACTTGTCAATATACACAGATCACACATAGAGTATTACATGATTATAGGAAATTACATTGTAGCATTACAAGAGCCCAACAAAAGACTACTATTACTACAGAGACCACTTGTGGAGCGGATCAGCTCATGTCGTTCTTTCCATCAATCTGTAATCTCCTTCACGAACTCTTCCCCCAACGAAGCTTTCCAAGCTGCGAAAGATCCTTCTTGTTTTCAGTCTACGCTCTATGGCTTTCATAAACTCTTTGCTCCTCTGTACATCCAGATCAGTCCAGAACTGAGTCTTCAATTGTGGGTTGTGGGGATTTAGTTTGAAGTCCTTGATCCTGAAATCCAGTGCTTCATCGATCATCCTCAGGGTACCATCGCTGAATTTATGAATCTCACTGAATTGCATCATCATTGGAGTCCCATGTTGGTCAGTGAACTTGACTGCTCTTGGAGACTCGATAACTTTGAAGTCGTGAAGGTACTCGAGACCCTTACGTTCCCAATATGGCCTCGTGAGATTGAGTTTGGTCTGATAGCTCTCTATTCCTAGTTGAAAATCACTCACCCTTTGCCTGATGACAAGACCCCGGATCCATAAGTTAACAGCAGCAGCAAGCGCCTTCTTGTCGCGAGGTGGAAGATGATTCAGGTGCCCTTGAAGATTCAAAAGGAAGAGATCCTCGAAGTCACTCGGAGATAGATATTTGAAGTCGCTTTCAGAAATGATATAATCCTTTTGATCAGCACGACGAAGCACTATCCTTTTAAGATACTCATATCCATACATTGGGTGAATATCAACTTTGATAACACTTAAGATTCTTAGATGTGAGCGTATACCCTGACGACTACCCTCTCCTGCGTGCCGTTCAATGTAAAATCTCTTCTTGTGGAACCACCAATGTGTGACCCCATAAGATGCAGCAAGTTCAAATTTGTATTCTTCATCTGACCATACGTGATCAGGCACCATTTGTTCCAGCCCAATGTCTGGGTAGTAAGCTGCTTTCATCTTGGAGATAGATAATGCCTGACGATCACCATTATTCCCGAACCGGAGATACCTCAGATCGTTGTTAAAGAAGAGATCTGCTTGAATGTTCTTTTGACCTGGAGGACCATCAAAGGGAAGAGGTCGGTTGACGTCGTAGGAAAGAATCCGGTCATCAACTTGATCAGTAAATAGTCGATGACATTCTTCCATTTGATATTGAAGATGATACACGTCAGGATGAAACACTTTGACGATTTCATATGCAGGACCTTCCAAGTCTTGGGGAGTGAGATTTGTAATGCCCTTCTTTTTACAGAACCAACTAATAAATGCCCCCATGTCATTAGACTTTGCCAGCAATGAGTTCTCTGAAGGAGATTTATGTTGCGAAGCAATAGTAACTGCCCAATTGTTTACAGGAATGCTTTTGTCTGATGATGATGATGGTATAGACCAATTAGGTTCAGGAATTGGTTCTCGATCTTCATCAGATAAAGGTTTTATCCAGGATTCCCTATCTTCCCTGGTGGGTCGCTTCCTCGAGGATTCTGAGTCATCCGGTTTGTCTGTGCGCAAGAATTCCAACCACCATTTCTGATTAGGATCAACAGTTGGGATATTGGTGTTAGCTGAGACATCTTCTTCATCAGTTTGAGTAGACAGATCGTCTGCAACCGATTCCTCATTCATGACAAAATCTTCAGGAACTGGCGAGAACGATGGCTTGTATCTGTCATCAACTGTGGTCCATGCAAGCGATTCTGCCTTTGAAACACCCTTGGATGTGCTTGGGCCAGAAGAGGTAGTGGTTTGATCTTTACCACCAGAAGATTCAGTTGGACGATGATGATCTTGAGCTTGGGTGGATTCTGAAGCTCCAGACATCATTGCTGCTCCAGATCCACCACTAGGTGGAGGGGGTGGAGGAGGATGTGGTGGAGAGCCAGGGGGTGTTCCGGGTTTATCTTGTCTCCTTTTCTTCTTCTTCCGTTGTTCTTCAAGCTCAGCCATAAGGAAATCCTGATTATCACGATGCATCGATTTTTCCAATGCTTCATAAAGCCGTTGATGATCTTCGTGACCTTGATACTGACCACATTCAAACATTCGGTCATATAAGATTGATTTCATATCAGCAGTAGGAAGATCTCTGAATCGTGTCTTCATAGGAGCTTCCATTGCCCATCTGACTGCTTCTTCCACCTGATCATTCACAGCTTGAGCCACTTTTTGTTCTATATTAAGCTTTTCCACATTAAGTAGTCTCTGCTCATAATTCTTCATCTTTAGTGACATGTCATCAATGAGCTTTGTAGCAGCAGTTAGTTTTGATGCTAAATTAGATGGTACTTCTGGTGGGATGGGTGTTGCAGGTGTTGCTTCTGGTGAGGGATCTACTATGATGGTTGCTATTGTGGACACTGGAGTTGTCAAAGGTCTAATACCAGTCATGTCTTGTTTAATTGGCACAGACACCATTGACTCCACTTCCTTATCATCATGTGGTATGTCAGTCTCTGTGGTGTTGTCGTTGGTTTTATCCAGAATGAATTGATCACCATAGTTGAAGTCGGTGTCAAGGTTCTTCAGAGACGATAGAGTGCCAGTAGACCCTGTTGGTTCATTCAGGAGAGTTAGCTCATCCTCCTTCATTTTCAGATTCTCATGAATCCCCGGGTATGTAGAAGCCACGAATTCTTCATGCTGTATCTCTTGTGGAGGTTCTGTAGTTGTTGTTGTTATCTGATCATGAGCTTCTTTGACGATTTTATCAGACTCAGCTTCTTTCTGAACTTTCTCTCCTTGACTCTCACCTTGATCTTGTGGATCCTTAATGTCAGTGTGTGTGCCCTTCACCTCCTCTTTCTTTTCATTAATAACGTTACCAGACTCAGCTTCCTTATGAACATCCTCTTCTCGACTCTCACTTTGATCTTGTGGTTCCTTTACTTCTGCATGTGCTATCTTCATTTCCACCTTCTTTTCTTTGTACAACTGTTCATCGCTTTCTGTATCACTGGAATCTTGAGCAGCTTCTAAGCTTGGTGATTCGTCTTGATGTCCTTCTGAGAGGTCAAGTGCTCGAGATGATCCCTGCTCACGTTTCCTGAGCACAAATCGTGTGGTTGTCTTGGATGCCGGAGATGATATGGTGAGAAGAGTCTTAGCGGCTTGTACCACTGTAGCTACTCCTTTACCTTTGCCCTCTACTGCAGGCAATGGTATACTGCTCTCAACACCCGGTTCTCTAATGACAACTCCTTTCGTAGCACTCTTCGTTGATTCAGCATGTTCTTTAGCACTCAGCTCCAGGGCATGTAATAAATCCGGATCTTCTTCATCTCTTAGACTCAGTTCAGGAATCACCATTTCTTCATCATCATCTCTTCCTTTTGACTTGATTTTCTTAGATTTCACCTTCTTGCTTGAAGCCTTCCTTTTGATTTTCTTAATTTTCTTAGATTCCTCAACTTCTGTGGGTGCATCCTTTCTTTTCTTTGATTTTGACTTAGATTGGGTTTGTTTGATGGATTTTTGGGTTTCTAGTTCAGAGGTTTCGGCTTCACTTCTTACCTTCTTAGAGAGAGACTTAAGATATCCCTCTACTTTGCTCAGATATTCCTTATAATAGGAAGCTTGACGAATATTATCTGAAATAAGAGGCTCAGGAATAAGCTTTCCAAAGACTTCTTGTTTGACCCCTTTAGCTGCCCATTTGAGATTTCCCAGAACAAATTCTTCAGAGGACAAATGGAGAGGAGAATCAGTTCTAGGATGGAACTTGTGAAGAGAGTAGAGGTGATTGATTATCATTTTAGTGAATCTGATGCTAGGAATTAACATCTTCCTCACTGTCTTCCTGCTGGCCAGATTAGATTCCAGTTTTGCTTTGTCTTCTTGGAATGTGTGAATGGAGTGAATGAATTCTTCCCAGATCCTTTCAGCGAAGTCTATGTTGGAACGTTTTATAATTCCCCACAGAATTTGAAGCACTGGAGCCCTAGGTCTTTCATAAGCAGAAGTCTTCCCAGTAAGACATAGATTGAGGATGGTGGCGAGTGTTCTCCATGGTTGATACATTTCACTGGTGACTACCGCTGACACCTTGAGGACGGTTGATGGATAGCCCAGATCATTGACAAAATGAACGAGAGCCTCGGATGTAGGAGGTTGAGTAAAGGGCTTATCAATGACAACAGGTGAGATTTGAAGAGCCTCTCTGATGGTGTCTGATGTCAGCTCGTACCATTGTTCATCTAACTGACAATGGTAATTACCAGTGTCTTTGTTGAGCTCAATAGTATTCCAGAACTGTTGAATATATATGGACGGAACGGTTGCACATGCAGTGAATGCTCTGAAGAAGTTGGTATCCTTTAAGATATCAACAGATATCTTGTAAATAGGATTGGGTTGAGGTCTTGCCACATCGATATAGCAGTTGCTCCTTCCAATAGGGATCCATTTGTTCTTAGGAAGGATTTGTTCATCTGTGCGAACAGGTGTTGGAACTGCAGGATTTGGTTCTGAGGAAGTAGTGATCCCTGTATCTGTCATTGTAAGAAATAACAGACTCATCTAGGATCGAAAGACGAGTCGTACGGATCAACCTAGGGAAATCTCGATGAATGGCTAAAGATGGTGATCGTGGATTTGGTTAGAGAGAGAGATAGGTTCGATTGGTTAAATTGTGGAGGAGAGAGAGTGTTTGAGGGACAAACCGCGTTTCGTAAGATTATCTAACTTAGAAGTTTAGCTTAACGACACTTTTAGTCCCTGTAGTTGTTGGTTAGACAAACCGCATAGGCTACAATCTTTGAAGTTTAGCTTAACGACACTTTTGGTCCCCGTAGTTGTTGGTTAGACAAACCGCATAGGTTACAAATTTAACAACCTCCTCCTAACTCTCCTCTTTTAACTAAATGACACCTGTGGTCCCTGACTTTCCGGACAATGTGCCTTCTAACACACATAAGCATCCAAAACAGATATGACACACTAAATCCCTAAAGACTTACTAATGGTCCAGTCAGATGCCATAAATTCAGAAATAACACAATGAATACTCACAGACGAGTTTAAATTGCTATTGTTCTCCCCCTCAATCAATGACTGAACTTCTGTAGAGAGATTTAGACATTGATTGAACAGCAATTTGTCACTTGATGAGATCAACTGTGAAGGTCTTTAGGCCAACAAAAATCATCAGTACGAATGAACATGAATATGAAGTAATCCATGCGCAGGTGAACATCACCTTGTTGGAGGAACAGCCGTCCTTAAGGCGACGTACTTTCCCCAAAATGAAGCGCGGGTAGCTATCTAAAGTAATAGCTAGCCACAGAGACATGATTAACTTATTAGGATTCTACTTCTGTTCGAGCTTCATTTAAAACCCCGTGTCATTATTGAATGACATTTCTAGGGTCGTAAATGTTATCGATATCCAGAAGACATGCCTCTCTCTGTCCAAGAACACATAATACTATATATATACAAGAAACATGTATCTATCACATAGGAGAAACTATATACACCAAGAAAAAGGATACTTGAGATTTTCTTTGTAACATTTGTACGAGTTTTGAACTGAATTGTTCAAAAGTCATTGTCCCCGTACATTACCGGTGGGTTTTCCGAACCTCCTCTGTGGAAGTTGATGTCCCCTTTGGAAGCCACACCTTGAGTTTTTTCATGATGCATTCTGTGAGAGTAGCTGCACGCGGAAATCGTCTCCCTGCACTATCATAAGTATTTTGTACGCGTGGATATTGGTTAGTGACTATGGGGTCCTGTCTCTGTGATTTCTTGCAACCATTCTTAGAAGCATTATTCGTGTCAGTAGGTACCCACTTACGACCGACTTGCTTAAAGATTCTACCAGTTGGCAACCATCTTAGGCACGTTCTAAATATGTTCTGTTTCTGAGGCACCTTAGTGTTTTTATGAGAGAAAGTTTCTTGTTTTTCAGCACTAGATCTATTAGGCTTCCTAGGGTGCTTCATTGATGTTAGAGGCCTATGGTGATTGTTTGTCGAAGTAGAGGATGTAATGATATGAACATTTACATCTTTTGTTATTGTCATGTGAGACTTATCCTTAGAGTGACTCTTCGCTAATGTTCCCTTATGTCTAGGTTGTGAAGAGACTGATTTTGGCAAACTCTTAGTCTCACCAACTTGGGGGGCACACCTTGGAGAAGGTGTTCCCAAGGCTGATGGCTTGTCAGACTTAAGATTCACCCTGTACTTGGCCGACTTCTTAAAGTCATTCTTACGAGAAGCTAATGACCAACTTTTCTTAAGGTTTTGTTCAGTCTGTAACTCAACAGTGTTTGAGTCATGTGAGGTTTTATCTTCATTGACCTTTTCTTGCAAATCACTTAGTTTGGTCCTTAACATGTTAATAGTCGCGTTCTTGGCCACCAGCTGATCTTTCAACTCATTTATCATGAAAAATTCCCGAATGTCAGGTAATTCTGGATTTTTTGATGGAAGGTTAATTTGGAACTTTTCTTTTAATTGTTGCATTGAAATTTCAAGATCAACACAATGTTTTTCCAGTTTTGAAAATCCTTTTAAAAGTTCATTGTAAACCTCTTTTTCAATCATATCATGTTTTTCAAAAGAATGTGATTTGAAAGAATCAGTCGTAGGCGGAGAACTCGACGAATTAACATGTACCGGTTCATCAGAAACAATATTATCTAGATAAGACAGATGTACCACAGTAGACCGTGCTTGGTGATTTTCAGATTCTTGAGATTTCTTCTCACATCTTGAGAGGTCACTTCCTGAGCTAACACTATCATCCTGCTTGTCTGATTTTGTTCCATTCCTGCCCTGCTGACCTTTTCCCTCAATAAACCCATAGACATCCCTTATCCGCAGTAGCAGTGTCGTTTTGTACATTTCTATTTCAGACCCAGTATATTTAGCGAAACACTCTTTAGTCACTTGACAGTCACAATAATAGTCCCCAGTGTATTTAGAGTTGATGAACATTTGGAATTGATTATTGATCACATTGAGAGCGTCTTTGGATTTACCTTCAGAATATTCTTCCTTGACCAGCTCCTGTTCTAGTTGATCCAGATATAATGTCATCATGACTGTGAACTTGCTAATTTCCTGACCAAAGAGTGAAGCAAATGCCCGTCTGTACCCCATCACATATTCAGAGTTACCGAACAAAGCCTTATTGTGTGATAGAAGTGAGCGGAAGCATGCTACTTGACTTTCCTTTGCATTAGCCAACTGCATATCCTCAAGGCATTCATTCAAGTGTGACTGCGAGTGTAACACATCCGTTCCAGCAGAATCAGTATCATTTGTTTCTGTTAGAGATGTGTAATCATAGTTCCCATGATCCATAGTATCATCGTACAGTTTGAGAACCTCCGATATGATGGAGTCTGAGTTAATTGTCATAGTGAATACACGATTATACTGATCTTGTGATTTAACCGAGAAATCGAATCTTTCGCGGGAATTTCTAAAATCACCAAGACACAAACCGCCTAGACAAACCGCGTATATGCCTAAGAGACAAACCGAGTTCACACAGGAGACACAAACCGCGTGTGCGCCAAAGAGACAAACCGAGTTCACACCAAAGACACAAACCGCGTTTTCGTCAAATAGACAAACCGAGTTCACACCGGATATACAAACCGCGTATGTGCCAAGAGACAAACCGAGTTCACACCAAAGATACAAACCGCGTATTCGCCAAATAGACAAACCGAGTTCACACCAGATACACAAACCGCGTGTGCGTCAAAGAGACAAACCGAGTTCACACCGGATATACAAACCGCGTAGGTGCCAAGAGACAAACCGAGTTCACACCAAATATACAAACCGCGTATGTGCCAAAGAGACAAACCGAGTTCACACCGTAGACACAAACCGCGTACGCACCGTAGAGACAAACCGCGTTGGCTCAAATTTCCAAACCTGTCACTATCAATGCCGTTTGTCCTTTTGCCTAAACTAGTATAAAGACAAACCGAGTACTCGATGCTACACAAACCGCATTCAAGAATCGTCCAAACAACACAAACCGCATCCAAGAACTTTTGAAAGAAAAACTTTCGAATCACCCACAAACACCACACGAGCCTTAAATCTGTGAATCCAAACACTAAATACCACTCTAATACTAATCTTAATCAAGAAAGTACAAAGAAAAACAACTTCTAATCACTAAACAAAGTACAAATTGAGATTTATGCTACTAAACAAACAAAATAAAAAAACTTAAAACTACAAGTCGAATCCAACAAGAAACCTCAAGAACTACACTAATTCGTGAATACCAACTCTCATGGACCTAACCATGGCTCTTGATACCAATTGTAAGGTATTCACAATGCATGAATCACTATCTTGATGCTTGTATGGATCGAATAGAAGGTGTTTTAGAGAGAGAAATGGGAGCCTTTTAGAGAGAGAAAGTAACTAGTGTAATATTAGCTTCAAAAGGTCCAACCCTTCCCATGTGTGGGAAGGGGTATAAATACTACTACATATTGTGTCCCTAATGGACTGTGGAGCGAGCTGACAGTGGGGAAAGCCCCGACCCACTCCACAAATATAGATACTACTAATACTGATACTAATAATACTAAGCTACTGATAATATTACAGATAATCCTACGAGCTATGATGATCTAATAAGTACTCGGGGTGACCGAGTCTTCTGCTGAATATTCATATTCCTAACAGCGTCATTACCATTGGTGCATTAATGGCACGGCCTGTACCTTATGAAATGCAAGCAAATGGAAAAGAAAACAAGGAAAGGTGGATCACTCCTTCTTCACCGAATCTACACGAATTATAACCATATATTACTTATACGCTTATTTATTATCATAACGGATTTTAAGTACTTATTAGCTCATTCATTAATGTATTTTAGGGTTTCACATGTGGAATAGTAAGTATTCATAACATAGGTTTAAAAGTATCTCAGATTGGTTCTCAAATGAATTAGGAGCAAAACATGTTAAACCCTTAGCTTATGTTATAATTCAGATTTTATCACGTTCAGGTCCATTTGTTTATGAATTTAAAACCACACTTATGTACTTACTAAGGTGCTCAAATAATTATCATAGATACTTATACATGTTAGGTAATTATTTTAATTTTTCTAAATTTTATTTCAAAGAGAAAGTACCATTTCAAAAATCATCTTTCCAGACCCACCTAGAAAGTTAACTACACATACATACAGAAAGTTTGCCTTTAATTAACCCATTCAGACACTTTAGAAAAATCTACAAAAATTCCAGGAACTCAAACATAACTTAAGTATCACCCCTGTAAAAGTAGAGCTCTTAACTCCTTGTGGTTTGAAAATTAAAAAAAAAAAAAAACATAGGCTTATTTTTAGACATCGAAAATATAGTTTTGACACTTATTCACATAAAAATAAAAAACATAACCAAATCAACTCCAAATCACTCCAACCCAATTGGAGAACTTATTTAAGACCTTAAACTAGGTTTACATGCAAAAATCCAGTATTAGCAAATTATTAATCTAACGTTAATAAGCATACATAATCATCTATCAAAACTGCCATAATTACAAGTCCATTTTAGACCATAGTTAGCACCATTTTAATTATATAAACGCACACGAGCCTTCATAAATTCACAAGACAGGTTTTATCCAGGTTTAAACTCACACAACGACCCACGAATCAACCTCAAAAACCCCATGAGATTAACGAGCAAAACAATTTGTTTTTCACACATGAAATCATAGTTTTTCCCAAGCCCTCATTACACATTTAATACACGCCTATGTTTTCTATTTTTACACACCTCATTAATGATCAATAATGACTGATTTTTAGGGTTTGTTTTACTTGTATAATGGGCCGATAAGGGGCTGCTAACACGACATCAAAATAGTCCACAATTACTCGACAAAAACAGATATATAAGCGCATTTATTTCTGATTTGATGTGATATATTAGGCTGATCGTTAAGGCTATTTCAGGTTGTATACATGTCGACATAAGGGCTGGAACATGGCACAAAACGCAACCCAAAACAGTTTACAAGGGCGTATAGATTCATGATTTTATGTAGTAATTTAACGAGGCAAACAACAAGTAAACAAGCATGATTACAACAGGTTTCTTAGCATGATTTATATCCTAGTCTAGACCTGGTTATTAGGCGAATAGAAAGCACAAAAGAGGCAAAGAAAAACCTGGTGTCGACTGATACAATGAAACCAAGTAGAACAAGGGAACTAAGGCTCGACTGAATTACACAAGGACTCCAACGATGCTCCCTCTTTGGTCACCAACTCTTCTTGTTCTCCCTTCTTATTTATTGGCAGAAAAAGTGTACGTGTGTGGGTTTTTTTTTCTTGGTTAAGGATCGGTACAAAGGAATGGAGAGAGCAAGAATGATATACGGTTTAGGAGAATAAGGAAAAAGCGTGTATTTGTTTAAGGAATACCGTGTTTGTGATTAAGGATAAGAAGGCATGAGATCTTTTATATTTGGGAGGTGATTATGTTAAACTTATCTCCTTACAAATCTAACGACCAAAAGAAAGGACATGGCAAAGAAATTTTGTTCATGCATGATTAGGGCAATAATTATAAACGTGTAATGTGACTTAACAAAATTGGTTAGGATTAGTATTATAGGATATAATTGATCTTAGGAAACTTAGGATATAGTTAATTAGGTTTAGGATTTAATATGTATTTTTAATTATAAGGAATAGTTTTTAAATGACATATAATTATAATTCATACTTGGTTAAAAATTCAAAATGGTGCAAAATGATGATTCAAATGTTTAGGGTTTTACAACTCCTCTCCTCTAAAAATAAAATTTCGTCCTCAAAATTTGAGTCGCAACAGTTAGACGGAGATGTACCAAATCACGAAAAGAATTGAAAATAAATAGCCTCATGCTCGAAGAGGTTCTCCCAAAATATTTTTAACGAACGGAAAATCTTTCTCATGACTCGATCCAGACAACTAGGATAGCCCCAGGCTCTCCAACAAAACACAATCATAACAAATCTGATCCAACGGATACAAAACAATTACTTAACAGATGATAGTAGTGATCTCACAAAGAGATACATGAAACACATATACACACGAGGCAAATACTGAGGTAGTGCTAAATGATAGAAGAAACTCTATCCAGATTCTGAACGTACTAAGGGAACTTACTAATGAGCAGAGAAGCACATATCAAATTATCAAACGTATCGAGAGTTTCATGAAGAGGAGGGTAACCTATTCGTACTGACAATCAACTAAACATATATCAGAGTATCAAAACGTATCCGCAAGCATAATGAATAGGTAGGATAGTCGTATTGATAAGAACGAATCTAAGGTCTAACGTATCGCGAACTAAATCTTCCTTATATGCCAAAACGTCTAACTCTTCTGTACGAAAACATCATACGAAACACACAAATTCCCAATCTAAAGTTTCAAAATTTCTCTTCCACATTGATAACTAATCCATTAGTCACTGTAATCAACTCCGGACTTTCAATAAGTAACTCTTCGACTTAATTCAACCAAAAGGTGCTCCACATCTCCATTCATACAAAACTCCAAAAGGAAAACCCTTATCACTTGCATGCCATCAATTTTAGTGAGCAAACACAACCAGGCCAAACACTTGTCGAATTTTTCGCTCAACACGTCTTCCAAGTTCCAATAGTTGTTCTGTCTGTCCATCCGTATGAAGGTGATAAGTCGTACTAAAATCCTGAGTCCAATCCCCATAGTCTTCTGTATATCTTCTGGAAGTGTGAAGCAAAACGCGATTCTCTGACATGATCACTGCAGGTGTGTCATGTAGCTTGAATAATCTTCTGCCGAAAGAAATCTCTGCTAATCTTCCAAGTAAGCCGACCTAGTCAAACGATCCACTACAACTCAATTCGTGTTGTCCTTCCTGAAAGTTTAATCCCACTTCCACATACGAACCTACGAAACTAAGGAAAATCACTCGTACGCTGATGCTAAATCTTAACCTGTTGACGCGCTAAGCGCTTCGCCACCAATGTAGTCACAACCATCTTCATACATTTCCATCGAAATTTTCTGCTTCAAGTCTCTATACATATTAGTACAACTAAGATGAATAGAGCAAATAGAACAGTGTATTTCAATCAAAACCGCTTCCTTCAAGTCTTCTAACATAGATCATGTTCCACCGTCTTGCTTCTGAGCTTCTTCATGTCTGTCACAAATCAATCCAAAGTCATGCGTCGAATAATTCACCTCATACGGTTCTAGCTATATTGATGCATAACCAACAATCTTCCCGTGTTGCATAAGGACATAGCTAAGTCTCCCTCTTAGGTAGAAACAAATCTCTTTTCAGCTTTTCAAAATTCTCCTCTCATTCTTCATCCCAACCAAAATTTACTCTTCGAGAATATTACATAGAACTTCTTCTAACGTAGAAATTTCTACACAAAATACGAAGATGATCCTCGTGTTTCTCTTTCGTCTCTGAATATACCAATATGTCATACTATGACAATTGTCCAAGTATTCATGAAAGACACAATTTATCAAATTCATAGGAACAGTCGGAGCAGTAGCCAATACAGTTGGCATCACAACACTCATAGAGATCATAACGAATACGAAAAGCAATTCTAGGAACATCTCGACCCCTTACACGTAACTGAAAATAATCAGATCTTAAATCAATCCTTGAGAAGATTCACACCCAGAAGTTGATTAAACAAATCGTTGATTCGAGGTAACGGATAACGGTTCTAACTGTAATACTATTCAGTTTCCAAAATTCAACACACAACTTCATGCTATCATCATCCTTCTTCACGTATAAAACTGGAGCACGATACGGAGACCCCCTCAGACAGATAAAACCACTTCCTAGAAGTTGATCCTTCAATCCTTTACATTCAACTGATGTCGTTCAATATGGAGTTTCAGAATTAGACAAAATGTCACTCTTATACGGATAAAGTTTCAAATCAACCAACTTACTATTCTCAGGCACTTCTCAAAATATCATATGACCCCAATAAGTTCAAGTTATATGATGTAACTATTATCACGTTGGCCAGGCGTCATAATACTTGTATTATATAAACATGCCTTTATTGATATCATACTCTACCTCGAGTCGTGACTAAGCAATCTCTCAGTACCAGTTCAAATCAACTTCACACTTCAGTGGAAACCTTGGTAGTTCGTTCAGGGACTATATCGAAAAAGTTCAAATTGCAAAATGACTCTCAACGTGAGATCCAGCCAACAGTGTACAAAATAGGTGCTAGGAAAACTTCACAACCGCGAAAATAACGTACGAGTTTCCAGGGTAGTAATGATAACAACGGGTTAACCAATCGGAAATCATGTTAAAAAGAATTCAGGATGTTCGAATTGTCAAAGGTGTACAGTATGACAGTAGTTATCATCTTGATGCTCAGTCAACTAATCCATACTAGAATAACATCAAAATTAACATTCCCGGGGAAGACAGATCAGCAGAGTGAATCTCATTATTCAAAAGTAAGGAAACATTCCCATACCCGTGGTTAATCACCACAAGATTTCTCATAAGAATAGGAAAGGGTAAGGTAAATCTAATAGTGCAGGGAGACTTAAATATGCTTAGCAAAAGCAAGAGAAATCACAGAATGTGTCAAACACATCATGGTCATAAGAATTCTCAATGGTCTAAGAGGCATCTAAATGCTTAACAAACGAATCAGAGGTTAAGGTCGGAATCAGAAAATAGAGCTTATATAGTGTAAGGCATTACCACAGAATTCTCAACGCATTCTAAACTTACTTAGTTACTAATCTTAGGTTGTGCAATATGATAAGTTTCTAATCTCCGGAAAGAGTGATCTTAAAACGGCTTAACTAAAAGCAAGGCACGAATCAAAGTGATGCGGAAGCAATGATACTTAAAAAAAATGTCTTATAGTCTACCCAATCCTCACCGATCATAACTTAAGTTTCTATAGGGAAAACCTAAAGTAATTCCTCAAAAGTGATTTCATAAGCTCCTATAGTGCAAACCTAAGGGCTAAATCTTTCACAGGTCATAACTTAAAGTACTACAGGTCGAAGCCTAAGCTCTGATACCATAATTGTAACACCCCAACCCGACAAGGGTCAGAATGTCACATTATGGTGTCAATCAGAACAAAATAAACGCAAGCGGAAGACTTCTTATTAAATACTAAGTCAAAAATTACAAGGACTTACGAAATATAATCCAAACAATAATCTAAATACAATACATATCCAAAGCATAATGTCTACAATCATAACTCCAATAATGGAATCTAATCAAGGGTAGGTCCTCCATCTTCTACTCTCAACAATCATGCCCAGTGTTAGACCCGTTTCCCGGGTGTTGGGACCCCACCCTAGATGAAAGTGGACCAAAGGCCTTTCGTGATTGGCCAGTCAACCCGTTAGTCAAATGATAGTCAAAGAATGTATTGAATAGTTATGAGGAAGTATTTTGTGGTAAGAATAGAAAGGAAATAGACCTAAGGGACTTATGTTGTCATAAGTCAAATAGGTTATAAAGTGTGTTGTGGCCAAAATAGAAGGAAAGGGACTTGAGGGACCATTCTTGCCATTAGCCCAAACTTGTGCCTAGGCAATTATTTATTCAGGAAAGTCTAGATAATTCCACATTATTCAAGAGGTGTGTGGGTTGTCGGCTTAGAGAGAAAAATGGAGGGAAAGTAGCTTGATAATGAAGAGTATGATTAGTGAATGATTCCATATCAAGGGAAAAGCCCTAGCAATGAATTCCCAAGTAAGTATCTATGTTCTTGATGTTAATGAAGTTATAGTTTAGTGGGATTTCATCATATGATCAAGATATGATCATATGATGATATGATTTGGAAGTTGAGTATATTTCATGGGTTATGTTAACCCTTGTTTATGTATTTGATTATTATGTTATTAGGTTTTGGTATATTGTACAGGATGATGATGATGGGATTTATGTTAGTAGCTTAGCTTTGGAAGCTAAGGTAAGTAACTTGTACTAAAACATGTGTTATATGTGTATAATCCATGTATGTGTTATGATTGTGGTTAGTTATGAGCTAGTCAAGCATGTATGTGGCTAATTGCTAGCGAGACTTGTTGTAGCTTATGTGATGAAGGTTTATGTGGTAGATTGAATGTTATGGTTCGATAGCCAAGTAAGTAATTTATGATGCGTATGTGATAATATGTATATGATGTGTGTTTTATGTCGGGTTACTTACTAAGCGAAAGCTTATGGTTTAGTTGTCTAACCGTTTTGTAGGTTGGCATGCTTGTATGGATGGCTTGGATATAGGGATTAAGGATTTGGATATGCAAGAGTAAGGTAGCATTTCGTTTAGGAGCTTAGGTAGAATACCGAGCTCATGTGTAAGTTTGTACCCCCGTTGGTCTTTTTATGGATTGGTATGTGTAGCCGTATGGCAAAACGTATGTCAAGGTTGTCCTATCGATTTGGTGGTCAACCGTTGTGTCAAAGTATGTTTTATGTGTTTATAGTCAAAGTTAAGGGGGTGTTTGGCAAATGTATAAAAGTACCCATTTTGGGTTGTAAACGGGTCAAGTGTGTATGGAACACGTTTGATATGTTGAGTTAATGAATATGGTTAAGTTTGGTAAGAAAATGAAGTGGTATAAGTGGTTTTGTAGTGAAATGGGTCAAAATGGGTTTAATGCGTAACCCGTCCAATTTTAAAGTACTATTCCGGGGAGTCAAACGGTAAATATTTTTATATGGAAATGAGCCCAATGATATAAGAAGTAAATCTGGAAAGTTCCGTTAATTGTCGGGTCATAGAAGTTGTCTTTCCGGAAAATGGGTCAAAAGATGTATAAAAGGGTTATGCAGTTAAAGTGGTGTTTGGGTTAAGTGTGTTCTTACCCATTTTGGGTAGCAAACGGGTTGATTTATTATGTAAATGATTTAATATGAGATGTTAATGATTTTGAGTGAGTTTGGTGTGGAAATAAGGTAGTATGGGTTGTTTATTGTGAAAATGGGTAAAATTTCGATTTGGGGTACACCAGATTTCGGTTTGAGACCAAAATTCCCAAATTTCGGTTTGTACCGAAATTTGGGCAGATTTTGGTAATCTTTGAAAAATCATATCTTTTGATCCGTAAGTCGTCACGGGTCGTGCCACCCGTCGTTTTGAAGGTAATTGAGTCTAGTTTCATTTAAAAATAGTCTCAAAGTCTGAATGTTTATATATTTTTGACAGTAGTCAAAAGAGTAACCAGATGTTCGTAAAAGTCAAGCGTTTTCACGTAAAAAGTTTTAATTTTCGGTCAAAGCGGGCACAGTGTGTAACAAATTGGTATCAGAGCCTCAGTTTAAGTGAATTAGGTTTTCTTTAGGATTGCCTAGACTTAAACCACCCGTAGAAGCATTTGACGTAAGTGTTAGTTGCGCGGAAATTAATTGCTATGTGTTAGACGGATTATGTTTTATGCTAGTTGAAGTTATTGATGATAGGTGATGTATGTATGTAATAGTGTTGATGTGTATGAGATACAAGTCCATGGGGACTTGAGATGCTTGAATGATTGGTTGGCCGAGCACCTCGGTTGGTGCCGGTGATTTTATTGCGATCATGTGAATGTATGGTAAAGTCATGGTGATGGCATGTGAGTAGAAATGCTAAGTGGTATTAGAGACGGGCTAGTAAGTGAATTAAAGTGTTATGATGCCTTAGTTATAAGGTAGCCTAGTGTTTGTGGTTAATCCAATATGTTGATGCTTAGACATAGATTGCTTGTGCAATGCAATGTATGAACCATAGACTATGTGAGTTGATTTTGATTTTGAATGTTTTAACACTTGTCGGATAAGTGTTAAGTGTTATGATATGATTGCTTATGTGATGTTAAGTCTATGGTAGTTTATTATATGTCCAAGTTTTATGTGGTGTGCTTGAGAACACAATTGCATAGAAGTGTATGAGTTGAGATAAATGCATTGGGATGCATGTTATGTGATGACTTAGTGTCGAAAGAAGGTTGAGAGAATACATTGATATGTGAAAAGAGTTAAGAAGCGTGATAATTGTTTGAAAAAGCATAGAATGTTACACCCCGTTCCCGCTTAGACCAAAAATTTAAACTTTACGCACCAAAAAACGTGAACTAAAACTGACCTGCTGTTACTCTTTTTCAATCTGACAAAAATCTATAAACTTTCAGACCATGAGACAATTTTTAAATGAAACTAGACTCAATTACCTTCAAAACGATATGTGGCACGACCCGTAACGACTTACGGATCAAAAGATATGATTTTTCAAAGTTTACCAAAATCTGCCCAAATGAAACCGAAATTTGGGATTTTGTACCAAATTTCGGTATAAACCGAAATTTGGGATATCCAAACCGAAATTTGGCCATTTTTCACAATAATTGACCCATGCTACCTTATATCCTCACCAAACTCACTCAAAGCCATTAACATAACATACAAAATCGTTTACATACTCAATCAACCCGAAATAGTACTTTAAAATTTGACGGGTTATGCACCAAAACCCATTTCTACCCATTTACACATCAAACTACTCATACCACATCCGTTTTGCACCAAACTTTACCAACTTCAATAATTTAACGTATCAAACATGTTCCAACGACACTTGACCCGTTTACACATCAAAATGGGTACATTTACCCTTCTGCCAAACACCCCCCTTAAACATTGACCATAAACCATTTAACACACTTGGACACACCGTTGACCACCCAAACTTTACCAAAAGCATTAGATTAACATAAAAAACATGTTCCAAGGGCACTTGACCCGTTTACAACCCAAAATGGGTATGTTTACGCTTAAACCAAACGCCCCTTAAACTTTATACATAAACACATAAACTACACTTTGACTCATAGTTAGACTCCCAAACTTTACGACGACCTCGACACACATTATACAAACCAAAAGAAAGACTCTCGGGGGTACAACCTTGTCTCGAGCTCGGTATTCTACCTAGCTCCTACTACTTATTATCTTCCGAATTCACTTCCAAATTCTTATGCTATAATCCATGAAACTTCCTTCCGTCGCGCATAAGCCTACAAAATATTGACAACTAAAAGAATAAACTTACGCTTAGTAAGTAACCCAACATAAAACATATATCATACACATACTTTCACATAAGCATCATAACTATCATAAAGGCTTCTAATCTACAACATCCAAACCATATCCTACATAATCTCATACCATAACCATTATCAATCACAACAACCATAACCAACTACATACCTTAAATAGTCCAAATCCAACAAGCTACATACCCTTAGCCACAAACCACTAGCCATCCATACTTAGCTTATAACCATTCTAAGTCCAACTCATATATTCTTACACAACCACAATACATACATGATAAATACACATATAATACAAGTTTTAGGGAGAGTTACTTACCTCATATCCAAGCTAGTCTATCATTCATGATTTCACCACCATCATCAACATCCTTACTAGTTGTCATCATCTTCTTCATTACTTCCTAACCATAACCATCATCAAAACTTATTATCACAACATATCATAATCAAGGGTTATAAAACCCATTTAACTTACCCATCATCTTTTCTATGTCATCACATGATCATCCCATGATCATGTAATCAAAACCCACTTAATCCATAAACCTTCACCTTAATAATCATCATTAACTACTAGATTATAATACTTACTTGGAGTGGATTATGCTAGGGAAGACTATAAGCATTGTATCTCCATCATCTTCTTCCTTAATCATCAAGACTTGATTTTCCCTCCTCTTTTGCTATCCAACACCGACACACTCACTCACATCTCCTGGAAAATGCTAGAATCCTCCAACTCAAGATATTTACTTGTACAAGTTTGGCCTAATGGCAAGAATGGCCCCTCAAGTCTCATTCCTTCTAATTTGGTCACAACTAACTTATAACAAATTTAATCTATTACAACTCTAGCCCCTTAGGTCCATTTCCTATCTATTTGTGGCACATAATACTTTCCATTACTTTATAACACATATTTTGACTATCACTTGACTATCGGGTTTGACTTCCACGTAACTTTGTTGACCAACCAATCACATTAGGTCTTTATCCATTTTCATCCAGGGTGGGGTCCCAACACCTGGGAAACGGGTGTTACATAGATGCTTTGAAAGCGTGATATAAAGTAAGAAATGAATAGCGAAGTATGTTTGTAGTTTGATGATTAGAAAGACATGAATGAATATATGCTTGAAGCATGAGTTCTTATATGCTAAATAAAATGAGAAAGTAAAAGTGTATGGTTAAGATGTGATGAGGTCATGTATCATATAAAACATGATAAGTTAAACGCATTAGTAATAGATGGTTAAGCGTGATGAGTAGAAGTGATTAATGAGATATAGATTGCGCTAGAAGTCATAAGTGATATGAAGTGCGCTAGAGAGAATTGTAAAACATGAATATAATCATGTTAATATATTAAAATGTGTATGATAAGGTTTATAAGAGTGTTATAGAATAAACCTATGTAAGGTTTATATGCGTAAAAATTGAATAGACTAAATAAAGTGATTGTATGAGTTGAGAATATGGTCAACAAGGGTTGACGGGTTATAGTAAAAGTGTGTTGTAAGAACACATGAAAGATGTGTAAATTGAAATGGACAAGCATTATTCATATAGAACTTGTCTAAAATAAAAATGGCACATAGTGAGTGTATAAGTCAACTTGGGGTTGACGGATGAATAATAAGTGGCATTGTGAGAATGCAAACATAATAAATGGGCAAGTGTTATATTGAAAATTGTTGAGATGAAAGTAAGCGTGATAGTGAATATTGAGATTGCTTAAGGCAATGAAAATTGAGTAAATGATAGTGTGTGCTTAATGATAGATGTGCATAAAAGATAAAATGAGTAAAGAGAATAAGATAGATATAGCTTGGATCCAATGCTCTAGTTATGGTATCCTTCGGGATAGCCCAGCTTGCCTTTATGGCATGGATGTTATGGTATCCTTCGGGATAACCCAGCTTGCCTTTATAGCATGGATGTTATGGTATCCTTCGGGATAGCCCAGCTTGCCTTCATGGCATGGATTGTTAGCTTGCCTTAGGGCATGGTTGTTAGCTTGCCTTCATGGCATGTGTTTGACATCCTTTGAGATGGCCCAACTTGCCTTTATGGCATGGATGATAGCTTGCCTTCGCGGCATGGATGTTAGCTTGCCTTTATGGCATGGATGGAAAGTTAGTGAAATTGGATCTAAGGCTAGAAAAGATGGAAAGTAAAATAAGTATGAATGCTATGTCGGAAGCGTGTAAATAGGATGGTTTATGGTTTCTTGATTTAAATGGATTGGGACGCCTTTTCATTTAAATGAAGAATTGTAAATCGCCGAACCATAAGTTTATAATTCCTTACTTACATAGATTGGGACGTCTTTTTATGTAAATAGAGAGTTATAAATGAGTGGACTTATGTGTAGCCGATATGACACGAGTACGAATAGTGATATGAGAAAGTGAAAATTAAAACATATTAGACGTCATAAGAAAAGATAGAAATGAATAAAACTTATAGTGGCGTTAAGGTCATGTGTGAAACCTTAAGATAGACGCCTAGGATGATTTGTGCATTTAGTTGATAAGTAATTGGTGAGTATTCCCAAGATTGATAGGAAAGATTGCTTAAGTGATGCGTGTGTAAGATTTTTGGAAGGTGCCGTTTGTATGGTACTTTGTATAATTTGAAATAAGTTGCCGGTTTTGGATGTTGCCATGTGTTGGAACTATGTAAAATGCGAAATTAGCCGGTATAAGTTGTTATGTCATGTTAGTGCATGGGCGTATAATGTGAAAATAGTACCGAAGTTTGACTTATATAAAGTCAAAATAGTAAAATTTTCCATATGACTAGTCGTCAATCGTGGGAAATTTTGGATAAATTGTGGTGAGAAGTGTGTTTTAGCGGATTATGAGTTATGATTGTGTATAGTGAGTTTAGAATTTGCAAGATCATTTAGATCGTTGCAAGGTAATAGCTTAGAGAGCATGAGAATAAGGACACGTATATGTTGAGAATTGGGTTTGGATAGTAATAAATGAGAGATTTCGGGGACGAAATCTAAATAAGGGGGTAGAATTGTTAGACCCATTTCCTGGGTGTTGGGACCCCACCCTAGATGAAAGAGGACCAAAGGCCTTTCATGATTGGCCAGTCAACCCGTTAGTCAAATGATTGTCAAAGAATGTATTGAATAGTTATGGGGAAGTATTTTGTGGTAAGAATAGAAAGGAAATAGACCTAAGGGACTTATGTTGTCATAAGTCAAATAGGTTATAAAGTGTGTTGTGGCCAAAATAGAAGGAAAGGGACTTGAGGGACCATTCTTGCCATTAGCCCAAACTTGTGCCTAGGCAATTATTTATCCAGGAAAGTCTAGATAATTCCACATTATTCAAGAGGTGTGTGGGTTGTCGGCTTAGAGAGAAAAATGGAGGGAAAGTAGCTTGATAATGAAGAGTATGATTAGTGAATGATTCCATATCAAGGGAAAAGCCCTAGCAATGAATTCCCAAGTAAGTATCTATGTTCTTGATGTTAATGAAGTTATAGTTTAGTGGGATTCATCATATGATCAAGATATGATCATATGATGATATGATTTGGAAGTTGAGTATATTTCATGGGTTATGTTAACCCTTGTTTATGTATTTGATTATTATGTTATTAGGTTTTGGTATATTGTACAGGATGATGATGGTTAAAGGATGTTGATGGTGGGATTTATGTTAGTAGCTTAGCTTTGGAAGCTAAGGTAAGTAACTTGTACTAAAACATGTGTTATATGTGTATAATCCATGTATGTGTTATGATTGTAGTTAGTTATGAGCTAGTCAAGCATGTATGTGGCTAATTGCTAGCGAGACTTGTTGTAGCTTATGTGATGAAGGTTTATGTGGTAGATTGAATGTTATGGTTCGATAGCCAAGTAAGTAATTTATGATGCGTATGTGATAATATGTATATGATATGTGTTTTATGTCGGGTTACTTACTAAGCGAAAGCTTATCGTTTAGTTGTCTAACCGTTTTGTAGGTTGGCATGCTTGTATGGATGGCTTGGATATAGGGATTAAGGATTTGGATATGCAAGAGTAAGGTAGCATTTGTTTAGGAGCTTAGGTAGAATACCGAGCTCATGTGTAAGTTTGTACCCCCGTTGGTCTTTTTATGGATTGGTATGTGTAGCCGTATGGCAAAACGTATGTCAAGGTTGTCCTATCGATTTGGTGGTCAACGTTGTGTCAAAGTAAGTTTTATGTGTTTATAGTCAAAGTTAAGGGAGTGTTTGGCGAATGTATAAAAGTACCCATTTTGGGTTGTAAACGGGTCAAGTGTGTATGAAACACGTTTGATATGTTGAGTTAATGAATATGGTTAAGTTTGGTAAGAAAATGAAGTGGTATAAGTGGTTTTGAAGTGAAATGGGTCAAAATGGGTTTAATGCATAACCCGTCCAATTTTAAAGTACTATTTCGGGGAGTCAAACGGTAAATGTTTTTATATGGAAATGAGCCCAATGATATAAGAAGTAAATCTGGAAAGTTCCGTTAATTGTCGGGTCATAGAAGTTGTCTTTCCGGAAAATGGGTCAAAAGATGTATAAAAGGGTTATGCAGTTAAAGTGGTGTTTGGGTTAAGTGTGTTCTTACCCATTTTGGGTAGCAAACGGGTTGATTTATTATGTAAACGATTTAGTATGAGATGTTAATGGTTTTGAGTAAGTTTGGTGTGGAAATAAGGTAGTATGGGTTGTTTATTGTGAAAATGGGTGAAATTTCGATTTGGGGTACACCAGATTTCGGTTTGAGACAAAAATTCCCAAATTTCGGTTTGTACCAAAATTTGGGCAGATTTTGGTAATCTTTGAAAAATCATATCTTTTGATCCTTAAGTCGTTACGGGTCATGCCACCCGTCGTTTTGAAGGTAATTGAGTCTAGTTTCATTTAAAAATAGTCTCAATGTCTGAATGTTTATATATTTTTGTCAGTTGTCAAAAGAGTAACCAGATGTTCGTAAAAGTCAAGCGTTTTCACGTAAAAAGTTTTAATTTTCGGTCAAAGCGGGCACGGGGTGTTACACCCAGCATCCTGCTTATAACCTGCTGCAGAGAAAAGAAAATGCGGCTGAGCTAACGCTCAGTGAACAGATATAAACAAATGAAAGGTAATAAGCGTATACAAAATGAATAAGCGAATGAATCCAAGAGAACCTGCTAAACAAGATGTCAAACAGAATATAGATCATATGAAAGGGATCAAAGCATAATAATGAACATAAAGTGGATATTAATATCAAAGGAAATGCCCAATAAATCATACAACAAATTGTACATGGAGTAGCTAGCTCGATGTACCAAATAGTGAAATGGGGTGTATTGCACACACACAAGTCCATTCACAAGCATATATCAAATCATAACTGAACAAATACCTAGGATGCATCCATATGCTCCCTTCAAAACAGAGATACATATGCCAGTTCTAGACTAAACATATGTATAATATACACGGGTCAAGTGCGCTATTAATAACAATACAAATCAAATGGGAACGCAGTGGAAAAAAACCCGCCTCCACTGACAGCGTCATTACCAATGGTGCATCAATGGCACGGTAATGGACTCCCCATGACTGGCTACAAATTTGGGCAACATAAATAGGCATAGCACATACAATATAATTATAAGGGATAATTATAAATTATCCAGCTCAGATAATAGCTATATAAATAGAATATAGCATGAAACGAAAAATCAAACAAATACTAAACAAATATGGATCATATCAAACGCAATCATATCAAATAGATCATAACATAGCAAACGAATCAAAGTCAAGGATCAAGAAGTCATGAGAATAAACCCTTACTGAGAAATGGTAGAATATCTGTACCTTAAGAAATGCAATCAAATGGAAAAGAAAACAAGGAATGGTGGATCACTCCTTCTTCACCGAATCTACACGAATTATAATCATATATTACTTATACACTTATTTAATATCATAACGGATTTTAAGTACTTATTAGCTCATTCATTAATATGTTTTAGGGTTTCACATGTGGAATAGTAAGTATTCATAACATAGGTTTAAAAGTATCTCAGATTGGTTTTCAAATGAATTAGGAGCAAAACATGTTAAACCCTTAGCTTATGTTATAATTCAGATTTTATCACGTTCAGGTCCCTTTGTTTATGAATTTAAAACCATACTTATGTACTTACTGAGGTGCTCAAATAATTATCATAAATACTTATACATGTTAGGTAATTACTGTAATTTTTTTAGATTTTATTTCAAAGGGCAAGTACCATTTCAAAAATCATCTTTCCAGACCTACCCAGAAAGTTAACTACACATACATACAGAAAGTTTGCCTTTAATTAACCCATTCAGACACTTCAGAAAAATCCACAAAAATTCCAGGAACTCAAACATAACTTAAGTATCACCCCTGTAAAAGTAGAGCTCTTAACTCCTTGTGGTTTGAAAATTAAAAATAAAAAACATAGGCTTATTTTTAGACATCGAAAATACAGTTTTGACACTTATTCACATAAAAATAAAAAACATAACCAAATCAACTCCAAATCACTCCAACCCAATTGGAGAACTTATTTAAGACCTTAAAATAGTTTTACATGCAAAAATCCAGTATTAGCAAATTATTAATCTCACGTTAATAAGCATACATAATCATCTATCAAAACTGCCATAATCACAAGTCCATTTTAGACCACAGTTAGCACCATTTTAATTATATAAACGCACACAAGCCTTCATAAATTCACAAGACATGTTTTATCCAGGTTTAGACTCACACAATGACCCACGAATCACCCTCAAAAACCCCATGAGATAAACGAGTAAAACAGTTTGTTTTTCACACATGAAATCATAGTTTTTCCCAAGCCCTCATTACAAATTTAATACACGCCTAGGTTTTCTATTTTTACACACCTCATTAATGATCAATAATGACTGATTTTTAGTGTTTGTTTTACTTGTATAATGGGTCGATAAGGGGTTGCTAACACGACATCAAAACAGTCCACAATGACTCGACAAAAACAGATATATAAGCGCATTTATTTCTGATTTCATGTGATATATTAGGCTGATCATTAAGGCTAGTTCAGGTTGTATACATGTCAACATAAGGGCTAGAACATGGCACAAAACAGCCCACAAAACGCAACCCAAAACAGTTTACAAGGGCGTATAGATTCATGATTTTATGTAGTAATTTAACGAGGCAAACAACAAGTAAACAAGCATGATTACAACAGGTTTCTTAGCATGATTTATATCCTAGTCTAGACCTGGTTATTAGTCGAATAGAAAGCACAAAAGAGGCAAAGAAAAACCTGGTGTCGACTGATACAATGAAACCGAGTAGAACAAGGGAACTAAGGCTCGACTGAATTACACAAGGACTCCAACGATGCTCCCTCTTTGGTCACCAAATCTTCTTGTTCTCCCTTCTTATTTATTGGCAGAAAAAGTGTACGTGTGTGGGTTTTTTTTTCTTGGTTAAGGATCGGTACAAAGGAATGGAGAGAGCAAGAATGATATACGGTTTAGGAGAATAAGGCAAAAGCGTGTATTTGTTTAAGGAATACCGTGTTTGTGATTAAGGATAAGAAGGCATGAGATCTTTTATATTTGGGAGGTGATTATGTTAAACTTATCTCCTTTCAAATCTAACGACCAAAAGAAAGGACATGGCAAAGAAATTTTGTTGATGCATGATTAGGGCAATAATTATAAACGTGTAATGTGACTTAACAAAATTGGTTAGGATTAGTATTTTAGGATAGAATTGATCTTAGGAAACTTAGGATATAGTTAATTAGGTTTAGGATTTAATATGTATTTTTAATTATAAGGAATAGTTTTTAAATGACATATAATTATAATTCATACTTAGGTTAAAAATTCAAAATGGTGCAAAATGATGATTCAAATTTTTAGGGTTTTACAATGGTTGTCTTATTGCTAATAAGATCATTGTATGGCCTCTTTGGAAGATCATAAAATTTTGGTCTGCAAGGTAGACTTTGGGAAAGCATTCGATAATGTCAACCGGAAGTTTCTCCTTGATGTTATGAGAAAAATGGGCTTCGGGTTAAAATGGAGGAATTGGATAGCTTCGTGTCTCTCATCGGCTTCTATCTCAGTTATAATTAATGGTTCCCCCTCAAACGAATTTAAGATGGAGCGTGGTCTTTGTCAAGGCGACCCTTTATCGTCTTTATTACAGTGAATGGCTGCTCTAAGCTCTCAAAGGTTTTACAGGGGGTGATTCAATGTTCCTTGTGGGTATTTGGAAGTGGAGGAACACACTCGTTAATTCCAGATTTGGATAATTGCTCGCCTTTCCTCAAACCTAGTTGATTGGCATTGTTGGGTGGCCAGATTTAAATACTTGATGAGTTTATCTTCCACATGATAGGCATGTAGCAAGAAAAATTAAGTTTGTTTCAAACATTTAAGCACTAGAAAAACATCCAAAACTGTTGGAAATTTAGTTCAATTGAGGGATTTGATCATACTTGGAAATGAGTTTGGAGGTACGAAGTGTACACCCATCAATTCCCTGATTACCCTGACTCTTATAGTGGTTTAAGTTACTACTGCTAGTACTAAGTTAGTACTGCTGGAGCAATGTTACTACCGCTGGAGCAAGTTACTACTGTTGGCATAAGTTAGTACTGCTAGAATGAGTTTGTAACTACTTTGACCTATTTATGGGCAGTTTCAAACTCGTAATTAAGACCATAATAACTTGGTCTTGTAACCACTATGGCTATGATGGAAGAACATTGTGAGGAGATTAATTGGCCGATTAATTCTCATAATTCCATTGACTAAGAGTGATTCAATCCTATAAATAGGATACTTATATGCATGGAAGAAAACACGAAACATAAACACTTGAAAGCAAACAGGTTCTTGATTTGTACCTAAAACAAGAACACCACTTGGTCTTATCCTATAGAGATATTCGTGTAACCTAGGCATAGGGTCGAATAGTTTCTATTGGAAAGTGATAACACGATTTCAAGTGATATCCGTTACCATTGATTATCTTCACCCTGCTGGGAACTGATCAAAAGAGACCAACAAAAACTACTGTAAGATTTTGCAAATTATCCACTCTCATATTGAACACCCATTCATAAAACTGTCTTTCTAGACTTTTGCAATTTCTAAATTTTTTTTATCCAAAATTAAAATTAAATCCTTTAAAAAAACATTTCATTTATACTCTGGATGGAGGTCCAAGAAATGCACAAGTTGAGATGGATTAACAATGTCGGGTATATGTCTTCCTTTCTTGAGCTCCCTAGTAACCTCGACGTATCTTGGATCCCTAATGATATGATTGCTTTGCTTTATCTTTGAGCTAAGCTCAACAAACTTTTCTTTTTCCTTATTAGCATTAGGCTCAGGCTCAACAAACTTCCCATTTCCCATTTCAACAGAGCCACGGCTTAACAGCTTCGCTGTCCTAGAATTAGCCACCAACGCAATGGGTTGAGCCTCTTCTTGAGCCACATACTTGGCAAAGAATATGTTATCATTATCCGGTCGAGGAGACACAACTTTAGCTCCCTTGCTTTGAGCCATTGCTTGAGGAGAAATGAGTAAAGTGTTGGCTTCGAGTGGCTTAGTTGGAACCATGGATTGAGGGGTAACGGGATGCAATGAAGGGATTATTAGTTTGCATGGCTTGAAAATGGCAACACGGGACGACTTTGATCGAGCCATAATTCGGTGCCAAACATGAGCCTTTGGAGGAGGCGTTAGAACAAGTGTTCGTTTTGGTTCATGTTTCCTTGGTGGTGGTGGTGATCGCACATTTGTTGACTGTCTATGTGGTGGTATTTGTTTTCCTGATTGGTTCATGATAAGTAACCTGATCAATGAGAATTAAGACAAGTCACTCAATTATTTATGATCTTCCATAAATGTCTCTATGTAAATCCCTATTTTTCATAATTATCTTCATTTTTTGACAAATTTATGCTATTTAATTAAGGCAATGTAAAACTTGTAATATTATAAAACTATTGTGTTTTTGACATTTAAGATTAATAAATACAATACAAAATCCCTTCATGATATATGATTTATAGATTTGTTATATTGCTACAAAAGGTTTATAATATTGGTATATCTTTCATAAAATCCCCTCATTAAAAAATTGTTACGAAAAAGACTTCCATGCTTTTTTAAAACTGGTATATCTTTAAACTACTTTTGAAGGCTCATGTATGCATGGAAATTTAAGTTTAGTCAATACTAATGTTTATATATGTGATAACTCCATGCATACATGAGGATTTAAATATTAAATTTAATTAATTTATAACAATACAAAAAAGATTGTAGCATATAAAAAATTGAAGTTTATATCTTGTTTATTAATTTGTAGCAGCAACATCATCAACAACAACAATAATAGTTGTTCTTTTGAAAAGTTAGGGCCTGTCTGGCCAAGCTTATGAAACATAACCAATTTGGGTTTATATTTCATAAGCCCCAATTTTCTAGCTTATTTTGTGACTTGTGAGCTTATATAAGTTTATTATGATATAATAAATTTATATAAGCCCATAAGTCTCAAAATACACCGAAAAATTAGGGCTTATGAAATATAAGCCGAAATTTCATTTGATTTCGGCTTATATTTAATTTCGGCTTATATTTCATAAACCCTAATTTTTTGGCTTATTTTGAGACTTGTGGGCTTATATAAGTTTATTGTATATAAGCCAATAAGTCTCAAAATAAGCCAGAAAATTGGGGCTTATGAAATATAAGCCCAAATGGGCTTATGTTTCATAAGCTTAGCCAAACAGGCCCTTAATAGTATATGCGGTATTTGTTAAATTTATAAGCTTTCTAAAAATTATGGAACATGAGAATTTTACGCTCCAGTCTATAAAATGAATTTGTGATTAATCATTTTTTGAAAGTTTTATACCCGACTTTAAAATATATTAACCATTCATAATATAACGTTATTTTACACTTAATCCAAAAAGAAAAAAACTCCCAAGGCCATGTGTGTTTTAGTTTTTAAAATGAAAGTTAATCTAATTCAATTTTTACCAAAGGAGATTTTTTTATTACTTTTATTCGCAATTAGGTGGCTCAGTTTTGTCATGTGGCAAAACGGTGCTCTCCTGTTGATACAATTTTGTTTTGCTAAAAAATGCCCTTTACTGAAATGATCTCAATTAGATGTTTTCTTTTATTTGTAAAAGATGAATTCAAAAGACTCGAGTAAATGCTTTGAAATCTCATCGCGTTAGTTCTATCAAAGCGCTAGCATTGTAGTAATTTTAGACAATCAATTACAAGCAAAAATGTTTGAAAGGTAAACTGCAAAAAATGTCTTAAGATTCGACAAAACTTAAAAATAAAACATATATGATCACATAATCTAACTATATTAGGTGAAAATAAATGAAAATACTTACCGAAATCAAGGGTGTAGATGTAGGAGAAAAATTGAAGTTATGTTTGAGATCACACCAAATTCAAGTGTCAGTTTTTTTCTCAAAAAGATCTTACGCAATTATCTAGATATGATATATTTAGGAAACAAATTTGATCGAATTGCTAAGATAACATGGTTATAAATAGAGAGGATGGCGGAGTACTCGAGGCAATAAAGTGATAAAAAATAAGTATTTCTTTGAGGAGAATAAATGCGATTCCGTTTGAATTTTAGAAAAAGTAAAGTGTGAAAAACGACATATGATTTTGTGACCAAGTAGTTTACGTGTGAACCTAGATTAACCGGATACACAAGTCGTTCACATTTTCTTATAACGGGTGAATGAAATACTAACATCGTTTATTTAAGTGTTCTTTTTAAACAATAGTCTTTTATATAATAAGAGAAAATCCAAAATAGGCAAACGGGTTTTTGATTGATCAATAGAAGAGCTCGATTTTAAAATAGAGTTTTTTTATTAGCCAAAAAATGTCAAAATTGAAGGTGACTTGATAAACATTAATATAATTTTACCCAGTTGTAGAAAAATAATACTAAAAAATTGGGTAAAATTGCGAAAAAAAAAATGACTAAAATAGAGAGGGATAATTTATAAGACTTTATAGGTTAAATTTAATATAAAGTTATATTATGACCGACTAATATAATTTACATTTAAGTCAAAAAATTTATAAAATGATGGAATCTTAAATTTATTTTTATTAACTTAAGTAAAATTATTAATTTCTAATTTTTATTAACTTTACGAAATTTAATATAAACCCCCTTGATATTATATTTGTTTTTAAAAACAACATTTATATTATTGCTTTTTTATATAATGTTTATATATGTGATAACTCTGTACATACACGAGGTTTTAAGTATTAAAGTTAATTAATTTTATGACAATACAAAAAAGATTTAGTTAATACTAATATTTATATATGTGATAACTTTTTACAAAAAAGTTTTGTCGAGGTTTTAAGTATTAAAGTTAATTAATTTTATAACAATACAAAAAAGATTGTAGCGTATAAAAAATTGAAGTTTATATCTTGTGCATACATGCGGTATTTGTTAAATTTAAAAGCTTACTAAAAATTATGAAAAATGAGAATTTTACGTTCCAGTCTATAAAATGAATTTGTGATTAATCATTTTTTAAAAGTTTCATACCCGACTGTAAAATATATTAACCATTCATAATATAACGTTATTTTATACTTTAATCCAAAAAGAAAAATACTCCCAAGGCCATGTGTGATTTTGTTTTTAAAATAAAATTTAATCTAATACAATTTTTACCAATGGAGATTTTTTTATTACTTTTACTCGCAATCAGGAGGCAAAGTTTTGTCATGTGGCAAAACTATGCTCTCCTGTTGATACAATTTTATTTTGCTCAAAAATACCCTTTACTTAAATGATCTCAATTAGATTTTTTCTTTTATTTTGTAAAAGATGAATTCAAAAGACTTGAGTAAATGCTTTGAAATCTCATCGCGTTAGTTCTATCAAAGCGCTAGCATTGTAGTAATTTTAGACAATCAAATTACAAGCAAAAATGTTTGAAAGGTAAACTGCAAAAAATGTCTTAAGATTCGACAAAACTTAAAAATAAAACATATATGATCACGGAATCTAACTATATTAGGTGAAAATATATGAAAATACTTACCGAAATCAAGGGTGTAGATGCATGAGCAAAATTGAAGTTATGTTTGAGATCACACCAAATTCAAGTGTCAGTTTTTTTCTCAAAAAGATCTTACGCAATTTTCTAGATATGATATATGTAGGAAACAAATTTGATCGAATTTTTGAGATAACAGGGTTATAAATAGAGAGGATGGCGGAGTACTCGAGGGAATAAAGTGATAACAAAAAGTATTTCTTTGAGGAGAATAAATGTGACTCCGTTTGAATTTTAGATAAAGTAAAGTGTGAAAAATGACATATGATTTTGTGACCAAGTAGTTTACGTGTGAACCTAGATTAACCAGATACACAAGTCGTTCACATCTTCTTATAATGGGTGAATGAAATACTATGAACATTTATTTGATTGTTCCTTTTAAACAATAGTCTTTTATAATAAGAGAAAATCCAAAATAGTCAAACGGGTTTTTGATTGATCAATAGAAAAGCTCGATTTCCAGATAGAGTTTTTTGATTAGCCAAAAAATGTCAAATTGAAGGTGACTTGGTAAAGATTAATACAATTTTACCAAGTTGTAGAAAAAATAATAGTAAAAAAATGTCAAATTGAAGGTGACTTAGTAAAGATTAATACAATTTTACCCAGTTGTGAAAAAAATACTAGTAAAAAATTGGGTAAAATTGTGAAAAAAAAAACTACTAAAAAAAGAGAGGGATAATTTATAAGACTTATAAGTTAAATTTAAAATAAAGTTATATTATGATCGACTAATATAATTTACATTTAATTCAAAAACTTTATAAAATGATAGAATCTTAGATTTATTTTTATTAACTTAAGTGTAAAATTATCAATTTCTAATTTTTATTAACTTTACAAAATTTAATATAAACCCCCTTGATTTTATATTTGTTTTTAAAAAAACATTTATATTATTGCTTTTTTTATATATAAATATTGTTACTATTACCAGTTTAAAATAATGTATATGCACGTGATTTCGAATATTGCTACTTTGATATGCAAATGAATGCACGGAATTGTACATATAATAACGCCCTCATGTATTTTAAATCTATTTTTTTTACAATTCGCGTTTAATAACTGGTGAGTAAATTGGTTACAAAATTCGATACAGCTAAACTTAAACCAAATTAATTGTAATACTTAAAACACGTATATGCATGGATTATAAATATCAAAAAGAAAGCATGAGCGTTACTATGATATGCAAATAAATACATGAGATCGTACATATGACAAAGACTCATGTAATTTTTTTTAAAAAGTTTAAGTAAGGATATTCAAAAGATTTTTTTTGCTTAGTATCCGCATTTACTAACCCATGAGCGTTTACTAACCCATGCGTACAAAGTTTAAAATATTAAATACAGGTAAAATTATTATTCACATTTATTAAACTAAAATTTTAAAAGTAAATTGATTTATATTTAAAACCACTTGACATATACACATAACACATGTTTCTTTGTCTCTTCATATATATGTTTATAAATAATTATGATGGTTTTTGTGATATCCTAAATTAATGATATAAATAAATAAGAGTGAATGTTCGTCAAGGGCAATTGCTCTCATCAAGTGAGCAAGCAATTGCTCTCATCAAGTGAGCAAGCATTTAGTGACAACGGCTCTCATCAAGTAACAGACTCAAGTGAGCCTTAAGACACAACGACTCTCATAATGTAAGAGACAATTGATCTTATAAAATGTGCAAGCAATCAAGGACAACGGTCATCATCATACATGTTAAATGCATGGATACAAGTTTTACTTGACCAGTCTTAATGTGTTTTTACCAATATAATGATTTGAAAAGTTAATTACTTTTTTTCTTCTTTTAATTATGGTTATTAATTAATGTGCAAGTCATTGTATAATTCAAATAAATTTATGTTTGGGGGAATGTTGAGGTAAATACTCGTACTAGGTTCGTTGAGGTCTTTTCCTTATGAACCGAGTGAGACCTTGCAAACAAAGATAAACCAGTTAGCCTCGTCCCGGGTTTTATCCCAAGACCAAGCTCCGGTGCAAGGATAAGTATATATCCGGATTGGAGTAAACGTAGATTATGTAGGTGAGTAATAAATATGAGTGAAAGTGGTTGGTTTGAGTATTGAATGCGCTGGGGTATTTATAGTGTCCCAGCTACTTGTTACCTGCTGTGCCTGGGGGCGTGGATCCGATACGTGAACAGTTGCTGTACCTAGGGGCCTGGATCCGGTACGTGAACAGTTGCTGTTCCTGGGAGAATGGATCCGGTACATGAACAGTTGCTGTAGGCGGTGCACTGTTCATGTACTTATCGTACCATTCCATTAAATGCGGGATGGTGGGCTTGTACCTTTCCTGGTACATGAACAGTTGCTGTAGGCGGTGCACTGTTCATGTACTTATCGTACCATTCCATTAAATGCAGGGATGGTGGGCTTGTACCTTCCTTGGTCTTTCCCGAGGCTCCTTTTGTTCTTGTTTATTACTTAGTATTATTGTTATTGCGTTCCGGGCCGGACGACTTCGAATGGGATCCGTTCGGTTTGATCCGTCCGGAATGGGTCGTCCGGACACCTACACGAACATGTCCCCCCCCCCAGTATTGTATCTTTGGTTTCCGAATCAAAGGTGCAATATAAAATAAAGATAACCGAGAATTGGCTACTGTATGAGTCGGACAAACGTAATTAATGCGAGGAGGTATGAGGAACATGCCATGAGTCATACCTTGGTTATTGTGCGGCCCGACACGTGTTACGGCGTATTCCATTCAACGGTTAAGATGCGTGGATTTGCATGATTTGACGTTTCGTCTTATTATCTTTCTGCCTATAAATAGGGGTGGTGAATCTCATTTTTTACCACTTCTATATTTTTCACTGCTTTACTCCGAGCTCTCTGCGAACTTCCCTTCTGTCTTTCAGGTGCGTCCATCTTCCTTCTTAGTTTTAGATTTTCTTTCGTCCCATTCGGCCTTTCAAGACATGTCGGGCGATCATCTTTCACCGGATAACCAAGAAGGTACTAGCGGTACTACTTACTTTCCGAAACTTGATATGCACATCCATACATCTGCTATGAATGAAGCCCAAGTGAGCTGGGCTGCTAAGACTTACGGTATTCCCCTAGACCTGCACCCACGAGTGCCTCCGGCCGGGATGACGATGATCCAGGTTCCGAATGATAGTCTGGGTTTATATCTTCATTTTTTCAAACAGGGGGGTTTTAGGATTCCGGTTTCTACGTTTCTATTGGGGGTGTTGAATCACTTTAGAGTTCACATTGCTCAGTTGGTGCCGCTTGGGGTGAACCGGACGACCATGTTCGAGATGTATTGCCGTTCGCTGGGTATAGACCCCACCGTTATTTTGTTCAGAGTGTTTTACAAACTTTGCAAACAAGGCCACTGGTTCTCCTTCCAGGCTCGGACGGGTAGAAATTACAAACCCTGTTTTAAGGAGATTCAGTCCAGCCTCAAAAATTGGAAAAATCAATTCTTTTTGGTTGATCGGAGAGCAATTCCTATTGCGATGCCATGGCGTGATGTAGATTCTAATATCAGTGATCCTCCCCCTTCCGCCGGGTCTTATGATGTAGGTGCTGTTGCTAGGCTTCGTGAGGTGGTCATTCCCCTTCATAAGCCTGAGCCCAGTATTTTATATGCCGCTGGCCTTAGCACTGTGTGGAAACACGCCGGACGGCATCCTGTCTTGAAGGGTCCGGAGGGAAATGGTAATATGACGTTAGTTCACCTCATGTTTCTTCTCCCAGTCCTTTGAATCAATCTTCTCCGGTCAACCCTGCTTTTCAGTCCGGGCCTTCTCATCCTGATGGGCAAGAGAATGAAGATGTTGGTGATCCACATCATAGTGAGGAATCTGAATCTCCCCAAGCCAGCCAAAGGTCTCTTTCTTTGGAGCGTGAACCAAACCGTTCGGCCACCCATACTGGTTAGTCTTATGCTTTTCTCACTCTTTTTATTTTTATTAAGGCCGGAGTGTTGATTTTATTTTTCTTGCAGTTCATGCTTCCGGTGTACTGACGCAGTTCGTTGATTTGACTGCCGACCGCCTTGGAGCGGATGAGGGTGAGTGATTTTGTATACCGTTTATCTTATCCTTATCTTTAGTTTTCCGCTTACACACATTTTTTCTTTTCCTTTTTAGGCACTTCCGGTGGGCGTTATGGGGATAATGTTTTTACTCCCCAGTGGGGGCTTACCGATAGTTCTCGAATGAATAATGCTGCGAACTGCAGGGATATGCTCAAAAATTTGTTCACCCCGGCTGACCAAGGATTTTATTTTTACGGGATGTCTGATGAGCTAGCTGTCAAGCGGTCCTATCGGTCACTGGGGATGTGTATGCTAGAACAAGCTAACGTTCTGATGCGGTTTGAGTCTTTGTCCGAGCAGTATGCTGATCTTTCTTACAAGCATCAATCTTGCAAGGATGTGGAAACCCGGTTCAAAGAATGTAAGCAAGAGCTTCTGGGAGTTAGAGCCGAGAGAAATTCTGAGGTTGACCGGGTTGATGAGCTTGAGCAGGAAAGGTTGAACCTGGTTAGAGTTGGGGTTGAGCAGGCCGCAAAGATTTGGGACTTGGAGGCCAAACTTGCTGGGTCAGAGAGCGTGTGTACGAAGCTGGTCAAGGAGAGAGAAGATTTGGCTGTGGCATGTGGGCAGGGAGAGATCGCTAGGCACCGTTTGGTCCGTGAGTATTTTCCTACTTTCGTTCGGCGTCTACTTCAGAGCGAAGAATACAAAAGGAGTTTGGCCGGTCCGTTTAATACGGCTATTGCTGCTGGCTGGCTACAGGGGGTTCAAGAGGGCCGTTCTCCTGAGGCTATTCAAGCTATTCTTGATGCCTCCACTGGATTTGATCTGGAGGCCGGGGCGAAACTTTACCCGGACTATGATGCTTTGTTTGATAAGCGGTACTCCTATATTGACAAAATCTCTCGTGCCTATAACAAGAGTCTGGCCGATCTACAGAATTTGCTTCCGGATGAAACTCCTCCAACTCCCGGTCAAGGTGGTTCAGGCTCTGCGCAGCCTTAGAGTTGTAATAACTTAGTTTTTTGAACAGTTTAGAATGTTTTGTTAAGATGAATGACGCTTTTTTGTAACTGTTTGTTGCGCCCCTATGCCCGAACGGCAATTTGACCTTTGTATGTATATTTGGATCGCTCACGTCTATGTTATGTATGCTTTTTTACCTTTATATTTTTTGATTTATTGACCTGCTTAATGTGTTTGTTCAAGGTTGTTTGTGCGATTTTTGCATTTCGTACTCATGCGGTGAATAGCACCTTTCAAATGGCATAACCGTTCGGTGAACAGCACCTGGGTTCTTCCCTTGTGAATAGCACAATTGGGGTATGATAACCGTTCGGTGAACAGCACCTGGGTTCTTCCCTTGTGAATAGCACTATTGGGGTATGATAACCGTTCGGTGAACAGCACCTGGGTTCTTCCCTTGTGAATAGCACAATTGGGGTATAATAACCGTTCGGTGAACAGCACCTGGGTTCTTCCCTTGTGAATAGCACAATTGGGGTATGATAACCGTTCGGTGAACAGCACCTGGGTTAGTAATAGTAGACATTGACTACACATCGACGGAGGTAGCTAGCCGTCCGCCGGAGTCATTATTAACTTATGTCTTACATGATTTTGCGGGAAAATTTCTGTCATTCCAACCGGAATGTAGCGTTCATTTTATTTCACATTAAATATTTAAGATTACATTCGTTTACATATAACACCGCCTTAAATTCATAGTGTTCCATGTGCGTGGAACTTCCCTTTCATCTAGTGTCATAAGTTTGTATGAGCCGTTCTGGAAGGCTTCAATCACTTGGTATGGTCCTTCCCAAGTAGGTCCTAGCTTTCCCAAGTTTTCTACCCTGCTGGCCTCGTTCTTTCGATACACAAATTCCCCGACCTTGAATGATGCCGGCCGGACTCTTTTGTTGTAGTATTGTTCCACTTTGGATTTATACTTTGCTTCTTTGATGGCTGCTGCTTCGCGCCTCTCTTGTAGTATGTCAAGGTTTAGACGCATTTCGTCTTCGTTCATTCCTTCTTGGACCATCATGGTTCTGTGAGTTGGCATTCCGATTTCTGCAGGAATTACCGCCTCGCTTCCATATGTTAGGCTGAACGGCATCTCACCGTTGCTTGTTTTCAAAGATGTTCGGTGAGCCCATAGGACATTGGGTAATTCGTCTACCCATCCGGCCCTTTCTCTTCCCAAACGTGTCTTGATGCCCTTCATGAGACTCTTGTTGGCTCCTTCCACTAGTCCATTTGCTTGTGCATGGGCTACCGCTGTATTTATCTGTGTTATTTTTAGTTTTTGGCACCAAGTCTTGAACGGATCCTTGACAAAATTTGTTCCGTTGTCCGTCACGATGATGGATGGAAGACCATATCGGCATACTATGTTGTCCCACACAAATTTGATAACCTCTTTGCCGGTGGTTCTGGCTAAAGGTTTTGCCTCAATCCATTTGGTAAAGTAGTTGATTGCTACTATGACAAATTGGACCTTTCCCGGGGCCGCCGGGAGTGGACCGAGGACATCCATCCCCCATTGGTAAAACGGCCAAGGTGCCATAATAGATGTCATCATGTTCTTGGGGAGTTTTGGCACCGGTGAGTGTATCTGGCAGGAGTCACATTTCCTTATTTCATCCCTTGCGTCCCGGTGCATAGTGGGCCAGTAATATCCTTGTCGGATTGCCTTTGCTACGACCGATCGAGGCCCTGAATGCATTCCGCATGCTCCCATGTGTAACTCCCGGATGACATAGTTTGCTTGCAAGGGTCCTATGCACCTTAGCATAGGCATGAGATAGGATTTTTTGAAAAGGACGTCGCCCTCCATGACGTATTGACTTATTTTCATCCGGAGGGCCCTAGCTTCATTCTTGTCATCCGGCCATTTCCCTTCTTGGAGACACCTTACTATTGGTGTCATCCAATTATCTTCCTCTTCTTCCACTATTGTGCCGACCTCTGTTGTTTCTATAGATGGTTTGCCTAGAATTTCAACAAGGATTTCTTTTGTGAGGTGGTTGAAGGCGACGGATGCCAGTTTGCTCAGTATGTCTGCTTTCTGGTTTTGGTTCCGAGGTATGTTTGCTATTCGGAATTTCTGGAAGTAGGTTATGTTGCGTTTTGCTTCGGCTAAGTATTTTGTCATGTTATCCGTATAAGCCACAAATTCACCATTGATCTGCCGTGCTACTAACTGAGAATCGACCTTTACGGAGAGAGCGGATACTTTCATTTCTTTCGCTATTCTTAATCCGGCGAGCAATGCCTCGTATTCCGCTTGGTTGTTGGTACTTGAGAAATCCAACCGGAGGGCATATGTGTACTCCGTCCCTGATGGGTTTATTAGGACTAGGCCTGCTCCCGATCCGTTCTTTCCTGATGCACCGTCAGTATACAAAGTCCATTCGTTCTCTTCATCAGTATTTCTTAGCTTGGTTGTTACTTGCTCCTCCATCCTTCCGTTGCTGTCTACCGGGACTTCATTTATGAAATCCGCCAACACTTGCCCTTTGATTGCACTTCTGGGTTCATATGTTATGTCATATGTCCCCAATTCAACAGAATACTTGGCCAGTTTCCCTGAAGCCTCCGCTTTGTTTAGGATTTGTTTGATCGGTTGGTCGGTGATGACTTTAATTGGGTGTGCCTCAAAATACCTCCTGAGTCTTCTTGATGCATGGAGTAATGATAGGGCTAGTCTTTCAAGCGGAGCGTAGTTGCACTCAGCTTCGTGTAGTGTTCGACTGACATAATGGACTGGAAGCTGTATTCCGTTTCGTTCGACCAATAAAACGGCACTGACTGCCTCTTTTGCTGCCGCTAGGTAGACACACAGTGGTTCCTTCGGTTTTGGGGCGGCCAGGTATGGAAGTTTAACGATGACCCTTTTTAGCTCTTGGAAAGCCTTTTCCGCATCGTCCGTCCAACGGAACTCGTCCTTGTTCACTTTTGTGATATTCTTTAAAGTTTCAAAGAATGGTAGAGCCCTTTCGGCTGATTTGGCGAGAAACCTGTTTAAAGCAGCCAATTTTCCCGAGAGGCTTTGCATTTCTCGCAGCGTCTTAGGAGATTGCATTTCCGTGATGGCTTTTGTCTTATCCGGATTTGCTCGTATGCCCTCGGATGTTACCATATATCCCAAGAATTTTCCTTCTTGGACACCGAACGAGCACTTCTTCGGATTGAGTTTCATGTTTATCCTTCTGAGGTTGTCGAACGTTTCCGCTATGTCAGCTAGCAGGGTTTTCTCCGTTGCACTTTTGATCACCATATCATCAACGTAAGCCTCTAGGTTTCGGCCGATTTGAGACTGGAAAGCCGTGTCTACCAGGTATTGATATGTGGCTCCTGCATTTTTTAGACCGAACGGCATCTTGGTGTAACAGAATGTTCCCTGGTCTGTGTAGAATGCTGTTTTTTCTTCGTCTTCGGTGGCCATTTGCACTTGGTGGTAGCCCTTGTAGGCGTCCAGGAAGCACTTGTATTTCGAGCCTATAATGGACTCTACCTTTAAGTCTATCTCCGGGAGGGGTAGTAATCCTTTGGGCATGCCGAGTTAACATTCTTGAAGTCGATACACATCCTCCAACTCCCGTCTCCTTTTTTTACTAGGACCGGGTTGGAGATCCATGTTGGGTATTTCACCGGCCTTACTATTCCTGCCTTTAACCACTCGTTTACTTCTTTCGTAACCGCTTGGCTTTTTTCCGCTGAGAGGGGTCTCCTCTTTTGACTCACGGGAGTGATCGATGGATTGGCGTTCAGGGTGTGTTGTATGACTCGCCTGGGGACGCCTGTCATATGAGATGGTTCCCATGCAAATATATCCATGTTCCTCTTGAGTATATTTTTTAGGCTTTCCGAACCGGCGGACGACAAATTCCGTCCGATGGATACCAATTGGTCAGGATAAGCAGGATTCACCATGACTTCCTCGGTTGATTCGAACTCCGTCCGTTCTACGGGTTCGGGTTCTTCTTCCGTTATTCTTTTTTTGTTTATTTCTCGACATTCGAATACCGATGCTACTTGAGTGACTAACATTGCTATTCCTTTGGGAGTCGGAAATTTCATCATTGAATGTATAGTGGACGGAATGGCTCGTAACTTTTTTTAATCCGGATCGTCCTATTATAATGTTGAAAGGTGAGGGTGCGCTTGCCACGATGAACTTCATTGTAGTGCGGCTGCAAAAAACACCGCTACCGAAGCATACGTCCAATTCTATTTTTCCCATAGGTTTTAGCTGCTCCCCGGAGAAACCTGCCAGAGTCGTTGCTGTTTCAACTATCCTTGCCTTGACGGCTGGATGTAGGTTATCGAAGCAGTGTTTAAACATTATTTCACACGAGGCCCCCTCGTCTATATGGACTCTCATCACTAGGTATCCAGCGATTTCCGCTTCTACTACGATGGCTTCTTCGGCCAGGTCGTCCGTTGGTACTGAGGGGAAAGTTATAGGTACGTTCATCCAGTTTTCTGTGGTGGTCATCGTCTTTCTTTTTCGGCCCTCCCCTTGGCAACTAACCATATTAATGATCTTTCTTCCCTGCTGGCCGTCCTTTTTCTGATGAGCCTTTCCTCTCTGCCTTACATCTTTGATCAGGTGACTTAGCTTACCGGACTCTAAAGCCAGTTCCAATTGCTTTTTCAGCTGAAAGCAATCGTTAGTGTAATGCCCCTTTTCTCCGTGGTAATCACAGTACCTGTCAAGGTTTTCCTTCCTGGGAGTGCCGGCCAATGGGGGCGGCAGTGGTAGCCGGAGGTGATGCTCAGTAGCCAAGATTTCCCTGGGGGTTCGTTTCAACGAATCCGTAACGAGGGTTTCGTACGAGTTCCTGCCTTGGGGGTGCATATGGGGAAAGGCGATCCTTAGGCCGAAACATGGGCCTGGGTCCCCACCCCCGTCTATCTTCAAAGCTTTTGTGGGGCCGCTCGTTTCTTGTCATTTGCGATCCTCCCACATCCCTCCGGGTGAATTCCCCCTTTGGTAATTCGGTGTTTCGGAAAGCCTCTTCCGACCGGATGTAATCTTCTACCCTTGCTAGCATTTCGTCAACCGTTTTTGGGATTGTGTCAGAGAATTTCTTGGCCAGTTCTGGACAGTGGTGGCCATTCAAGAAAGAGGAAACCTGCATTATTTCTGGAGCGTCCGGAAAGTAGTTCGCCTCACTTACCCATCGTTCCTTGAAATCCGGCAAACTTTCGTTGGCTCTCCTATGGATCTTGTTAATTTCTGTGAGGTCCTTGACACATATCCTTAGTATACCGAATCTGATCAGGAACTTCCTTTGGAGGTCATCCCAACTATCAATGCTCCCGGTTGGTAATTTATCGAACCATCCTCTAGCCTTCCCATCTAACGTTTGTTGGAACATTCGACACCACACGGGCATCGGCCATTCTTCGTGGTTCCCCGCTCCAGTGAACCGTTTGATGTGGTCGTCCGGATCCGTCGTTCCATCATATAATTTGAGATTCGTTGGTATCTTGTGCTTCGGAGCGGAGAACTCGATGATTCTTCGGGTGAACGGACACTTTATCATCTCTTTGTGAGGTTTGTTCAAGTCGTCGACCGCCGCCGCTTTATCCTTGCGGCCTGTTTTTCTTACGGGGCTTCCCTCTTCTTCGTCCGTTAGGTCGTCGACCGCCACCGCTTTACCCTTGCGGCCTGTCTTTCTTACGGGGCTTACCCCCTCTTCGTCCGTCAGGTCGTCTTCAAAGTTTAGAAGCATTGGCTTGATCAGGTCGCGGTTCGCTGATTGCTTCATCAGTTCCTTAAGAGCTGACACATGGCCTTCTATAAGGGCTTGTGGATCCGGGGGTGTAGGTCCCCCGGACGGACCGCCTGCTTCCGGGAGATCTGGAAGAGGGGCGAAATGGTAAGAACCGCTCATTCTATGCTTTGTGGTAGATTGAACTTGGGTCCCACGGATGGCGCCAGTTTGTTGAGGTAAATACTCGTACTAGGTTCGTTGAGGTCTTTTCCTTATGAACCGAGTGAGACCCTGCAAACAAAGATAAACCAGTTAGCCTCGTCCCGGGTTTTATCCCAAGACCAAGCTCCGGTGCAAGGATAAGTATATATCCGGATTGGAGTAAACGTAGAGTATGTAGGTGAGTAATAAATATGAGTGAAAGTGGTTGGTTTGAGTATTGAATGCGCTGGGGTATTTATAGTGTCCCAGCCACTTGTTACCTGCTGTGCCTGGGGGCGTGGATCCGGTACGTGAACAGTTGCTGTACCTAGGGGCCTGGATCCGGTACGTGAACAGTTGTTGTTCCTGGGAGAATGGATCCGGTACATGAACAGTTGCTGTAGGCGGTGCACTGTTCATGTACTTATCGTACCATTCCATTAAATGCAGGGATGGTGGGCTTGTACCTTCCTTGGTCTTTCCCGAGGCTCCTTTTGTTCTTGTTTATTACTTAGTATTATTGTTATTGCGTTCCGGGCCGGACAACTTCGAATGGGATCCGTTCGGTTTGATCCGTCCGGAATGGGTCGTCCGGACACCTACACGAACAGGGAACATTTCAATATACAATTGTTTGGGTTTGAGGTTAGTGAGTTTGTTTAAAATCTTTACAAAACACCCAAAAAGAAAAGAAACATAAAAGGATTAGTGATGTTTGCGTCATATGAGAGAAGTCAGCAAAATAAAGATTCTAACTTTAAACCACTTAAGAGAAAAATAAGAAACCTATGCATTCATAATACACACTCATAACTAAAACTCAAGTTAACAACCAATCATATACATTAATAGACTTCCTAATCTGACCAATTAACCAACCTATCTGCACAACAGCCTTACATATGACGATTCGCTACCAACAGACTCGTCGCTGGAGGGCAAAGAGACACCGCACTCCGGTCAGGATTCTCATACTTCTCGTACACTGCGTTGAACTCATTTTCACTTGCACGAGCATGAAAGCTCACCAAACTCTTTGCACAATCCCTTAGTTGATCTTCACCGTATCCGGTGTAATGTTTGAGTGTTTCAGTCCACGCAGGTGTCTTATTAAGTGTGCACCTAGCAGCGTACACAGCTGACGCAACAAGCTTTGAAGGGTTATTTCTTATGGTAACCGTATAGTCCATCAAACCAAGGTCAGTAAAAAAGAACACCATATTCTCCATCTCGTTGTCAGATGGAAGTGAGGCTTTAGCGTACCGAACGGCGAACACATATGGTGTTGGAACAGTCAGATACCAACCTAAACGACTAAGAATATCCTTTTCCATAGCAAGAATTTGCTCTCTTGAGTATGTATAATCTGATATAGTAATCATATCATTAACCCATGGCGGCCATATTTCCTCATACTTGGAAGATATATAAGCAACGCGCTGATGCCAACCAATTGAAGTTCAGTTCTATCAACAGTTGTGACCGACAGATATCTATCAACAATATTGATAGTGAGATAAAGAGTCTCTGGCATCAAGCCATACTCAATGTGAACGAGTATTATCCAGTCGAGCAAGATATAGCTCGCATTCTAGCATTGATATCAGGTTGGGAATCCATGTAATCCCTCAAACATCTTTCCGTCTCCCAGAGCTTGTGGAACGTGTAGATTTCCTCCACATATTCAACCACAGCAAGCTCATTGTTCTTGTCAAATTCATCAATATTGATGATGACAGGATCTTTTGGTTTTGTAGTAGTGATCCCGCTAGCAACCTTGCTACGTGCACTAAGAACTGATGAGAGCGACTTTTGAGGCTTTTTGGTTACAGTACGGTTTGCCATAGACTGTGCCTTAGTCACTAGATTTGTAACGTCACCAAGCCATCGTCGTTTTCTTCTTTCGCCTTGTGCGATAATCGGCAGACGATGATCAACAGCAGATGTCATAATTAATATCTTTTTCTTGAGCTTGAAAATTAATCCCACGCCTCCAACACTCGTCAAAATCAACAAAAAAAGCCTTTTTCTATGTTACTAGTCGACACAATCGTAATTCTAAAAATCTTGGCAGTGATTGAAGATGCCAATGTTTGAAACGTTAAATTGAGAGGGTTTTGATTTTTGGAATGAAGATGAAGGAGCCTGTTATTTAGATATATATTTATATTATAAGGGTCGAATTTGTTTGAGTTTGAATATGGGCGGTTGGATGAGATGGGATTGCGGTTTTGATCTTACCGTGTGAGACACGCTTTGCTTTTTTCATCTCTTATTTATGGTAACTAAAGGATTAAATGAGTAATTCGTTCGTTTAATCAGTTTGTTGTATTAATTAAGTTTTTTTTTTTTTTTTTTTTACCTATATTTTTTTCTTTTAGGTTATGATACTTGCAAATTTAGATGAAGTAGGTTATGATACTTGCAAATTTAGATGAAGATTCACTCACGAACAAAATATTTGGTCTTAATTTATTATTCATCGTCGGACTTCAAAACTAGGAAAGAGCAAAAAAAGAACAATTATACATTACAACAAGAGGAAAACGAGTTGCATGGATTCAATTGGTTATTCCAAAATCACTAGCATTATCCCTCGACTTTTTTTTCTTATCAACTGTCAGAGTCGGACCAGTGGCGGAGCTAAAAAAAATTTCTTGGGAGGGCCGAAACAATTTTTTTTCCGGAAGAACATTAGATGGGAGGGCCGAGATGGAAAAAAAAATAAAAATAAAAATAAATTAACACATGAAATCGCGAAGAAATACACTAACGGGCTTAGGCATAGGGGGCCGGGACCCTTCCCGATCCCTTAATAGCTCCGCCCTTGCGTGGGACATTGAAACTTTGTAACACCTATAGTCCCACTACATACAACTTTCTCTCACTCACTTAATCTATTTTTTCTCCTGATCTGGTTTCTGCAAAACCAAATCTCCATTAATGAAGTTCATTCCCATTACTTTAAAATCATTTTCTCACTTAATCTATTTTACTTTAAGTGATATTTGTTACTACGTATTTGGGAGGAATACAAAAGATTTGGCGTAGATTCACTATAAAGGAGTTTAGTGAAGTTTGGTTCATTTACGACTCTAATTTCACATGCATGTATTTAATACCGACCAACTTACACATCTTTGGTGTTAATGTTTTTGGCAATGTTTATATTATTTGCTAACAACAACCTGGTGTTGTTTAAGCTTACCTTAAATAACATTGTTTCCAAATATGACCTCATACTTTCTATAAATACATGAGTAAGTGAATTTAATAAGGTAAGTATCAATATCAAGTGAGTTAATATTTGGAAACATTATTAATTAAGGTAAGCTTAAAACAACACCCATTGGGTTGTTGTTAGCAAAACCCAAGTAAAGTATGTTTAAACACAACCCTGGGGTTGTGGTTAACAAAACCATATATAAAAGATGTAATTATACTGAAACATAAGCTCAAGTTTATAAACTCACCGTGAGTTACAAATTAAGTTCCGCAGGCTATGTTTTTATCCATTATTGGAGTTGTAAAAATATCAAATAAGCTAAACTTATGATTACATTATTACAAATAACCAGTGTGCTTATATACCAATTTCTCAACTCATTTTGACCCATTAAATGGCAAAACCAAAATGACCCATTTTAGGTGAGCGGGTAAAAAAAGGACCTCTAGTTTGTTGTTTTAAGCTTTAAGGTTGCATTTGTAGCTAAGCGATCTTTATACATAAAATGACTTGTAGAATTGCAAAGACGAGAGGTTCAAAAACTATTTGTACAACAAAAAATTTACCACTTTGCTAGGCTACTGTTTTTTTACAGGATTGGATACAATACCTTTTTCCGTCCATTATCTTGACCACACTCTTGTATTGATATCTCTTTCCTTCACCCTTTGAGCTTGTTCAATGTTGATTTTGTTTCTCGTAACTGCAAAAGATTTCCCTGATCTAGTCAGACGTGCAAATGCTTTTGATGGGTCAACACGACGAGCCCCTGGTCTCTTTTCATCAACTGAAGGATCAGAAATCGCAGAGGATGGAATGAAGGTGTTTTCCACCCCACCTCTGTTGTGAGCATCATGTTTACGCCTCAACTCACGAAGTGACTCGGTACCTCTGACCAAGGCTGATCCGTGGCTAGGTAGTCGATTGCTGGACTTTAGAATTCGTTGGTTATGAGTCATGACTCCAACTGGAGTGTGAGTTGACCATGTTTTTCGTTCAGATGGGGCAACTTTGGACCTCTCAGATGAAAATGATTGTGTTTGTGCTAAGAAATCCAATTGTTCAACCTGCTGCATTGGCTTCTCTTCAAACTCCTTTATCTGCACATTAAGTTAAAAAGAATTAGGGACATTGTTCGCTAGATACAGTCCCTAGACAAGTGTTTTACTATTGTTAATAAATAAACTAAAAGGAGCGCTGTTAAAGCTTGAAGCTATTACGCTTGAATTACTAATGTAAAAAATGATTCGGTTAGATGTATAGTCAGGTAAGGAAAAACCTTTTGATTCAATATCTGAGAATCTTGTTGACCATCTTGCCTTTCTGGCATGTACTCAATTTTCTTGATCTGCATCGTAAAAATTATAATTTACTGTTAACGTGATCTCGTAAAAACAAGTGTTGTATCGAATAACTCCTAAACAACCTTTTCTTCGGAAATTGACAACTTGTGGTCAAACATTTGTGTTCTCTCTTTCAACTTGTTCTCAAGCTCGATGACCTGTTCCAGCAGAAAAGTAATTAAATCTTTCAGAGGCATTAACAACACCTTCAGATTAATTACTAATAACCCCATCACATGCAAATTGCAACATTTTCTCTCCTAGAAAAGTAGAAATATCACAAAACCATAATTACTTGCTTTCCAATTATCATCGTTACATATTACACTATTCTTTTATTCGTATTTAAGATTACTATGTATATTTAATGACCAAACATTATACTTTCACTATATGTCAATCAAACATTGTAATTTCCATTGGTACAATGGAAAATTATAGAAACACTTCAACTTCAAACATTTTATAACTTCTACAGAATTGACAAATTTACCCTTTTCTGAAGAGTTGAACACATGTCTTGTTTTTCCTTAACTTCATCAGAAAGTTGTGAAGTCTGCTTCTCCAGTTGCTTGCATAACTGTGCCTTTAACTCAAGTTGGCCTGTAACATCATCAACCTGGTCCTGTTGACTTTTGTGCATCTGATCCTTGACCTTGATCTTGACTTCTAAACTCTGATAATTTTCTTCCAACTTCTTTATAGCTTCGTCTTTCAGTCTCAGATCTTGCTTGGCTTTATCAAGCTAGAGATAAACAAGAGTGATTAAAATGAAAGTGTAGATATCAGGAAGCATTTGCTATAAAACCTAACATCACATAACTGATTTAATTAAACATACCGATGACTTCAACTTTTGAAGCTCGCTAGAGTCTATCTGTTTCTTGGCCGGGCCCAACTCAACACCTCGAACACGAGTCGCAAAATTTAAAGAACTTAGAGTCTCACTCATGTCATGCTCTGATGGGCTAATTTGCACATACATAACGGTCTTGGAATCACCACCTGATTCATGTAAGATTCAATTTTTACACATTAGTTTGACCAGAAAGACTGCACACATGTACACAAAAATGCTAATATTTTCATTTATTGTTCTTCGTTTTGGATATCGCATCTCCATTATCCACATATAATGATCAGGACCCAATACTCTGCTGTGTCTCCTCACATTATATAAATGGGGCCCACATAATTTGTGCCTTATAGCAAACATGATTTAAAAAACAATTGAAAAATAATCCATATTGGGGAATTGTAACTCTATTGCAAGTGAGAAATTGGTCAAACTTAAAGGCTATAAAGTGAGCTATTTCCAGATAAAAAAGAACATTTCCTTATTGTCCATATATGAAAGCAAAGTAAATCTTTTAATAATACTCAGAACTCAAACTTGGCAGATTTTAAGTGAAGGAGGGAACACTAGGTAACATATTTTTCATCATTTTATTTAATACATATGGCTTACCAAGCGAATCTTGTAGCAGATGTGTTAGCTTGGAATTCCTGCAATATAATTTTAAATAGATAAGGTACTGATTAAACTTTGTAAAGTGAATGCTTACTATCATAACATGCCTCTATTATTAACATATTAAAAAGTAACCTGTATGGTATATGAGTGCTTTTCGAAGCCAATGCAGATATAACATCGCCAAGTGCCGAAAGTGATCTATTAATGTTTTGAGCTTCCTTGAGACGGTCTCCTTGAACATTGGTCTTTGCCAGCTTCTCACTGCCTGCTAGATCTACAAGCCAAAGCTTGCTCTTGGTGCACTCACCATTCAACAGATTCTTTGATTTTACCGTTATGCAAATCATACTGCATGACAGAGAAAAAAAAAACTTTTCAGAAAGTATATGACATCATCAGATATACCATTTTTCATTGTTGGAGTTGCAACAGAATGGGACTTCGGAAAAAGAATACGTAAATTGAAACAAGTGGAACGTCAAATATGGGATTGTTCGTTATTTGTTCCACTTTTCAAAAAGCGGGTCCATAGAAAATGAATCCCAGAATATTAAAATGATATATGTGGCCTGAAAGAAATTGTACCAGTGAGATCTGCTGCTATGTTCATTTACATTATTTGAACCTACAACCCTAGCATTGCTACCAGCCTGGAGAGCATTCCAGACCTCACGAATGCTTTCAACCTTAGCTTCCACAATCCCGGGCACATGATGAGCACCTTCACTAGCTTGCCTAACTTCCAATCTGCAATATGAAACAAAGATGAAATATATAAAAATCATGACCTAATTAGCTTCACAATTGCCAATTTTTTACACAGAATAATGTTATTTCTTAATGTATGTGAGGTTCATATTTCAAACGAGTTTGTTGCGTAAAATGTCTGTATAAAACTACAAATAGAGTGTAACTTACTTCTTTGTTGTTCGTGAGGTAGCAAGCAAATCCCTGATTTGCTCATTATACACTTCCAGCACACAGATCGAAATATTAAAGCTAAAAGTATCTTTCCTTTCCTCAACTGTATCAAATAATGCCTCCAACGTTCTATAATTGACTCCTCGATTCTTCTCTGTACCCTCCATTGTAAAAGTCTTTCCTGTCCCTGTTTGCCCATAAGCAAATATGCAAACATTGTATCCATCCAACACCGAGATCACCATAGGTGAGGCATCTGCAAACACATCAACTAAAACAACAAACAAAAACCTTGTTAGCATAACATTTTAGTTGCTCTAAGTTTATAATTTATAATAGAGGCATGCTGTAGTCCTTTAGAAATGGAACAGACAATAAAAATGAAAAGGAATTTGTATTCTATACAAAATAAGCCCCGTTGTGCATACCTTGACCATCATTTGGGGTATAGATACGGTCAAATCTGTATAATTTTTTGGTTGAACTGCCTGTAACTATTCCAAGATCTCCATCCTTGCTAGCACTGAAGTCTACAACCATGGTGTGCCCAGCTGAAACTTCATGTTTATCTAGCGGTCGACATCTACAGAAGACTCTGATGTTCCCTGATATAATGAATGGCTACTATTAGTCAAATATCTAAAACAACTAATGGACATGAATGAAGTCAACGTGAACATTTAAATGAGAAAGAAGGAAATTGCCTTTGGCTTCTTGCACTTGGTTGTAAAGTTTTTTCCTCGTCACCAGCTCCTCATTGTACTTTTGTTTAAGATCTTCAAACTGTGTAACTGCAACGTATATAATGCGTAAGATGATGTCATCAAAGAGTTGCAGTAAAGTTATGCCAATTTACCTTGAGTTTGAATAACAGAAAACATCTTATCCATATCTGGAATCAAATTGGCACATTCATGTGCGTCACGAGAGAGCTTGGTTTGTTCTTGCTTCATGATCTGTATATAGGCCAAATTGGAGTTTAATTAATACACAAAACTATTGTGGTATAGGAAATATGCAATTTGAGTTCAGATGAGCATACCTCTATGTTCTTGCCTAGTTCATTGATAGCTTTAACAAAAGATTTCTTTTCATGATCGCGCATACTTATAGCATCTTTCAACTTTATTTCTTGTAGACCCATACTTTGAACTACACGGATAAGAAGGTTTGTTTTGTTTGTAGTCAAGAATCACTACGAGTACAAGTTTAATTGCACGGTGAAAATTTAAATGGAAATCAAAATCTAAAACCACCCTCAAACCCATACCCTCATTATCTCATCCCCTAAAATTTCATTAAAGTGTTTGCAAAACCATATTGTAGAGATAATATGAATTCCAGCTTACTTAGAGAGTGATTTTCGTAGGCCTTTTTGTCAAGTTCCGTATTAACTTTATCGAGTTGCTTATTCAACGTTGCTAGCGTCATCCATGCCTCATAACATTCATTTGACTTCAATTGGCAGCGAGCAGTCAACTCTTCAATCTTCTTCTCATACTTTGAGATTTGCTTCGTTCTAACATTGTTGAACTGCAATTTATGCATTAATATTTGTGACGAGATTCAACAACTATCTAAGGAATTTCGAGTAATTTATTTGTATACCTGATTAGGAGTATCAGTACCATAGCTATGGCTTGCCAAACACCCTTGTTGCAGCTCATAAGCTTCAATCCAATACATTTGAAGCAAGTTAAATCAGATATAATTACCAAGTTTTCATTTTTTCTAACTAGAGATGGCAATCTGACATGTTAATTATGAAAAGATCAATTTGGATTGTGTTTTATTTCTTAATGGGTCAAATGGGTAAAAAAATAGAAAGGTGAAAAGGGATTGGGTCGAAAGTCACAAGAATGTAAACTTGAATTCCACCCATTTTGACACTATACCCACCCCGCCCATTTTGCCACCTCTAAATATAACCAAAACGCAAATACTTATGTACCTGGTACTTTTGGTGCTTCCTTGATACAGATCCCACTGACAATTGGTGTTCCATGAACACCATTAAACTTGATTACCAGCACTCCATCTAGACCGACAGTGATTCTAATATCCATTAACTTCAATGGCCTATTAGCACCAACATACGAATATATATCAAGCTCCGACACAACCTATCAACAATCCATGAAAAAATTGTTAAAAAAATATGCGTTGTAAGAATACAAATTACCAAAATCAATGATATTGTAAAAGTGTTGGAGGGATGAAATATTTACTTTTTCATCTTGCACAAGTACATCAAACACCCGCATTCCTTTGGGACCATTTGTATTAATGATTTCAGAAAAATGAAGATCAAGCAAATAGTCTCCACAAGGCAACCTATCAAAGTGGTAACTGAAGTTCCCAAACCGTGCAGACTGGTACAAAGACGACAAACTACCACAGTCGAAAATGGTTTCATTGGTCCTTAAAGTATCCCCTCCTTTGAAAGCTTGATCATGTACGATGTGTATACTTGAATCTCCCTCGTTTTGTAAGTCTTCACCACCAGCATTTACAAACTTCACAACCTTATCTGATTAACACAACAAAAACGATTGGCATATATGTATATCCGTGCCCCAGTAAACATCATATATGAACTGTATTAGAACTAAAAAAACTAGAAAATTTTCAAATATACATAGTTTTTCTATTTTTATACTTCATTTGACTAAGATAGACCTACTTATGCTTTTTTTAACAAAAAAAAAGAGCTTGAGTGTCCAAATTTTGAGGTTGAGAGAAAGTTTATATTCCCAAATTACCACCCTTTCTTTAAAACTTTATACGTTGATTACCAACTGGGCAAAGGCAACAGTATCAATATTGAGTTCAGATCTCTACACGGGTGTTTTCTGTTCAATTTTTTTTCAAATATTTGTTATATTTTTAAATGTGTACGCAATTTAGTGATAAAATATTAAAAGTTAAATATGCAGAAATAGTTAGAAAGCATGGCCACTAAGAATAATTACAAAGGAAACATACATACGGAGTATGATTTTTAAATCAATATTTCTTACTTCACACCAGTAGTTAAGAAAAATTGCCAAAAAAAAAAGGTAACTAGCGATCCTAAATTCAACAATGCAGGGTTCAAGAAATTCATAGACATGAGTAGGAATCAAAATTATACATTTATTACTAGATTATAATGAACTTTCATTCAAATAAATGACACCCACATTGTCAAATTTAGGATCTTTTCTCGGCGAATTTCCCTTTTTTAGAAACTCACTCCAATTAACCCTAAACAACAAATGAGGAATACACAAAACGCGGCTACTTCCGTTATTTAATTTTCAACTAATTAAGCCATGATAGTTCAATTTCGTCTACATTAGGAGCGAAAAATTGCCAAGAAAAGTAACTGCCTTTGGTCGGCACATCACATATGTAAAAATTCAATCTTTCACTCCTAATTTAGTAAAACACTCAAATTAGGCCGTGTACATGTGAGTCATTGACTCGCTCCCCTCGGGTAACCTGAACGCGGAAAACCTCATCTGTTCACCCGTTTACTCAAATTAATGAGACCAACATTGTGAAATTTCAAAGACATTAGAGGAAAAAAGAGTAAACCTGAGATTTTGTAGTCCGAAATGCGTCTTCGAACAATTTTCGAACCCGAAACGCACAGAACCGAATCATCATCATCAGCATTATCTTCTTGATTACAAGAAAAGGATGAATCTTTAACATTCGCCATAACCAATGCTTCTTCTTTAACTTCTGAAATGTGAGTTAATGGGAGAATTAGGGCACAGTTTTAATGTTGATTGATTGATTAAAGAAAAAGGTTAATTTGTGTGGGGAATGAATGATGATTGCATAAATTTTGAATTTCAAATAAGTCACCAAAAGTACAAGTAGCTGTTGACGTGTTGTTGTTGAAATACCCAATGGGCAGGTTAATGGTAGTCTCCTTTACTTTGCTACATCAAGTTGTGGTTAACACATGTTGAGTTATGTGAGTTTTTTGTTAGAGAAAAAAATACATGTGGACTCATGATTTTTTGATTGAAATGAAAACTTTATTTATTTTACTTACGATAGTTCATGTGAAAATCAAGGTTATAAATTGGCGCGAGACGTGACGTGGCAGTATAATTAAGTCTCGCGTTTAGCGGTCAATGCGAAGTTTTTGCGTTTTTAAAGGCGTAGCATAAGACGACACAAAATATGAAGATTAAAAAAAAAAAAAAAAAACAAACATAAATAATAAATTTAGTCTTTAAGGTTGTGTTTTGCTTTAGTTCAAACTCGGGAAAGGGAAAGGGAAGTATTCCCCCCAATTTATTAGGTAATGGCCCATTACCCACTATTGTGTAATGGGTCATTGCATTATACTCTACCAAGTACCTTTATTCATTATTTTTCCCATTCCTCACCCCCATAACTCCCTACCAAGCATGCCCTTAATAAAATAAAATATTTGTTTCTTTATTTATCTTCATATGCCTCGGCTTGTTTTTCGGTGGCTTCTACCAACTTTTTTTGCGTCTGTATTAAAACTTCTTTTTTCTTGTCTCTCACATCATCGCTTTTTTGGAACTTAGACACATGGTTCATCAAAACTGCAAACCCTTCTTCCATCCGGGACAACGCGTCTTCCATGTTAAGAGACGATGTTGATGTTCCATTTCCTTTCCTTTTTCGTTCTGAGGCTTGTGAAGATTGAGAATCACCAAAATCATCTTCAAACTCTAGATTAAGATCAAATGGAACTGAACATGAGTTGGAATCTAAAGTTTATGACTTTTTAAAAGAACCACCACTAAAATTTAGAATTTCGGTGCGCTTCCATTTTTCGCAACTATTTAAAACTTCCCATACATGCATGTAAGCAAAAGGATGTCCTTTCTCGGCCTTATAGTCGTTATGTGCCGACTTTAAATTTCTTCATCATTTTGCCCACTTTTTCTATTTTCATACAATTGGTGTATTTAGCCGAAAAGATAAAGACTCGCGGCTTCATGTCATTGAATTTGGAGTACGATCGGTATCCGGATATGTTTGAATGAAGTATTCAAGGACTCAAGTCCAAAATGAAGAGGCGGTTTCATGGTCCCGATGTTGTCGTCCTCGGATATTTGGACCCATCCTTTTGCTAAAATAACTTCTTCTGCCGATATCCATCTAACGGAGGTAGTCTATTCGGTTGATTTTTGTTCTCCAGTTTCTTTTTCCCCCATCGTTTGGTTTGTGCGACTACGGGTTCGGGTTCGGCTACAGGTTCGTTTTGCGTTTCCGGACTCATTTGAGATAAAATTTGAAGTGAAAATATGAAAGTGTGTATTATTTTATGAGATGTAGAGAAGTAAAAAGTAAGTTGTGGAAAATGTATAAGATTCGAGAGATATTTATAGGATAGATTTAGGGTTTAGAAAATGTGAAAAAGTAAATATTAGTTGAGGGCTATAAATGTGAAACCAATTTGAATTTAAACATTTGCAAGTGCATGTAACTTGACATAACTTACGTACGTTTTCAAACATTTCAAGGGACATAATTACTCCAAAAATGTGTTTTGATGAAACACGTTTATGTGTTTTGATGAAACAATTAATAAATGTGATGCTCAAATTTTAGTATGTTGGATGAAACACCTGTATCATAAATGTGATAGGGACAATTCAATTAATAAGGGTGCGTTTGGTTTGCGGATGGATTTGGATTCTGATTAGGATTTGGATTTAGGTTTAGGTTTTGAATAAAATAATAAAGTAAAATTATATTATAAATTAAATTATTATTTGTTGTAAAAATTGGTATAATATTTAAAAGTATAATTTAATAATAATAAAAAAAGACATGAACATATTGAAGTTGTAGATATAAATTTTGGGCCCACATGTAAGAGAAAAAGACAACAGAATATAAAGTAATTTTGTTATCCCTGACACATTGATCGGGAATTGAAGATAGTAGATATTAAGGATTTAATATCAAACTTGAGGCCCACTAATATTAACCAAACACTTGAATTTAACCATGATGTCATGGGCCCACATCAAATCCTAAGAACCAAATGCATCCTAAATATGTTTTGATTCTTGGGACATTTCAATTAATAAATGTCTCTCATCCATTCACTTTTAATTTGTTCTATTAATATTAAATAATTTGAATAATACAATATATAAAATAAAACATTTATTCATTAACTTAAAAAAAAAATTACAACTTAACTAAAGATGTTACAAAGAAAAAAAAAAGTTGCTAACGAAATAAAATGCTAATCTTCGTCTACATTCGGAATGCAAGTGCACGCAATATGTTCCTTTAGATCATAACGAAGATTGTGATAAGTTACATGATCTTTTAATTGATAGTGTTAATACAAATAGCGTCCCAAAAACGTTATTTATATTCTTTGATCTTTCATTAGTTTTGTTAATGACAAATATAAGGAATATCTTTTAGCAAATAATAAATACTAGCTTAGTCTCTTAAGTACACACTTTACACTTCACATATTAACTAAGAATTACAAGTTTAGTAACTTGTTTCCTTAAAAGGAAACTTTAATTCATAAACCATTCCATGACATCATTGTATGCATCACATACAATATCTTTGATATATCTTGGTTAGATATGCAAGCAACATAGTTGACATTTGAAGATCTTGGATGATATGGTAAGATACAACTAAGATATGGTAAGAGACAACTATTACATAGCTGTCACATCCCACGGATCCAAGTCCTATAAAGGACGGATCCCTTTTGAGGGATCCGCCGGATCCGTGAGCTGAAGATCAGCTTGCCTATAAATAGGAAGCTGATCATTTGGCTCTCTCATCACTCATATAGCTTAAACACATATATTAATTCAGTACATATCTTACTAACATCATTCATAGTTGCATTTCACTTTGATCATCCATTTTGTAGAAAGGAGATCAAGCATTCAAGGATCTACAGAACCGTAATCCTTTAGTTGCATTACTGTGTGATCTTGTAGTTTGTTTCACACATCATATCTATCATTTGTAATCAGTGAGTGTGGTTAGTACTTTAGTCCTTAAAGTACAAAGAGTGTAGGGAGTGGTTGTACCCTTGTAAAGAACTCGACATCTAGCTTAGTGTCGGTAAAGTAATTAGGCGACGTCAGGTAGGTTCTACCTTGTGAAAGAACCCGGTGTTTAGCTTAGTACCGGAAAAGGAAGTAAGCGACGTGTAAAGGTTTTCTCCGCCTAGGAAAGGAGTTTGTTTCTTAGTGAAAGATAAACTCTCGAGTAGGAAACTCGGGGAGTGGAGTAGGGCAAGGAATAGAGTTCTTGTAGCCGAACCACTATAAACAACTGTGTCGTGTGGTTTGATCTTTCCTCTCTTTATCTTTTGTTTACATTGTGTGATTATTTATTTGTGATTGTTTCCTTTGAATTAACATATAGTAACAAAGCAAATAAAACTTTAAAAACGGTAAAAACTATTCAACCCCCCTTCTAGTTTTCCACAATTGGCATCAGGAGCTACGTTACTTAAGATCTTTAAAATATATTGTATTTTAAAACTTAAAACGATCCATGGATTTTGAAAACTTTAAAGAAGGGCAATCTATGCAGAGACCACCTCTATTTGAACCAAATTGTTTTATTTATTGGAAAAATCGCTTTGAGACTTATGTAAAGTCAAAGGATATAGATCTATGGTATATTATAGTTGATGGTGATTACAAGCCTATTAGTAATAATATTTCGGGTGGTCGGGATGAAGGAGCTTCTCTTACTCGTCACAGTGATGAGCAAAAGAAACTAATTGCCAAAAATAACGAAGCCAAAATGATGCTTTATAATGCCTTACCTAAGAAAGAATATGAAAGAGTTTTTATGTGTAAAACGGCTAAGGATATTTGGCAATCTCTTATTATCACACATCAAGGAAACTCACAAGTAAAAGATAACAAAATTGATCTTCTTGTCCAACAATACGAACAATTTGTTATCTCTGAAGATGAGACCATTGATAGTGCGTTTGCTAAGTTCAATACTATAATTACATCACTTAAAGCACTTGATGAATCTTTTTCTAGCAAGAATTTTGTCAGGAAATTTCTAAGAGCACTCCATCCGAAATGGAGAGCAAAGGTGACAGCTATTGAAGAATCTAAGGATCTCTCAAGCATGACACTGGATGAGCTCATAGGAAACCTAAAAGTTCACGAAATGATTATGGAAAAAGACTCGGAAATTGTCAAAGGCAAAAAGGAGAAGATTAAGTCTATTGCCTTGAAAGCCAAAGTTGAGTCAAGTGATGATGAGTCTTGTTCAAACAGTGATGATGAAGAATATGCCATGGCCGTGAGGGATTTCAAGAAATTCTTCAGGAGACGAGGAAAGTTTGTAAAACCACCTCGTGATGAAAAGAAATCCTCTCGGAAAGATCGTGATGATAAGAAAGGTAAGGATGATAGGAAATGCTATAGGTGTGGTGACTCCAGTCACTTAATAGGAGAATGTCCAAAGCCTCCAAAGACCAAGTCTCAAAGAGCCTTCGTTAGTGGAGCTTGGAGCGATAGTGAAGGAGATGATGATGATGAGCCTAAGAACAACGAAATTGCACTTATGGCTAATGACACAGAAGAGGTATGCTTGAAAGTTGATCTTGAACCTGATGAGTGGATCAAAGATAGTGGGTGCTCAAGACACATGACGGGAAACAAAAATCTTTTCTCAACCTACCAAGTGTATGACGGAGGTAATGTCACATTCGGTAGCAAGCTTAAAAGTAAAATCATCGGAAAAGGTACAATCTCTCATGACTCTCTATCTATTGATGATGTTGCTCATGTAGATAATTTAGGATTTAATCTACTTAGTATAAGTCAATTATGCCGCAAAAAGTATAACGTCCTTTTCAGTGAAAATGGAAGTAAAATACTTAAAGATGGCATAACCGTAGGAAAAGGTGTTTTAAAGAATAATGTCTATGTTATGAAATTAGATAAAACACCTAAAGATAAGTTATGTCTTACCTCCTTGGACGAAAACTCAACTCTATGGCATCGACGCTTAGGTCATGCTAATATGAGGCTTATTCAATCCTTGTCTTCCAAAGAACTCGTTAGGAACCTACCCAAGTTGAAATATGACCAACACTTTTGTGATGCTTGCAAAATTGGGAAACAAGTACATAATAGCCATAAGGCTAAAAACATGGTATCTACATCTAGATGCCTAGAATTATTACATATGGATTTGTTTGGCCCGTCGGCTATACAAAGTTATGGAGGAAATTTTTACACTTTAGTCATAGTAGATGATTACTCTAGATATACATGGACAAAGTTTTTGAAAACTAAAAATGAGGCATTTGATAAATTTGAAATTCTAAGCAAGAAAATTCAAAATCAAATAGGAAGTAATATAGTATCTATTAGAACTGACCATGGTCGAGAATTTGACAATGAAATTCAATTTGGAAATTTTTGTGATAATAATGGAATAACTCATAATTTCTCGGCTCCTCGTACACCTCAATCTAATGGTGTAGTAGAACGTAAAAATAGAACAATTCAAGAAATGAGTAGAACTATGTTAAATGAACAAAACATACCACAAAAGTTTTGGTGTCACGCTGTAGATACTTCTACATATATCCTAAATAGAGTTTTAATTAGACAATTTTTAAATAAAACTCCTTATGAAATTTATCGAGGCAAAAAGCGTACATTAGGATATTTTAGAGTTTTTGGAAGCAAGTGCTTCATTTTAAACACAAAGGACTATCTCACTAAGTTCGACCCAAAGTCGTATGAAGGTGTATTCCTTGGGTACTCGCAAAACAGTAAAGCATACATTGTATTAAACAAGGAAACATCAAGAGTCGAGGAATCGTTGAACGTAACATTCAACGAAAGTCCGCCTCCCTCTAAGACATCACCTTTGGTAGATGATGACTTAGTTGAAAGTCAAATGGTTAATGATATAGAAAACATTGAAAACGACAATGAACCCATAAAAGGAGAAATTATTAATATTAAAGAAACTAAAAGTCATCCATTAGAAAACGTCATAGGAAAACTTAATGAAAGAACATTAAGATCCAAAGCTCAAAATGAAAGCAATTATTTTTGTTTTATTTCAACGGTTGAACCCAAAAACATAGACGAGGCAATAAAAGATGAATCTTGGGTAATTGCTATGCAAGAAGAACTAAATCAATTTATTAGAAATGATGTTTGGACATTGGTCCCTCCACCTAAAAACCAAACCATAATCGGCACTAAATGGGTCTTTAGAAATAAAATGGATGAAAATGGTATTGTATCTAGGAATAAAGCTAGGCTAGTAGCTCAAGGCTACAATCAACAAGAAGGCATAGATTACGATGAAACTTTTGCACCCGTAGCTAGACTTGAGTCTATTAGGATATTACTTGCATATGCATGTGCACATGATTTTAAGTTATTTCAAATGGATGTCAAAAGTGCTTTCTTAAATGGGTTTATAAATGAAGAAGTATATGTTGCACAACCTCCCGGCTTTGCCGACTTTGAAAAACCAAATTATGTTTTCAAACTTAAGAAAGCTTTTTACGGACTTAAGCAAGCACCAAAAGCTTGGTATGATCGACTTAAGACTTTCCTAGTTGACCATAAGTATACCATGGGCCTAGTAGATAATACTCTCTTCACCAAGAAAAAGGGATCACATATTATCATAGTCCAGATATATGTGGATGACATTATATTCGGTTCAACTTGTCAAGAGTTATGCGACGATTTCTCAAAAATCATGCATGACGAGTTTGAAATGAGTATGATGGGGGAACTAAACTTTTTCTTAGGTCTCCAAATTAAACAATTAGAAGATGGGATATTCTTCAACCAATCAAAGTATATCAAAGATATGCTTAAGAAGTTTGGTCTTGAAGACTCAAAACCCATGAGAACACCCATGTCCTCCGAAACCAAACTCACTAAGGATGAAGAAAATGAATCCGTAGATAGCACTAAATATAGAGGAATGATTGGTAGTTTACTCTATCTTACGGCTAGTAGGCCTGACATTATGTTTAGTGTTTGTCTATGTGCACGTTTTCAAGAAGATCCAAAAACGTCCCATCTTGAAGCCGTTAAAAGAATATTTAAGTACATCAAAGGTACTACACACTTAGGATTATGGTATCCCAAAGGAACGGGTGTAGAAACCATAGTGTATACCGACTCAGATCATGCAGGTGACTATGTTGATAGGAAAAGTACTAGTGGTATTTGTACTTTTGTAGGATATTGTCTCACATCATGGTTCGCTAAGAAACAAACTGCCCTCGCAATCTCAACAACAGAAGCAGAGTATGTGTCTGCAGGAAAGGCGTGTCAACAAGCACTGTGGATGAAACAAGCTCTCGTCGACTATGGAATTGAACTCAACAACATTCCCATTCTTTGCGACAACAAAGGTGCTATCGATTTAAGCAAAAATCCAGTCCAACACGCTAGAACCAAACATATTGAAATACGCCATCACTTCCTTCGCGACAATGTACAGAAGGGAATCATCTCAATTGAGAAAGTTTCCTCAGAGGACAACATTGCCGATATCCTCACTAAACCACTTAAACGTGAACCTTTCAACTATCTTAGACTTGGATTAGGATTAATGGAACCTAGTGATTAGGAGAAACATTAGTATAAACATTAGTTTAGCCACACACGACACTAAACCAAAACATGTGTTCTGAATCCGCGGATCCAATCGACAACAAAGACGGATCCTTTGTTTGGGATCCGCCGGATCCGCCGCATGCTAAGTCCAGTTTATTATTTAATAAACAAGAACAAGTACTATTCACTCCTCACTCCAAAACATATCACCTTAGTATACCCGACACACACTTAATCTCCATCACATTTTAGACCATTTTCTTCCACAAATTTGTGCTTCTAACATCACTGTAAGTATTCTTATCATATTTATACTCCTGATCTGCGTCTAGGATTTCCATTTCATGCACAAAACCAAAACTTGGGGTATATGCATAATTCTTGAAAAATCATGAAGCATATTTATTGCATTATACTTAAAAACATGTTTTTCTTAGTTAGGAATTGCATCTTATAGCACATTGTCTTAATTTAACAAAAACCCCATGAAAATTTTTCACTAAAATCTTCTAACGACTAGGTAAAATGATTTTTTTTCTTACATTGTTCATACAAATGCAAAAACGTTATCTTTTAGACTTCACTTGCATAATGTCTCTTGAATGCTAAAGGGAATACATAACTAATATGTATTTTCGGGTACATTCAACCGTAGCTACATTGAAATAGGAGTGTTTGGGTTATCTCTCGTTTGTAAACAAAACTTGCATAAACTAATTTTTCTTGCATCAAAAGGAGTCGAGATAACCTCACCTCCACATTGTCCCCATGTAGGCACACACTAGGAATTTTACACTTCCTTCGATCATTTTAACTAAAACTATGTAACTTTTTTTACTTAGGAAAATCATGCCTCCCGCAACCAACTACGATCACAAGAAAACCGTTAACTACTTACCCAAAGTCCACAAAACCAAGGGTCTAACCGATGCCCAAATCGAAATTTTCAAAGTCTTTGAGAAAAAGTATGTTCATGAGGGTAGAGCCGTAGATGCATCATTTTATGAAGGCACTCAACTTAGGGAACAATTAGCCGCAATTCAATTTGATTCTCTTTTAGACATAGATGAACCAATCATTCCTAGGTTCATACTTGAGTTCTATGCTAGTGTAGGTCTTAGCTCGAGTGATGAAGGTTACTTAAGTCTTCATTTCACTCTAAATGGAAATCTTGTCAACATCCCTCTTGATCAATTTGGTGAGGTCTTAGGAATTCCAAGTCAAGGTACATGTATTTACTCGGACAAATGGTCCTTAACAATCTTAGACTCCAATTTCGATAGGACGGCACCATATGCCACTCCTCTCCAATCAAAAGAAGTGATTAGGGAACATCTCTTCATTCCTAAGAACAACCCCACAAGAATGTATCGTGGTCGTGAAGTTGCTAGAGATCCATTTGCAATGGAACTTAACGAACTAAGACCCGAATTCAAGAAGATGGAGGATGTGTTAAGGGCAAATGTGATGTGCACCATAGGAAACCGTGATCATATCAATGCTTGTTTATGCCACATGATGTACAACATCTCTACTCGTCAACCCTTCAATCTTGCTTATTATGTTGCCAAACGAATGTGTGACATTCCGGTTCAAAGCAAGATTGCAATGCCTTATGGTATGCTCTTAACCCGACTTTATAGAGCCTTTGCACCCGCTCGTCCAAACCATCTAGGCTTTGTTCCGGATTACAATGAAATTGAACACACCTTCGTTCCTTTGAGTGATTTTAGGGTTAGTGTTGATAAGGGCAAACGTCCTCGTGTTCCAACATCATCCTCATCATCTTCCATGAGTGAAGATGATGGTATGCCAAATTCTAGGATTCCTCCACCCGAATACTTGAGCCATCTTCCTCCAATTCCACATGAATCCGCTGAGTATCGAAACATCAAAGGAATGGTGAAGAATCTGGGGCGTTGGATGATGAAATTACACAAGGGGATGAAGAAGTTGAAGAAGAAGCTGAGTTGATGGAGTGTTTGGTTTTAAACAGTGTTGGATATTGTGTTGTTAAACTTCTATGTGTCTTGAATTTATCTGATAATACTTATTGTGTATGTGTAATAACTAACACTTGCAGGTAGATAACCATCACGGTTATCAATTTTCCGGGTTATTGCCTATGTTTGGCATAACACCTAAAACGGTAAGTTTCTAAGTATGGATTAAACTATGTGCAATCATGTGTTAATATTATGATATTTAGTTATTTTGCTATACATATTAGATGTTAAGTAAGGTCTAGATGAATTTTCGGGTTTTCGTCGAAAAACGCAAAATATGACATATGTTCTGTTTACTTTCTTAGTTTTAGGCCTACGGATCCCGCGGATCCCAAAATAAGGATCCGCCAAAGCTTATCGTTGGATCCGCCAAACGCCATCCTGCGGATTTGGCGGATTGAACAATAAGGTTCCGCATTTGCAACCACTTGGATCCGCAGGATTCCCAGTATAATTATAAAACTTTTTCGACTTATCCCGACTCTTAAATCTTAGTGTTTAGTATCATTTAGGATCTATTCACTGATCATAATTCATCTTAGAATCATTTAGGAACTCTTAGAAACTTAGGAACAAAATTTCCCACCAAAATTTAAATTTTTGAATTTTAGGTGTAAGTTACCAAACTGATACAAAGAAGGAACCCTTTTTAGGGATCCGTCAAATCCGTGGAAATATCAAATCATCAGATTTTCCACTATCCTCTTGTATTAACTGCATATCCAAAACATATTACTCAACCAAAGCTCAATGGATTGACTTCCTTGATATGACCTGCACAAATTTTTGTTCCAAATCATTAGTAACCAACATTCTCTATTGGATTCACATCAAATCCAAACACACAGACTCACAAACCTTCTGTCTATAAATTAGTACTTTAGGATCATTTCTTCACACAACAAACACTTCCTCTCCTGTACACTTTAGATATCCTTCTTCACCATGACCAAGTCACACAACTCTTCCACATCTAGAACTCCAAGAAGAACAGCCCGCATCAGTGTTAAACCTTGTTGTTTTATCAACTTAGCAAACTCTTCATCTGAGGAAAATTCTCCTCTCAATATATCATCACCCATTGCTAGTGAAAATTTCCTTACACTCTCCACCCCAACACCATCACATGTTGTTATACAAACACCACCACCAACCATTACTCCAATGGCCTCTACTCCACCACCGGCTCCATCACAGACTGTTAGATCACCATCACCACCAAAATCACCTAAACTCCAACCCTTGGAATTATTTAGGACTCCTCCTACATCACCACATCTTGATGACTTAGAAGAACTTTCACCAAAACTACCCAATCTTCCACCCATGACTTTTGAAGGTCAACAACCCATGCTTTTTCACCCGGTTTACCCGGATATCCATGGCCCTTTATACCATGATGCACAATCATCCCAACCTCAACAAAAACCTCTATCACCCACATCCACTCTAGTTGCCATTGACGAGGCAATGTGGATGAATATGCCTCAAACCCAAGAAGAGATTAGTGAAGAGCTCAATCGTCTCTACACTCTCTCGGGTATGGTTGACCATCGCCTTCATGAAGCAATGGACATCCAAAACATTCTTATGAACTCCCTCCAAACACCACAACAACCATCCAACAACAACAACACCCAACCACCATCACCACCACTACCACACAACTTAGACCCTAGTCTTCCGCCCGGCTTCTCAACTCATGATTGCGCACATTGTGAGAGAACGACTCACTTGGCCCAAAGGACCAACATCTTGGTCCATGAGCTTCAAAACGAGATGAGGTTCATCTTGAACCATGTTCTTGAACGTTTAAACGCAATCTCTCATCCTTCTCAATAGGAGCTCTTTAGATTAGTTGTTTGGATTTTAATTTTTTTTAGTTGTTTGTTTAGGACCTTTTTATTTTTGGATGTCTTCTTATTTGTAACATCATTTCACTATTGTGACTTTTGTCACAAAATTTTCAATCTATATGAATGTGATGTTTTATGCTTATGAGTGATCAACATATTGCATATTATCATTATCATTATGAACTAACATTCCTATATTGCATATATTATATCTTGCATATGATTGCTTTAGGTACAAATTATCATCAGACACTTAGTTTGACTTTTTAAAGTCAAACATATTGAAAGGCTTGTTTGAAAGAACACTTAACAAGCATTCTACTTCTTCATTGAAGTCATTTCATAACTAACACTTCATTTGCAGCATATCATACCCTTCCATAGTATACGTTGGTACTCGAGAAGTGAGGAGTATACATCGAGGGGGAGCATCTCATAAGCATCTCATATACTAACCGTTTGTTTTGTAGATTCATGCATCATTTACTTGATTACTCCATTTAGGGGGAGTATAAAACAAGGGGGAGCTCTTAAAGTTCTCAAAATCGCATTCCGCTTCGCTACTCTTTTTGTTTCGACAAAAAGGGGGAGAAAGGACTAAGTTTGCATCAACTGTGAATCATCACAGTACATACATTTTTTACAAAACTTTTCTTTAATAAACAAACTTAATATATATTTTTAAGAACTCATGCTATATTTATTCTCTTGCTCAAAAATATACTTTATGTTTTGTCATCAACAAAAAGGGGGAGATTGTTAATACAAATAGCGTCCCAAAAACGTTATTTATATTCTTTGATCTTTCATTAGTTTTGTTAATGACAAATATAAGGAATATCTTTTAGCAAATAATAAATACTAGCTTAGTCTCTTAAGTACACACTTTACACTTCACATATTAACTAAGAGTTACAAGTTTAGTAACTTGTTTCCTTAAAAGGAAACTTTAATTCATAAACCATTCCATGACATCATTGTATGCATCACATACAATATCTTTGATATATCTTGGTTAGATATGCAAGCAACATAGTTGACATTTGAAGATCTTGGATGATATGGTAAGATACAACTAAGATATGGTAAGAGACAACTATTACATAGCTGTCACATCCCACAGATCCAAGTCCTATAAAGGACGGATCCCTTTTGAGGGATCCGCCGGATCCGTGAGCTGAAGATCAGCTTGCCTATAAATAGGAAGCTGATCATTTGGCTCTCTCATCACTCATATAGCTTAAACACATATATTAATTCAGTACATATCTTACTAACATCATTCATAGTTGCATTTCACTTTGATCATCCATTTTGTAGAAAGGAGATCAAGCATTCAAGGATCTACAGAACCGTAATCCTTTAGTTGCATTACTGTGTGATCTTGTAGTTTGTTTCACACATCATATCTATCATTTGTAATCAGTGAGTGTGGTTAGTACTTTAGTCCTTAAAGTACAAAGAGTGTAGGGAGTGGTTGTACCCTTGTAAAGAACTCGACATCTAGCTTAGTGTCGGTAAAGTAATTAGGCGACGTCAGGTAGGTTCTACCTTGTGAAAGAACCCGGTGTTTAGCTTAGTACCGGAAAAGGAAGTAAGCGACGTGTAAAGGTTTTCTCCGCCTAGGAAAGGAGTTTGTTTCTTAGTGAAAGATAAACTCTCGAGTAGGAAACTCGGGGAGTGGAGTAGGGCAAGGAATAGAGTTCTTGTAGCCGAACCACTATAAACAACTGTGTCGTGTGGTTTGATCTTTCCTCTCTTTATCTTTTGTTTACATTGTGTGATTATTTATTTGTGATTGTTTCCTTTGAATTAACATATAGTAACAAAGCAAATAAAACTTTAAAAACGGTAAAAACTATTCAACCCCCCTTCTAGTTTTCCACAGATAGATCGTGTACAATCTTGATTCTCAATCTTGTTGAAACTCGCAGTTTGGAAGTTCGTCTTCATAAAAGTTAGGACATATTGCATGTTCTTCATCTTTTAAAATCATGTTATGTAATATGATACATGCATACATCATGCTTTTTATGTTATCGGGTGATGTGTTTCGAAAGCTTTAAATTTATAATACTAGTTCTACCGATTCCTTAATACACAAAACACACGGGTAAAGTATAACCCCCGTTTATAGTAAAGGTTTAGGTTAGACTAGGTTGTCCCAAGGGAGGGAAGTGTTTCTTGACTCAGCGTTGGTTAACAAAATTAGATTCCAATGATTGTCACTTATCACCAAAACCGTTTTTGTTGGAATTAAGAGTTTTGAATGTTTTACCAAATTAGTTAAGAATATGTTTGTTTTAGGCCAAGCAACATGAAACAAACCATAGAATAGAATATAGATGCGCACACAGACAATACATAAAAGCAATATACGACGGGTAATCATATAAGCAATTATATCTCCCGGACATGAAAAGGAATCCTTTCTACCTATAATCCTAAGCATATCAAGTGCATAAAGAGTGGTCTGTGTATGAAACATAAATAGCATATTTCCCCTAATCAAGTCGTTAGGCGTAAGATTAGTCCTTAAACATATCATAATTCGGGTTATCAAGTATTTTACTATCCAATTTTCAGTAGTATATTAATGACTCGTTATAGACAGACGATTCATAATTAACCAACACAATTGTATCTTTCGACCTATGACAATTGCAACGATTAATCAAACAAGAGATACTTAACCAATTTGTAATATATCAAATACACGAATTATATATTCATAAGCATTAATCCAATTCTCAGATTCATTTCACATGGCTACATTGCCCAAACAAACATAAATGGACTACTCCATATTCGAGTTAAAGAAACAAATAAGAAACAAGTAAACTATGATTATATTCATAATAAGAAATAGAGTTATACCCTCGTTACAAAGATTGTACCACGTTCTCGAGACTTATGACAAAGTATCACTGAACTCACAGACCTCCGGCAAGTGGTTATGGTGTTTAACCACTCCCTTCACTTAGCTACTTCCTCTAAAATGATTATGATGATTGTGTGTTGATTGATGATTCTTCCTATGCGTTTTAGTCCTTATTTATAGGTCTTGAGGTGACCTAAGAACATGTATTAAGAGTTATGATAGGCAAGTGATCGGCCTCATCATTGAAGTGGCTTATTAATAGAGAAGTATAACTGATAGGGGAAATACGCCGCACATTGTCATATAACCAGCAGGCTTCTCCTCACGTAACCAGCGCTCATTTAGTACTAAACCGGCGTACTTCAGTGTTGACTCGTAGGTACATAGTTGACCATTAGCGCCCGTAACCAGCGCTCTTCATCCATAAGACCCGCATACTTTTGCCAAACCATATGTTATTTCTTCTAAGTCTTTAAGTCATTTGTTCCTTGTCCTTTCACGTGTCTTTCCTTGGATCATTAGTCCTGCATGATTATTCATATATTAAGTATCGAAAGTCCTATAAATAAGTGTAAATAGATATATAATTGACATAATATCAGAGGTATAAACATGTATAATACGAGACTCATAATCGGGTTTTACCGCTCGAGTAGGATTATTAACTAATGCCTATCATTTTTTTAATACATCGAATGCTCGTTCTATGTCTCTTTCTTGCTTTGTTCTTTTTTGAACCTTTGTTGTTTAACGTCGTTTGGTGCCGGGTGTTTGTATGCTTTGACAAATGTAGCTTCTTTCGGATATATTCCATCACCAAGATAATACCAAAAAGCATAGACATTGTTGTTCACTTCAAATGGACACTCAGGTGCAATCCCGTCTTTGACGTCTGTTACACCCCACCTAGGGCGGAAACACGAGGTGTGACGGAGAGGATCGTCATAACACATGGTATAAAATAATAGAGAATACACTAAATGGAAAACAATACAAAATGTCATGACGACTCCCGACACAAGCGGAGACTTGTATCGTGGTTAATCGCTACCACGACAAACATAGTCATAAATATCACAAGTATTCCCACAACTCGGGACAAGTAAACATGTTTCAAAATGCACCATAGAATTCTTCCAACGTGGTTTGCTCATAGAAAATGACCCGAGGGGGTTATGTCTTAGGTCTCACTAAGGCCATGTAGAAAAGCTCTATCCTCCTTAAACGTTGCTATAGTAATCTGAAAATGAATACTTTAAAACGTCAACATAAAGTTGGTGAGCTCGCAGGTTTTGAAAGTAAACCGCGTTTGTTGTGCATATAAGCATGTAGGACAATAGTGAGTAAGATATGCATATGTGAGCACTAAATGAAATCACACGTTTGCAACAACTGAACCATAGTCACAGGAAATGCTACCTATGCCGCGCTCCTCGTTCTGGATCGTTCGTACCGAAATGCGGTACAATCGCGACCTGGATCGTTTGGGATCGCGACCTGGATCGCTAGTTTCCGCGTTCCGTTTCTGGTGTTATGATTTTGTACCTTGAATCCATTTTTGGTGTTATGATTTTCGCGGTGATGATGTTTTCCGGTGGAAACTCTTTTGTTGAAGGAGGGAAGATGGTGAAGCGGCTGATAGGATAGAAGATGTACTCGTATGTGTTATTTTTTTTTATTAATATTACCATAAAGGCCTATTATGGGCTTAAGAGGGAAATGCATGAAATGAAGATTTTGGACTTATTGGGCCTATGTTGTCATATGAATACGAATGTTCTCAGCCTAGTGGAGAAGACTTATGAATTTATTGGTTTGATGTGTAAATGGTCATATTTTTAGTCTTGTTATTTTTTGGTGGTGTAAAATTAATAAAAGTATTAAATATATAATTAAAAATATTAAATATAATAATAAAATTAATAAAAGTTTATAAATATTCATATAAAATATATAAATACCTATTAAAACTTATATACGTATAAGTATAATATGATATAATGTACCAAATTGGGTATATCGTACCAAACTATATGATACATCGAATCGAAGTGAACCAAAGCGTACCGAAATAAGGCTACCCCCCCCCCCTTCGTACAAAATTTTAAGGACTTAGCAAACCGTGATCCCGTTTCGTGTTCCTGTACCGGAGTGAACCGCATTCCATATGACTATGAACTGAACCTCATGACTTATAATCTCACATAAATTGACCGGATTATATTCACCCAAAGTCAAGTATCACAAAGCAAGACCAGTTCAAGTATCACACAGGAAGACCAAAGGGTGGGGGTATCAACCCGATAGTACTCGCCCATGGTCAAGTATCATACAGCAAGACAGAAGGGTGGGGGTGTTAACCCGATAGCACGATCAATACATCCTAACCACATTGAAATTATTTCACTCAAGGTCAAGTATCACACAGCAAGACCTAGAGGGTCACACAGTAATACCACACAATAATAATCACACAATAATGATCACACAGTAAATATTGACACAGTAAAAATGATATTGCAATACAAATGAACATCTTGTCAAATAAGTATGAAAACAGTGTAGCACAACATAAAAGTATTTGAAAATAATCTTTGAGTATCATCATAAAGTATTTGAAATAGCTTTCGAGTATCAACATAAAGTATTCATAATAGCTTTGAGTATAATTTTCCCTCGAGAAATGTAAAAACAAAAAAGGGCCACGAAAACTCACTTTAAAACGGCATGGAATAAGAATACGAGAACGGCTCAAGCAAATTGACAACTAGGAACCCAACGAACATGTGTCTCTACCAATGACCTATAATAGTAATATGACACTTAACGATATGCTCGGACTCGATGACGAAAAATAATAAGTCAAAATACTAGTTTTGTCAAAATATAACTCATTATACTTTGAGTCTCAAATACTCAAATCTGTCCCGATTTTTAAGGTCATAACGGGCAGTAAATTCACTAAGTTAAACTTGTCCACTGGTCAAGCCCTTCAGATATGTCATTATACGGTGTCTTAGGTATCTCCTATAATTTTCGCGGAATTTATAAATGACTTTTACCCGATCTATTTGACCCGACTCCAAAAATGATCAATTCTAGACATACAAAAGTAAATTGACAAGCTGAGGGTCTAAATGGTAGTTTTATAGTTAGGGCCAATGGGAGACTATAAATAACATATAGAAGCATCATTAGTTTCAAGTATAGATTTTCCATGGTTCATGATTTCTAGTCCATTTAGTACAAGTGTAAAAACTGAGTTTCCTGACAGACTAGACACATGTTACCATTTTTGATATTTCACTAACCAAACGACCTCATCTTTTTTGAGAAATTTACATTTCTGGAAACTAGACTCAAAGGACTTGAGTTTAGAATCAAGAATCTAGTTAAAAGACCCATTTTTCTTAAAATATTACCCAAACTATATGACCCAAAGATTTGGATAGTGAGCTGTTTGACTTTTACTTTAACTAAAATATGTTTAACCAATAATCAATCATGCAAAAATGACCCAACCAACTCCCACAATCATTTTATAGAGGTCTTGGCACTATTTTTATCTAATAAACTCAGTGGTATTATAGATCTAAAAGTTCGTATTATGTATGATCTTAACATGTCAAAAATTTTTAAATCAAGACTTTTAACTAGTTTTCTTGCTCCAATTTTCTTTAAACCAAAACTAAGAATCTACTAACCAAAGTTTCTTCACATTACAATGACTCTAAAAAGAGTGTTTTACCACAATATTCACAGATCTAGATTGATTATAAAAATAAATGCATAAAACTCAAGAAAAGTCCACAAAACTTCCTATTTAGAGATTTTTGGTGAAAGAAAGTCACAAGTCTTCTTGCACCTTGTTCTTTACCTTTAAAAGACCTTCAAAAATTTTATGATGATGATGATGGTGGAGCTAGGTTGTACGGCAGCAATGGGAGGAGGAGAAAACAAGAAAAACTAACTTTGTTGTGTGTAGAAAATGAAGAACAAAAATGAGGTGAAGTGAATATATAGGGAGAAACAATTGAGGTGCATGAGATTTAAGTGGATTATGGGGGAAGTGGAGTCCAAGTGTAAGAAATAAGTGAGTGGTACATTTTTTTCTTTTATTTACTAAGTGTATAAACGTGTACAACTCGAACTAAAAATATCTGTTATAAAACAAAGAAAGTTTTACGTGATTAAACGTTTACCAGGTAACGTAAAAGTTTGAAGCTTATAAAAATGGTATAAGTTTACAAAATATATATAAATTTAGTATTTTTGAAATGACATGAGCATATCGTGATGATTAAATGACGTTTGACTATAATCATAGGTCGTATACATGTTCGTTGACAAAAGGTTCCTAATAAAATAAACGTTAAACATAAAAATGACTCAACAAGTATAAAACTAACTCGACAACTATATAATTAGTTATAAATATGCCGTAAGTGCTATCCTGAGTTGGACAGTTGTTACAGTATCCCCCTATTAAAGGGAATTCCGTCCCCGAATTCAGTTATTGTCATCTATAAACCACGTTGGTTCAATACGTATGCATGCAATATGGTCTTCCGACAACTCATTATTGGGATGTATCCAACCATCTCAATGGTTATTGTTATGCTCCAACCACAACAGTAGATTGGGTTAATGATATGCTCAAAAAGTATCTATTAGGCTATTAGATTTGTTGGCGTAAGCTTTCTCGTCCTCGAGCAAAGTCATAAAAACCCTTAAGCTAATTTTATCTAACTTAAGCTACGTATTAACTTGAATCTAGCTTAATTTCATAATTTATCAAACAAGAACTGTCATGAGATTATCAGAAGACGAATAAATTATTGAAGAAGGTGTAGATTATGAGGAAGATGATGACATTTTTGAATTTTTTTAGTGGTGAAAGTTTTTGTTAAGAAGTATGTTGTGAAAATGTGAGGTATTTATAAGATAAAATGGGTCTAAAAAGGGGAGAAAAAGAAAAGAAAAAAAATGACGTTACGCAATTGTCCATTTTTTTTCATTGTGCAATCCCATTCGGGACTTAAGTCCCGTGATAATCAATTTTTTGTTTTTCCTGCAAGCCAAGGTGTGGGGTCCCCGCAAAGGAAAAGCATTTCCTTAATTCTTTTCCCGCCGACACCCTATACACTTAATTTATCTTTTTGTGGTCCGTTTGTTATGGGTTATTTGGATTTGAGGAATGGTTTCAAAAAAAAAGCTTGGTGGATTAGCACACCATCAGTATAGGATTCACACATCATTAACCTTTACTCTTTCTATTTATATTCTATTGGATTATAAACCCGTGATAAATCACGGGTGGCTTATAAAACAGTTAGAACTAATAATTAAAATATTCAAAGTAGAAAATGTTACTTAATTCTTAAACAATAAGTAATAACGTGAACAAAAAAATTTAGGACCCGTTTGGTTTGTAGACGGGTTTAGGATTAGGATTTGGATTTGGTTTTGATTTTGGTTTTGAATTAAATAAATAAATAAAGAGTTAATAATTGTTTTGCAAATTAAATAAAATTAGATACATCATTTTTAAAGGAAAAATCCAAATAAAACAAAGACTTTTGTGGCTGAGTGACAAGGATTTATTTGGTACCTTTTTAAGGGGCCATTTAAGCCCAAAATCGTATTTATATGATCAAATATTGCCTCAAATCATTTCTTTTTGCATTTTAGGTACTTGGGACGAGAAATCTGGAAATCGGCGCTTTTTGGACGCATTTGGACGGAAAAGTGAAGAAAACGACGAATTCACGAAAAACCTGTCAGACCTGGAGATCTGACGGCGTCACAAGCTACAACGTGACGCCGTCACTTATTAATTATGCTGGAATTTTGGCTCAATTTTAACAAGAGACGCCTCAGTCAAATTTTGGAGATGCGTAACCTGACGGCGTTAGTTGTTAACTGAAGAAGAAAGTCACGTGTAAATTTAACAAAAGACATCTTAGACACTTTTACAAAGTGACGGCGTCAGGACCTACAATGTGACGCCGTCAGAACGACGACTTGTACAAGACGAAATCCTAATTAAGGTGAGCTGACGGCGTCAGGACCCATAAGCTGACGCCGTCAGAGTTGATTTCCTATATATATTTTCCTTTGTTTTTCATTGTAAATTGTGATATCTTTGGGTAACATCTTAGCTAGGGTTTTGGATGAATTTTAGCAGCTTTGTAAGGGTTTCTCAAGCCTTGAACTTCATGTTTTAATAAAGATAAGTTATCCCTTTAATCATTCGTTATGTCTATGTATCGTTTGATTATGTGTTTATCTTTTCTTTACTCTATCATGCTAGCTTAAATTTACTTGTGTTTGCTTAGATCTAGTGAAACCGAGTTGTTGATTATTGATTTGTCGTCTATTGTTTAGTTGATTGCTTCGCGTTAGGCTAAGAAAATTGGTCGATCTCTTATATATAACTAGCTTGAACGTCTTAGAAACGCAACCGTAGAGTGCACTATTGGTTTTTCTCGTTGCATTTATTGCATGAATTGCGGCTTGTAGATCCTAGGAAACTTAATAGACTTTAAGGTTTTTAAAGGAGACTAAGATTCATAGAGTTGGGGACTTCGGTACCTCCCCACGACTGATATTAAGGAGTACAGCGCTTCAACTAAAACAAGGGCGTGACAATTCGACAGATCAATAGGAGATAACTAGGGAGTAATCAAATCTAAGTAAACATGCTTTTCCCTATCATTAAAAGTCACAAACTGTATTTTTTTCTCTTTTTAATTAGTTTAATTTAATTGTCATTAGTTTTGGGTTAGTTGACTAGCAACTAATTCCGCCGACTCTCCTAAAACCCGAGATTTTTACTGCTTTCATAAAATAATAAAAAGACAAAAAGAATCATTACTCACCTCTAGACCTATCTCGTCATACATCTTGACCTAACGACACTATTCCCCTAGAGAACGATCAATCCCCTGAATTTAGCTATACTAGGGAGTAATGAAATCGAAGTAAACACACTTTTCCCTATCATTAAAAGTCACCAACTGTATTTTTTTTCTCTTTTTAATCAGTTTAATTCAATTGTCATTAGTTTTGGGTTAGTTGACTAGCAACTAATTCCGCCCACTCTTCTAAAACACGAGATTTTTACTGCTTTCATAAAATAATAAAAAGACAAAAAAAATATCCCTCACCTCTAGTCCTATCTCGTCATACATCTTGACCTAACGACACTATTCCCCTAGAGAATGATCAATCCTCCGGATTTACCTATACTACACTACAGCGATCAGGTACACTGCCTGGAGGATTCTAAAGCCTCCTTGTGAGGTTCGCAACCCTCGCATCAAGTTTTTAGCGACGCTGCCGGGGAATAGTTATTGTTTAGGTTCAATTTCTATCTCTTTTAGTTCTACTCACTAGAATCCTATCAAGTGAGACTTTTATTTTCTTTTTAATAGTTTTCTTTAGTCTATCTTTTCTTCACTCCCTTTGTTCGTAATCCATATCATTTTCCGCCATCGTGAATGAAGGTATCTTTGACCCCATCAACCAACCATACCAACCACACCAACAACACCAAGAGTAACCCTACCAAGACCCACCAATTAACCAAGACCCACCTCGAGCCCGTACTCTTGGTGAGTACTCCAAACAAAGCCACCAAGGCTATCGAAACACTATTGAGCTCCCCCAAAGAGCCAATGTGTCTCCCTTGCGATCTGACACCATTTGATTGGTGCAAAGCAGATGTGCATTCCTTGGACTTCGTTCCGAAGATCCAAACCAACATCTCAAGGATTTCCTTAAAATCGTAGATTCCATAGACCTTGATGTTGAAACTCAAGAGACAACGCGTTTGCGTCTCTTCCAATTCTCTCTACGTGACCAAGCTAGTCATTGGCTTGAGCGTTTACCTGCGGGATCTATCACATCTTGGGATGATCTCACTTCTCGTTTCCTCGCTTAATTTTTCCCACCGGGGAGAACGTCAAGGTGAAACTCTTTACGAAGCGTGGACTCGTTTCAAAGACTTACTCCAAAAAGTCCCTCATCATGGCATTGATCTTTGGCTTCAAGTCCAAATTTTCTATGATCATGTCAATCAATCCACAAGGCAAACCATTGACCAAGCGGCCGGTGGCAAGCTACGTGACAAGAATGCGGAAGAATCGTGGGTAATCATAGAAGATCTTGCTCTCTATCACAACGAATGTTGGAATGACCCCCGCGAGTTGAGCAAAACGGTTAAGGCAATATCCTTGCCTTCGAATAACTCAAGCATTCCCAACCGTAAGATCATGGAACTTGAAGACCAAGTCAAGTTTCTCATGAAATCTTACGAAGCTCCTAAACCTTCAAGGCAAGTGAACAAAATCACTTCTTCATGTGAATTATGTAGTGGTCCCCATGACACTCGTGATTGAATGGAACTCCCTGAACAAGCTTTTGTGGATTATGCATCCTCGCGTACCAACGGAGCGGGAGATAAGTGGTTCACTTTCAAACCCAAGCAAAACACTTATGTTGATTCCTACAACCCTTCTTGGAAGAATCATCCGAACTTTAGGTGGAAACAAAACCAAAACTCATCCTAAAACAATTCTTCCAATCCACCTAATCGATTTCAATCAAACGGTTCATCCTCAAACCGTACCTTCAACAATAATCATTCCAACAATTCCAATAACCTTGAAGGGTTAGTGTACAATTTTATGTCATCTCAAGAAGATCGTTTGACTAAGTTCTAACACTTATAGATGGCGTGCATAAGTTCTAACATGAAGCCGATTTCAAACAGCAACAAAGTGAGATTGTAACACCCCCAAAATCATATTGCAGCGGTAATAACATCTGGGGTGCTACTTAACTGGATCATAACATAAGTAATTGAGAACGAATTTATCAAATTCGTTTTAAAAGCTTTATTAAATAAAACATCAGTTTTACAAAATTGAGTTGTGGAAAAATAAGGCCCATGATTATTATTAGTTGTCCCATTGTACAAAAACCTGGTCATGAGTGATATATGTACACTCCAAAAGTATGCCCATGCCCCTGCCACGCACTGCCTTGCATCATCATATGTCAATCAATTATACACCTGAGAAAACATGCTAAAAAGTGTCAACACAAAGGTTGGTGAGTTCATAGAGTTTAGTAAAGTTGGACTAGTAAGTTTACGAGTTAACATTATAAATGTGTATAATGATATACAAAATAAGTTTACGAGTTAACATTATAAATGTGTATAATGTTATACAAAAAGGCTATTACGCTACGCTAAGTTTCAATGTCACCGAAGCTACGACCAGTTTGCATGGAGAGTGCTCATGTTATAATTTGCATGAAAATGTGTTCATGCTAACAATACCCGGCAAGTGTGCTAATCCTAGTCACTTGTAATTTGACATGGTATACATCTGTTTGTCCTATCTGGACTGTTGTATCCCAACACAGATGGAGGTGTCACCCTCAATAGATATATTTATATCACTCGTGCTTCCCCAACAGGGAATTAACGGTACATATTCGTGGGCATAAGTTCAGTTTCTTAGACCAGCAGGTAATAGTTTTACAAACAACAATATGGTTTCAATGATTCATAAAAGTGAACAGGTTTATCATCCAACAGTAGTTCAAAGCATATAAAAGTAGAGATTATGAAATCTCACAGTAATGTAAAAGTTTAGAGTACTTATGAAAGTAAAATCAAGTAGTTAAGCATATATCACCCCCAAAGAGTTCATAAAACAATTAAATGAGAAAAGGTAGGGCTATGACTCACCTTGAGCGTAACCGGCAAGGTGAAAAGTAAATTCAAGTAAGTTATGGGAACGGCTCCAACACACGACCTGGATAATGGTAAAGTCTGAGAATTTGACTTAATATGAATAGTGGGTGTGAAAGTGAGTAACGGATAACGATTTGATCGCTGAAGTGAGTGTGTGATATGCTTAAAATGCCTAAAGTTCAAAAATAATATTATGTAAAATATTATCTTATTTGTACGTCATTTAGATCCAATAATATCATTTTTTCGAACGTGGTGAAACGAAACGGGGTGAAGTTAAATCGTTTAATTCTCGTTATATATAAATAACATAACGTTATATAATAAGTAACTGAAACTTAAATATGTACGTGACGCAACGGAAAATAGTAAAATGTAAAGTAGAAATAAAAAGGTCAAATAGATTCTGTTGGTCCTTGTATTTTTCCTGTATTTACATTTTATACCTTAACAGCGTCAGCGTTGCATCGTTAGTCCTTAGTTAAATATAAATTGCATTTATAGTCCACTACTTGTCCAAAATAACATTCTGATCTTGGAATATAATATAATATCAGTTTCTATCATAAAGTTTCTATTTTGGCAGTTTTAGTCCATGTTTTTAAGGGTTGACAGTTTTGGTCCTCTAAAGTGTAACTAGTTTGCATTTTTAGTCCAAACGTACAAAAATTATGGGGAAAAATATTCCGAATTTTTCTGTGGCCTAATGAAGCTTATTAAAACTTATATCAACTGCTTATTTGCCAAAATAGCTTATTTTTCACTTAATGGGCTTTTAACGAGCTCAACAAAGGCCCGTTAACGTTTAATGATCCGTGGGCTTTGAGACAAGTTGGGCTTATCCTTAGGACCATTTTTAATGTCCTATTTTCATATCAAAAGAGCTTTTAGGTCCAGCTTATGCGGTTTGCTTAAAAAGAGCTTGTTGGGCTTATAACCCAAATCGAATTTTATAGACAGTTTTACCATACGTGTGAGTTGCTTCACTTTGGTCATTTTAGAACGATTAAATGAGCTTATCATTATAAGGCATAAACAAGAAACTTTTAGTTTGTAGCAAGGAGAAATAGGTCGTGCAAAAATATGGGTATGTTGTTAAGTCGAATTGAGTTTTACATGGCCATTTAGGTGGTCGCTTGGGACAGATTTTTAGTAGTAAAAGACTTAGAAAATTTTAATGTTTCATGATTTTTAACGTGTGATGCTAGGTTCAAATGATGTCGAATTATGAGTGTCACAATAATATAAACGTGAAGTGAGGGTGTTTTGTGATTCCTAGGCCTTCCACAAGGGAGGCAAATCACGTTTGGTGTTCTAGTATAAACGTGTACGTAAAATAAAGAGTTAAAGTATATACGTTTGACAAGAATTAATATTTGTTGCATGGTGAATTATAAACATATGAAATGAATTATAAATGATATCAAATGACTTACAACACCTCTAGGGTGGGGAGTGGACGAGCAAGAATGACTAGAACAAGAGGAACAATCCCATGAATGGCTAGAACCAATATACGATTTATGTATATATATCCCTATTTTCGAATGAACTTCAAACGAGATTGTAAATGCTTCTGGTCTCTTAGAGCTTACTAAAAGAATTGAGAGGACTTGGAAATGTTTAAAAAGTCTATGTGTGAAAGGAAGTAAATGAGGTGTGAAATATATGTGAAAATATACACGTATGAAGATCTTATGTGTATATTTCAACACATCCACTAGTTCAAATAGTACAATGGCAGGTAGTATGTAAGAAGTGAGGACTCTAAGGAAGATTGACTGACATTTCATGATTTTAGAAAGGTTTGTGTGTGTGAAGTTAGATTTAGTTCGATTCTATATATATAATATATGTCGACACACAATTTAAAAGGTCCAAAGTAATATCTTAACGTGTGATATTGGTCTAGGAGATGAGAAATATACTTAGTAACTCCCAAATGATCTAGGAAAAATAATAGGACTAAGTTATTTCGGGTTTGGGTCGAATTGGTGAAATGGTGAAGGATAATAAATTCGAATGGGTCTTGTTTAAGTGCGATTTACTTTGCTCAATTTTCACATATCAATAGTTGATATCAAGAGGTGATATTCTACATCCTAGTATTTTGGTAGGAGAAGAATTAGAGGGTACAAAAAGTCGAATATGTTGTGTTTCAAAATTTGAAGAAAATGGGGCATTTTGGAGTGCATGTGGGTCGACTTGAATATGTGTTAATAAAAGGGATTGGGCTTGTGTTTGCTGTGGTGAACAGTGAACGGGAATGGGGAGTTGGGCTGAGTATTTTAAGTCCATTAGCTAGTGTTTTGTGTAAAATTTGATTCCGTGATTCGCGTGTGACCTCGTTTGGTAATTCACGTAATAACGCGTTTTGAGTTTTTATAACAAAATAAACAGTTAAATAATATAACTTTTCGTTAATAGAAGTAAAAATTTTAAATAATGGGCATTTACTGATAATTAATCAAAATTATACAAACGAAAAATTCCCATTTGTTAGAGAGATGACCAATAAAATTGACAACATGTTAAAGGTTTTCAATGATCGAGTATTGGGAGCACTCCCAAGTGACACCTTCAAGAACCCGAAACTAAACGTTAATTCTATCTCATCGGTTTCGTCTCCTAGTTCTTGTCCTCAATTTTAATCGGTCAATGCAATAAACACGTGTTTTAAACAAACTCAAATCTTTCAAAATGGCCAAAAAGATAATATACCAACTAATGTGTCGGTCAACCAAGCGATTGAAACACCGTCTAAACAAGAACCTAACTCAACCATTGACGATGAATTCAAAGATCTTTATCTTGAACGTTCGGTTCTTGATGTCTTAATAAATGCTCCTTACTACAATGCCATTTTGGAAAAATATAAGGAGAGACATGAGTTGGGTAAGAATGGGACCGCTTTTGTTCAAAACAAGTTGCCTAAGAAGTTAGATGATCTGGGTATATTTGTTCTACCTTGTAAGATAGGGAATTCTGAAGCTTTTGATACATTAGCGGATCTAGTATCAAGCATTAACTTACTTCCGTTGTCCCTTTACAGCGTCCTCAACTTAGGGAAATTAGAAGAGACGGAAGTGATAATTGGTTTAGCGGATGGAAGTGTAGCTTATCTAGTAGGGATAATAAAGGACATGCTAGTGCATATAGGGAAATTAACTATTTTGGCGGATTTTCATGTCCTTGATATGGTTAGTGACACTACATGCCCATTGTTAGTAGGAAGAGGATTCTTAGCTACCGCTAGTGCTATGATTGATTGTAAGATGTCTAAGATAGCGGTAGGGGAAGGCGATAGTAGGACTGTCTATGATGTCAAGAAACATGCTTATGACAATGATGAGGAACAAATACCTCATTAGGTAGCTATGGATAGTAAACCATCAAGATATGGCCCTTGGATTAATGGAGATTTCATTGGACCTCAATGCCCATTCTATTTAGAAGAGGAATTCATGAACAAAACACACTCTATAGAACAACTTTTGGCTAGGGACACCGAGGTGGACCCATTTGAGGATCCTTTAGTTTTTAGGAAGATGATTAAATTTCTAGGAGCCCTGCCAATTAACTTAGGAATGAATAAGTGGAAGAGTGAGAGTTCAGAACATAAGTGAAATTGGAATAGGCCACCAAAAGAAGGTGATGGATCATGGCACATTAAGATGACCATATATGATCCCGATGGAGAAAAGTTGGAAAAATTATACCGAACAAAACGTACTAATAGGAAACTAAAAGGAAAGTTTGATCCGAAAGATGTCCTCGATGAGGAACTTACTCACATAGGGTAAAAGGTCATGACTTTGAGTCTAGCTACAAGACTCGTAAATAAAGAAAAATACTTCTTGGGAGGCAACCCATGTTTTATTGTTTGTTTGTTTTTATTTTGTTTGATTTCATATATATGCTCCATCTTTATTTGTTTATCTTTCATTTATCGAATTGTTAGTGCAAACAGTCTCGTTGGGGAGACTGTTAGTGCAAGCAGTCTCATTTGTTTTGATTGATGACAAACATGTAACTTGATACATAACGTAAAATGTACAAGTTACTTGTAATCATATCTTGTCTCAACATACATCCAACACCTCTCGAGTCCTTGTATGATACAACACAGGTTCGTACATGTTTGTTATGTGGCATTATTATCAAACCCTTAACAAACCATTTAGAATGTTTAAAATACGGCTAGGTTATCAAGTATTCTAAAAAAGGATAACTATTCTACTTAGAACATTATTTCACATTTTGCATATACAAGTAATTTTACTTATACATCATGTTTCCTAAGATTAATAGGATAAGTACACTTTAGGTGTCAAACTAACATGATACAAATTGGTAAACATATATTAGTTAAGCTAGTATATACATAGGACATACATTTATACATTTACATTATTTACATTTTAATTCTTAAAATGGAAATATGTTCATGACATCATTGCATACATCATTTGGATATCTTTAGGATATCTTATAGATTTAGTAAATATTTTGGAAAGATCTTGAAGCATAAGATTAGATTGTGTAAGATCTTGGTTAGATATGGAAAGATCTTGAAAGATTTGAATATCTTGGAAAGATCTTGAAGCATAAGATTAGATTGTGTAAGATCTTGGTTAGAAATGGAAAGATCTTGAAAGATTTGAATATCTTGGAAAGATCTTGAAGCATAAGATTAGATTGTGTAAGATCTTGGTTAGATATGGAAAGATCTTGAAAGATTTGAAATATATTTTAGAAAGATCTTGAAGCAAAGGAGTTGACTTTGTTAGATTGTGTAAGATATGGAAAGATTTGTGAAGATCTTAGTTGTCATCCACTGGCGGAACCAAATGGTTCAATGGACGGACCCCAGGATTTGGGTCCGCCAAATCTGTGGCCTGTAGGAACAGTTTTCCTATAAATAGTAGCTCATTGTTTACCCATTGTTTCAACCACTAGAACACACATTCCCTCTACCATTTTCATACATTTAGATCAGTAGTAAAACATGTAGAATCATACATTAATCACCCTTTTTATAATGATCATAATGTTACTAACTTTCATTATGTTTTAAGCATACACTCGTAATGATCCTGTGAAGCAAGCTCAGAGATCACGAGTCACAAGCATAGCATACTTCCTGATCCACCAAGAAGGTTAGAAGATTTTGAAGTCATCATTCATCAAAGCATACCAACATATGAATATTCAAGGGCACTTGACATCCTCAATAATTGAAGACTTCTTATTCAAGAAGTTCATGTAGATTTCACATGCATATATGAAGATCCATCACAACAAGTTTAGGGAGCTTGTGATCTTCATCCATTGAAGGCTTCCGATCAATGAAAGTTCATATAGATTAGGCATTCATATCCAGTGGACATTTATGTCATGGATCATAGTTGTAAACATCATTGTATCACAATCTAAACACCAAACTAGATTAGGTGGTTTATGTGTTTGTGCCATAAAATACAAGGTTTCTATGTTGGGCCATAAAACATATCGGGAGTGGTTGTACCCTTGTAAAAGAACTCGACATCTAGCTTAGTGTCGAAAATTGTATAGGCGACGTCAGGTTGGTTCTACCTCGAACTAGAACCCGGTATTTAGATTTGTACCGGAAAAAGGGTAAGCGACGATTGTAAGGTTTTCTTCTCCGAGAAGGGAGCTTGTTGATCTAGTGAAGTAACTCTCGAGTTGGGTACTCGGGGAGTGGATTAGGGCGGAGAGGAGCTCCATGACCGAACCACTATAAATCATCGTGTTCGGTTTGCGCTTTCTTTTACGTATTGCTTCACTTTATGTTTGCATTATATGATTGATCCGTCGCAAAAGTGTATATAAATAATATCAGACGGATACGCGTGAATAAAGACAAATTAACCCTTTAGGAAAAAGGCTAACTTGTAAAAACTCACGTTTGTGATATGTGTGATACCAGGTAAGTGATTACCCGGGTCGTGTCCCAGCGAGGTGTGAATGGGCATTCGTTTGAGGTTTGGAATTAGAGTGACTGATGATTGGGATATGGAATTTTGATTTTTTAATTCTATTTAACAAATGAGAAACAATTCTCACAAGAAAATTAAGATTAACAAATTATATTAAAAACGCGAAACGGGAAATCTAAAACAGGATTAAAAAGTGAAATCTATAAAAATAAATCCTACAAGTGTAAAATTATTTTAGTTAAATCCTAAATAATAAAAGAAAATTTTAGAAAAAAGATTTATATTTTTTTGACTTTTATATTTTTTATTATGAATTAAAAACTGATTTAAAAAAGAAAAATAGATTAAAAATACTAATTGAACTTGGAAAATTATGAAAAATTCCAGGAAATTACTTAATGATAATTAGACCTATGAAAAATAAAAGTGGGCTAACTGCTTTTCTGAATAAGCAGTTAATAAGCAAACTGTGAAATAAGCTTTAAAAAGGAAAAGTGGGTTAAATAAAAAAGGGTGAAGGATCTAACTGGAAAAGACCCAAGGGCAGAGTTAATGTGTGTGTTGTGTGAGGCTTTGTGATGTGAATGACCAGGGTTCGAATCCCAGTCCTGACCTTTTTGCTTTTATTTTCTTTTTTTGATTTTTATTATGGAAACTGATTAAGCACAATGAGATAAGCAATTTTCACTACTAACACTTTTTATGAAAATCACAAATAAGCTCAGAATGAGCTTATGTTTTGCTGATCAGTGGGTTTAAAAAGAGAATAAGGCAAGCTTGGATCAAAATAAGCTATAAGCTATCAAATAAGCAAAATAGAAACTGAAATAAGCTTAATAACCAACAATAAACTAAATGACAACTAAATAAGCCATAAGTACCAATAAATAAGCACTGATAATCACAAATAAGCCAAAAAGAATGACTGATGCACAGGGCACTTTTTGGATTTCTAGGCACTTTCAAGCTTATATTTAAGCACTTAAATGATTACTAAACTCCATAAAAGTTTATGATTCTTAAAATTCACCTACTGAGGATCACTTAAAACCAAAACTCAGACCAAATAGAGCTTATTTAGGGCTTAAAAATAAGCTGAGAAAAGGGCTATTCAAAGCAAGTACATACTGATCTCTCAGTATGTGCTTGCTTGAATAGGGGACTTTTGAGCTTAATTTGAAGCTTCAATAAGCTATTCTAAGGGGCTGAAGTGTTGAATAAGCAAAGAACACCCAACAAACTACTGAGAAATCCAAAATTTAAGTTTAAACTAACACAATTAAGCACTTAAATTGAGCCTAGAAAAATTGTGCAGACCTGCATATGTGGATTCCTATGGTGCAGAGTTGTGCAGAGTTGTGCAGATGTGCACAAATCAACTGAGATTAAACCAACTCCTGTATATCCACTTTAACCACTAAAATAGGACTTACAAATGCCAAAAATTATACCTAAATAAGCTCAGCTTATTTAGAAGCTTACCAAGGCAGTTAAGCTTATGAAAACTCACCTACTGATGCAAACTCCTCAAAACATTCAAAGCAGCTTAAAACCTAGTGCAAACAACTTCTCTATCCTCAAATAAGCTCAACTAAACTACAACTTATGGCTAATGAACAGTTGTAACTCAATTTGACCCAGTTTGACTATTAAACCAAACACCTCTTTATGTTGACTGCATGAGTTTTAAAACTAGGAAACACCAAAATAACTTATACTCCTGACTGATTATTGACTGAATAACTTTATTAAGGTGATAAAAGCAGGTTACAAGTTGAAATAAGCACTGATTAAGCTAGTTACTATATTGAGCTTATTAGGACTATTTTGAGCTTATAAGTGAAAATGAGAGTTAAGCTGTTCCCAACTATCAAACTAACTTTAATCAACTTAAATAACATCCATGAGTACTTAGAAACAAAGAAATACACAAATAAGCACTTGTACAGTGATATAGAAAATAATGCAAAAATCTAGAAAATTGCTTACAACTTGATGGATATGAAACAGTGGAACTTAAGAACAGAACACAACTAGCTTGTCAATGACAAGCTAGAAAACCCAATTCAACTCTCCTGAACAGCTTATTCCACTAGAAGAGCTTATTGTGAGCTTCTTTGACTTTCATTGACTTTCTTGCTATTTCTTGAATATAACTGAGTTATCTTGGTTTAAACTCACAATAAGCTATATTAAGCTCACATGAGTTTATTCAAACAGAAAACAAGCTTATACAAACAACAATGAACTTAATTCGAATTCTCAGTACACATGGAAACTTGAAAATATGAGATTATCATTAACTTTTGGAAATTGCACAAAGATAAACCTTAAACAAACTTAAAGTAACTTGAATTAACAACTGGAAATCAAAATTTATAAAATTTAAACAATTAAAGTACAATACGAAAATGAAAAATTAACTACTGCCAATTAAGGCTACATTGAGTTCCTATTTATACTAAAATGTAGTGGGATTTGTCTTCTCATCATCTCTGATCAATTCTGCACCATTGGATGCCCTTGAATTCATCTTAGCCATTGAAACTGATTTTGGCGCCAAAAATGAGATAGTGGAGAAATCCACTATCTCTGATTGAGTGTGATAAGGAAGAAGCATTTAATGCTCCTTAGCTTGTTAGGTGAAGTGAGATAGGAGGAGGGGGTGGGTGTGTCCGGGATAAGGCGGTAGAGATTGGTGGTTTCTGGTATGGTTTTGGCGGGTTTGATGGTATAGAAGAAAGGTTTGACCAAGGGTCAAACGGTGGTTAACTAAGGGAAATAGGATAGGCCGGGTCATGGGTTATTGGTTGGGCTTGGGAATTTTGGGATTGGGCTTGGGTTTAGTTAAGGATTGGGTTGGGTTTATTTTTAGGATTGGGTTTGGTTGGTAACTGGGTTTAGTTATTTTGGCTGGGTTTAGTTATTTTGGGATAGAAATGGATTTAGGTTTAATCTTTGAGGACCAATGTTGTAATATTCTAAAAATCCAAGGACTATAGCTGCCAAAAATCAAAACTATTTCCAGGGACCATTTGTGTCATTTTGGGATTTTGGGGTTTGACTTTGACTCTGTCTTTGACTTTCGTCTTCACTTGATCAATTGTACAATTGTTGTCGAGTCGATCCAAAAATGCTCGATTTCACTCCGTTTTCAATCCTTCAGTACCTGAAACACATAAAACACAAACCAAGGATATCTGCAGTATAATTCAGTGTTTTAGGTCATTTTTGTGTCTTATATGGGTATAAAATGATGAGTATTTAGACACTCATCAATGATTGCTTGTGTTGTGATTAGTTGATAATACTTGTGTGACAACTTGTTTAGTATATGCTAGTCATAAACTATACTTAACATCTTTCATATTACAACAAGCTTAAATGGACATTTGATACAACAAGTTTTAAGTTTTTAAAACGAGAACGTATTCACCTCCCCTCTACGTTTTCACAATTGGTATCAGAGCCTCGTTGCTCTTATTTTCAAAACAAATGGTTTTTAAAATGGAGTACGATCCATGTATCCAATTACCATTAAAGCAGAATATAATATGAAAAATGTTTTTCTAAGTATACTTAGAAATTTTGTCGTTAAATATTACTTTGTATACAAGCATGAAGATGTCTTTGGAAATTCAAAAGAAAAGATTTCTTAAAAAAATCAAGTGTCAAATTGTGTTCTTAAAGCAAATTTACGAAAAATACGGTTTTGTAAGGAGTGTTTGGGATAATTATTAATTTAGTTGAAAAATCACCTACATAAATGTTTAGATAAGTCACATTAGTAGAAATAAAGTTAAATAAGTACATTGTAACTTTACTATCTAATCTAGCATGTCCCACACATTTTCTCTATGTCAAAATACGAGTTTTGTTGAATCTGGTACAGAGATCCATGGAACCTTACTTTTCAAAGGACGGAACCCTTAAAATGGTTCCTTGAAATCCGTCTGTATAGTATACAGTTTTTGTCCAACTTAAAAAATTCATAACTAATTAACCGTAAGTCCGTAGGAGTCGCGCCACCTATCATTTTAAAGGGAATTAAGTCTACTTTTATTTAAAAATAATCTCATGGCCTAAATCTAAATTGAAGTAGGTAAAACAAATCAAATGCTACAACCTGTCCAAAATATTAAGTTTCATTTTGACATAGTAACTTAAACTTTTGAGTCAGGCAATGTAAGTTGGTATCCTTTGAACATTGATAGGATTTCTTTTGAAACTAAAGAATGTGGTGATATTTATTTATATAAAGGAAACAAATCAAGCTTGGCATACATCGTCATATTTAAACGCAAAGTGACGAAAAATATATTTTCTTTATGCTATGCTACTTGTTTTAGTTATGTGCATACATGTTGTTTGCTTGTTGAATGTTGTAACTACATTTGTGTGTTTGTGATACATAAGTATCTTGCCATGATTTTCATTTTCTTGTTTGTCAATTTCTTGTTTATGCACAATAGGACATTTGCTAGATCTTGTGCACTAAGTTGATAAACTGTGTTTGTTTCACTTATAGACTTAGATATTTTTGTTTGCATATGTTATGTGAAAACCTTGCATAACTTACTTAGGAATAAGAACTAAGTGAAACTAGTTTAGTGTCTTGAAAAGTATTGTCTTGCACAAACCCTCACTTAAGTTCAAGTGTTAAAATGTGTAAACATGTAGTACCCTTGAAAATGATGATTGGTACATTTGATTCTAATCATGATGTTTAAAGTATTTGTCTTGTCATAGGATAGAAACTTATCTTTGAATGATCATGTGAACTAACCATGTCATGCAGGATGATAACATTTTGATGTTATCAAATTTTCCATGTTTAAGTCACTGTTTGGCTAAACATCCATTTTTAGTAAGTTCAAAATCCTCGGTTTGATCTTTGTGTTACCATGTGTTAGAATCTGTGATTTTGGTTTTAATCTATCACAACTAAGTAGTTACATATGTTTTAGGACAATTTTCAAGAATTGAACGGGTTTCGGGAATTTTGACATACTCTCTGTTAAGAAATTCCATCTGGCGGAATTGGCGGAACCAAAATTCGGGTTCCGTCTGTTGAAACTTTTGGCTCCGCCAAAATAAGTCCCACGGATTCCGCGAAACCAAAAACCGGGCTCCGCCTTTGTTAACGTTTGGTTCCGCCAGACAAACAGTTAGATTTTTCAAACTTTCGTTTAAATCCCGCACTCAAGATCACTCACTTTCATCACTAGGATTCTTTTCACTGATGTTCACTCATATTAGGATTAGGACATCTCACTTGCACCTATAGGATAATCATCTCTAACCATACTTTCAAATTTCATGATAATGCTCCAAGGTACCTTTCTCCAAAAAGGAAGGAACCCTGAAATTGGTTCCTTGCAATCCGTGGACCACTGAGTATTTGTGATCAGTACACATACTCAATGAATCTTCCTGTCCTTTACTCATCCATTAACTTGATTTGTAAATTGACATTTCCCTAACTAATTCAGACTCAATGTTGGCAAAAATATTATAGATCACAAGTTTTACTTATGACTATAGATATTGTCATGCATCCACATATGTTACCTTATTTGGTTAACATGTCATCCTTCAAGATGATTAAGATTTACATCAATTTATAACTCACACTTAAGTTATAGATGTATTATCGAGTCTTGCTATCATTGAATGCTATCAAATCTAAACAAAGTAGGATTGACAACTTAAGTATTTCATCCGAAATATTCAAGTAAATTTGACTTACAATCGTAGTCATTAAAAGTCACATCCGAAAGAATCAACACTCAAGTATTTTAACAACATATGTTGAAACACTTATCCTATCACCCAAGTACACTTGTACTTTCACCATCACCCCCATCACATTCACATCTGTGATATGTCTCAGGCCCTAAGTCTCAAATCACATCACCCACTAGTCGTACCAACCAAAGGATCACAAGAATTAGTCTTTGTTGTCCATGAAACCTAAGTACTCCCATAGCATAACAAACCCCTCAACTCCACAATCCTTACCATCATTTGAATCCATTGAGTGCATTGCTCAAAAAGCCCTTTGTCCAAACACTCGTATCAAATCAAGTGTGCGTTAAACAAATTCAACCATACTTTACCACCTATAGGATTAGAACCTTCACCATCAAATGAGCATGATGCTCACATTCAATGTTTATCATTGTTCACAAGGTTTAAGTAGTACAACTTTCACAAGTTATCAAAGTATTGGTAATACTTTGTAATCAAACTCTGCATAAGTTTCATTAAACCTTAAATCAACATTTTAACAACATATGTTAAAATGCAATCTCAAAGCCAACCTCATACAACTCAAGTAACAATGACTCTTGAGGAGTATACATAAGAAACTCAAGTGAATTCCTCTTGTTATCATCAAGTTTATTTAGGATAGGACTATCAAGTTCAAACACTTTGGATTCTTATCTTCATTTAGGAAAACATGATGTTTCAGAAAATGTTATGTCTGAGAAATCATGCGTTTAGTTTTTCATCTTGTTAAAAAGATAATATATATCCTATGCATCATTCTCTCCTTGCAACATGAATGGTTATGTTAAAAGAGATTTCATTACACCTCATCGGCTAAATGATCTTAAACAAACATCTACAAGTTCTATGAACTATCTTCCCCATTGAGCATGATAACATTATCCCAAGAGATAATCTTACTTGTTGAAAGTTACCATACGTATCTATTTCCTTTCAAGCGTACATCATAACCAAACCTTGCTCAAACCTTGTGCATATACACATCTCTGGAGCATACACAAGATCTATTAAAGTTGGTAACTTTATTTAGATTCTTGTTCCAAAGAACTTTCTTGAGAACGTTCTTAACATAGTTCATTATCACACACAAAACACATTTCTTGGTCTTAGATGATCAAATCACTTTCATACTTAAACTCAACTTAAAGGATGTCACCCTTTAGATCATTCAACCTTAGATTCCAAACACAAAGATTAAAATCTGTTGACACATATTTGTCAAATTCCCGTGTATAACATGACATCTTCATCACTTTAGCTTTAACAGATATAGTTGAGTCTCATTAGGTCAAGTATTAGTGAATTATCTTCTTATATACTTTGATAGGCAAAAATAGGAATCCCTATCTTTCAGACATGAGAATGACTACTGGAGAGTTTATTGCACTAGAAACTCAATTTAACCTAACGGTTAAATTGCTTCCAGCAGAGAAGTTGAGTATCACCCATAAAAAATGGTCGTGTTTAGCCTGAATTGAGCTCCGCTAGTAATAGTCTCATATTCATTCTCCAACTTGAAAATTTTGTATTCCTATACTTGCCTAAAGTAAGTATTAAAAGATGATATTTTATCTTGTCTTAGGAATATTAATCAAACAAGTTGTAGATGTGATTCTTCTTAGTATAATCACTTGCATTACATATACATGTGTTGATTACATGTTATTTGTTTGATATGATTTAGTATCTTGACATTATCATTATTTGATAGTCAAATGTGTAAACCTTAGAATGGTTTTGTCTGCATGCTTATATATGTTTCATGCTACTAGATGTTAACATGATGTGCATGATTCTTGTTATATGATATTTCACAAGATTAACATGGTTCTAGTTAACTCACGATATGTCATTTTTAATACATGGTATTAGATAGTTTTTGTCTTTAGTTGACATTCATTGAGCTTTTTTGTAGGATAGTCTAAAATGATGCATGCTCCAAAAATGTTAAAATAGTTTGCATGAATTTGTCGTCTCACTTCTTTTGTGACCTTGTCACACTATTTGATTGCCATGTGTGCACCTATAATACATCTAAGTGCTTTTGGTATAATAAACATTTAGAAGTCGTTCTATGGTGTTAATTAATGAGCAAGTATGCTTAAGTGACTAAGCATTACATCAAAACAATTTCACAATGTAGTATCTCACTCATGTCATGCTCTCTTGCAATATGATTATTTGTCTTGATGCTATTTGGTAGCTCCTTGTCTAGTTGTTGAATATTTGTATTTGTTTTTATAAGATGTTGTAACCTCTCGTGATTTTCCCTATGAATAGTAAATGCTAATAAATTATTAACGAATTATTACGTTATTTAATAACCGTTTACTACCGGTAACAATTTTTTTTTTGTTATTCATGCTATACTATTTTAAATCACAACGATATTTGTGATTCGCCATAGGAACGATGCTTACACACGAACCTTGATAGTCTAAAAATCGCGAAGTTACATAAAACAATTAACGTGATACGTTTCGTCATATAACCAAACTCGTTCATATGATTTTCCGAACTTACGAAAATAACCATAATCACTCACTAATGACATTGGGCCACGGCCCAATGCCCTCAGCAACCCAACACACCAAACGGACCCTTAGCATTATTATTATTTTCGTTCATTGGGCCTAGTCCACCAATCGAGCCCAAGACGCAAACCAAAGCCCACGAAACCAACCCAACTTATATAATCCTAACTACAAACTCGACGAGGACCGATCACTTTGGCCATTTTACGCAAAATCTAGCTTAACAACCATATAATTATTTTGCACGACTCAATTCTTCACCCAGCTGAGAATCGAGTGTGACAAACCATCTTTCAAAATTCGAACATTTGCCTAGTTAAAATCCATCCAAGCTTAGCCGATGACCAACGAGTTGATATTGTTCAACTTAACTCAAAATCACATTTTGCCTAGGGAGTTACTTTGTTCGACTTACAAACAACTCTACTCGAGCCACAAGCGATCTTGGACACGTTTTCTATATTGCCTCGACCCTTAAGAGTCACAAACGAGCCACACAAATGGTCTTGGTCACATTGCTAAAATTACTTGACCCCTTGGATCATACCAACGAACACAACCACAAAGACCAACATTAAAAATTCATTTGTCTCCTTCCCCTTGGTTCTTAGTGCCGACTAACACAACCAAATGCCACCATCATTTAGCCTACTTACACACTCAAAAATTTAATTATCAATGACTTCCCTGCTACACTCTTACACCCTCATCATACTTCATCATTTCACTCATTATAACACTCAACGTTTCACTCTTAAAATACCCTTAAACACTCGGTATTCACACAACACAAACAATTCTAACTCAAGAATATCTCTAAGTCTTTTTCAGTCCTAAGCTCGCCTAGCTTAGCATAAATTGGGAGGTTTTCGAGTCAAGCTAAGAGTCACATTTTACTCGACCCTAAATCTTTGAAGTACCGAGAATCGAGCTACACAATTCCTTTGGCCTAACTCAGTTTTGACTTTGTGATACGCCCCACCTTTTGAGGTGAAGTAAGCCATTTCCTTACTTTTTCAATTCCTTACGTTGGTTTATATTTGCATGTCACGTTCATTTTGTTTCGATATTTCGTAAACTTCCTTAACAACACATATGTTTTATTCGACATCCTAAATCTTTGCTATGTTATTTATCGAGAACAAAAATCATTCGAACGTTCTATAAACGTATCAAGCATAAAAATCACACGTTTACATGTCACATTGGCCACTTTCGAATTCTATAAAACACTTAGAAAAGTTTTGAGGCATTAAAACTATTTTCATAATGAGCCAAGTCACGTTAACTTTGGCTTTGTGTTTCACGAACTCGACATACAACATATACATTTTATAACTCGACTTGATAGTCGAGCTACCAAACTTACGGGTCACGTATTTCTTTCGACCCAGTAAACTTATCTTGAACCTTGTTAAACCCCAAAGCAATCGATCAAAAATCAGTCTTTCACAAAAACTAAATATTAGCGATGGGCTTATAAGCCCACTAAGCTACTTTTAAGCTTATCGTATAAGCTGGGTGTATAAGCTCACTTGTTATGTTTTTACAACAATAAAGTGAACCCATAATCAGGCCCAAACCCCCTCTAAACCCAATGGATCGAAAACCCATAATGGGCCATATCTTTAGCTCGTTAAAAGCCCATAAGCTCAAAAATAATCTCTCAAAAAAAATAAGCTGTTTACATAAGTTACAAAAGCTGTTTTAAACTTATTTATGAAATAAAAATAGTGAACTTTGATTTTTATAAAGTTTGGACTTGTTTTGCAAAAATTTGCTAACCGAAGGACCAAAACTGCCAAATTTGAAAACTTAAAGTAAAAACTGTATGAAAACTGTAAATTTAGGAACTTTTGAGTATAAAATGTAAATATTAAAAGTTTTAGATTTAAAATGTAATAAAACTTAACCGAGGACTAACGGTGCAAAGATTTTGCCGTTAGGGTATAAAAGTGTAACTTTGTAAAAAACCAAAGGTTATTTCTGATTTTATACTTGTAATGATATTTTACGAACCCAAAACCCGAAACAAATATGTTTAGTCCCACAAATCGACATTTAACGTCACGTTTTCTAATAATTATATACGTAGTTATATAACTTATAAATATACATATATATAACCACTTAACGAAATCGTTAAACGTAGAACCTAACTTATCATCAACCAACTTCGATTATCAACGACGATCTCTTTTGTCAACCAATATACTCCGACAAACGAGCACATACCCAAGAGTTATATATATATATATATATATATATATATATATATATATATATATATATATATATATATATATATATATATCGATCTCTATATATATTAGCAATACCTGACAACTAGGAAAAGCCACTTGGCAAAAAAAATGCCATTTGGCAAAAAAGAATGCCACTTGGCAAAAAAAAATGCCACTTGGCATAAAAAAATACCACCTGGCATTCAATCCACACTCTTTTCACACACATTGTTCCGGATTTCCCTAAACTCATTCAATATTACCGAAATTTGCTCAATCACATTTAAAACTTTACTAAAATCTCTCACAATTATTCAAATTCAAAACAAAAATCTTATCAATTAACACGGATTTAACTTCATAGTATCTCACAAATCTTCATAAAATTAAATCAAAACCAAGCAATCGGAGCAAATCAAACTCAGCAAGAAAAAGACGAGGTTTCACAAATCGGTTTGATTATCCTAATTCAAATCGATCTATAACCTAATCTTTATCTTTATAAACGGAATAATCTTCAAAGCGATACATGCCCAGGCGTTCGAATTAGGAAGATCATCATCTTGATTAAATCAACCAACTTCGATTTAAGGTAATTTTTATTTTTAATTTTTTGTTCCAATCAAACTGAATTAGATTAGCCGATCATTTTTTTTATGTATAATGAATTCGATATTAGTTTCTTATGCAATTATGTATTTTGATTATAGATTATGTTTTTGATAGAATGTGTTCAACAAAAAGACCATAAAATGTTTGATAATTTTTGTATACTAAATGTTTGATGAAAGTCCTCACTGGAATTTGAGATGTAAACATGTTGTTGTTTTTGAATTTAGTGTTTTATGTGATGAGATTGCTTAGAAATCTATAAGCTTAGCTATTTTATATGTAAATAGAGCAGACATTTGGTCCTTTGGAATCACAACTTGCTCATTGTCACAAACCTGTTCTCAAAGTATATCCACCAGTGAAAGTAATAGATATCAATTTTGTCATGTGACCATATGTTTACTTATATTTTTATTTGTACCGCTCCATTATTTGCAGTTTCAGCCGAGTCAAAACTTGGCTCTAAAAAGGAAGCTGAGAACAATGGTAAATTGGACCAAGCCTGGAATTTTCCAAACTTGGCAGTTGATTTGGCCCAGATGTTGGGTATTTTTGGTCTATTCTCTACAAATTTGAATTGCAGTTTGGAACCGAACACCAGCAGAAGGAACTGATATATCATGGCATGTAACTGTGGTTATAAGGGTTTCAAATATTGTGGTAACAGAAGGATCGAAAGAATGAGTCGCTCCAAAAAGCACTGCTATAGAAATAGTACGGATCCTCCATGTACAGGGTAAGACAGTATAAGATTCATCCAGTTATCTTTATCATCAAATATAAGTTCCATCAATTTCAGCTATATGATAATTTTACCTTAGGTGGGTCGAGATGATGGCTCCCGTGTTCTCAAAAGAAGCATGGCGGCGTGTGTGGTATATGATTCAGGTAACCACACATACTCAAAAACATAATTATTTTAGTAAAATTGTACTGTTCTTTCAAATACCATTCCGAACATTAGTTCCATTTCCACTACGGCTTTCAGTAGATATGAATTTTGAATTTGTTACAGAACGACTTGATTCATGCGTGGGCTTTGGACATGCAACTGGGGTATTGTGCACAGGGTAATCAAACTCAGTATATTGGGATTGTTGACTCTGAGTATGTGGTTCACTATGCTCTTCCTACACTCGGGGGTTCACAAAATAAGGTTCGTGTATCAACAGATTACTCTAATCATCGAACTTTTGAACCATTATACTTCAATATCTTGAGAATAATGCTAAAAAAGGACGCAAACTTTTGATATGAATGAGCGGGTTGGGATTAACTTATGGAAATGTAAATGCAAATGAACCGTCTTATTAGGAAATTATTTGTGTTGAAATCTGTATGTATTTGCATACGCAAGATGGTTTGAAAAGTCTATTTCACGTTTGTAAGATGATAGTTGACTAATGCACATGGGTTGATTTTGTAGCATGAGTATGAAAAACGGAATGATTGCTCATGTTGATCATGTGGATTTTATTAATGGTTATGAATTGTTTATGCAGACAAATAGTGAACCATCAAAAGAGCCTTCACAAGAGGCAGTTTCTAATGAATCCAACCACATTGACATAAGAACTAAGGTAAGTTATGCATCTTCTCTTGATATTATAAAGAGTAAAGACATTGACATTAATAATAATTGAATACATAAACTAATGATTTGTGTTGACTCGACATGTTAGATAGCATCTTACATGACATAATTTAAAATGATTGGGGACTTCAGCTCAATGTACTTCATCTAGAAGTTGTGTTTAATATGGTTTATTTAGTCATGTGATAAATGAATAAAAATATTTCTAACAATACTATAACTTCCTTTAAATAAAATATGCATATTATTTATTACTGTAACACAATAATTTAACATGCAACGAATACTTTTAACAGATTTTAAAATGTTACTGATCTTTCATCACCCTGTTTTTTAAGTTGCCTATATTTTGATGATTGATTTCTAAAGAACTGACAGTTTATAAAGACAAATGTTCTGACATCTGACCAACTTGAATGTCAACAAAATGTTAAATTCAACAATAAAGTACATGTACATGTACTTTTTCTTTATGATTATTTCGGACATGAGATTTTTTTTATTTTCAACATTATATTTTTTAACGTTGTCGTATCAACTATTTACCTACAAAGAACATGCGGATTGTTAGATTTTTGTCTTTTTTATAACATGTGTACATGGTATTTCTTTATCATAGATTACAAAGAACATGTGGATTGTTAAATTTTTGTCTTTTTATAACATGTGTACGTGCATTAACGATACGGATGTTCGAAAATGCATGCATATTCATAAACGACCCATCTATTTCATGTTGAGATTTAGGAAATTATATGAGTAGTGGTTTTCAACCGCCTTAACCATTACCCTTGTCTGCATTTTTTAACTTACCCATTAAATATAGCTTAATTTAACCCATTTAGAGGAAATTTATGCGTGAAAATGCATCAAATCTATCATCTATTTAACCTCCATTGGCATGTTTTTTATGACTTTGCAAAATGCACCTGTATGTTTCGATCATGAAGGGACAAAAACTATTTGTAAGTTTATATCATTATCGATTTAAATTCCACTAGATTTTTTAATCGGATGTTTAGCTCAGTTATAGTAGTCAAACCAACATCAATAGGAACCGGCACGTTTTGTGTTGTATACGTGCAACGTTGTGTGTATATCATGAGTTGAGATTTTGTTATTGGTACAGGTAACACATTATGGTTAAGGAAGTGGTAAAAGTTCACAAGAAAAGAAAATTATATATGCCATAGTCAAAGCATGGCAAGTGTTTGCAACCGGTATCAAGTATTCAAGTATAAGCTTTTACATACGTTTTTTTGTCTTAAGCTAAATTACAATATCTTTTTTACAGCATGCTTCCACTATCTATTGTATTAGTCGGGTTGGAGACAGGCCTTGGACAAGATGAAGGTATTTGATTATAACGTTCCTCATGGTCAATTTGATAATTTTCATCTCCCTATATATGCAGGTTCTTATGTTACTTTCTTTTGTATATTAGTTTGTAAATTTCATAGAAAATGACATCAAAGAATGTGCCCTTCAAATAAAAAAGTTGTTGGGGGTTATGCTTTATCTCTAATGGGTCAGTGTGTAAAATTAAAATAATAGCAAATGAGGAAACAGGCCAATTGGCTAGAATGTAATTCTTTTTGTATTTTTAATGGAAAAACATTCTCCTAAACCTTTTTATAAAAAATGTAACTTACTATTGAATTAATATCATCTTTGTTATCATATTCAACAAACCAATCATTTATAAACAGTTAATCTTTGGTGGAAAAATAGTTGATCAGGCCAACACAACCCAACCCACACCACATTTTTACCCATTTGGCGTGACACACCCAATATGCCCATTCTGCCACCTCTACTTTTCTGCTTCAAATTGCTGTAAATATGTTTTAAGTTGTTGGTCACAGGTAAAGCCTTTTGGGAAATGCGATTTTTATGACTGTAGCGCTTAAAGTCAAGAAACACATTTATGATCTATCATCATTATCATGAATAAGTTACTGACTCATGATATTTTAATATCTCAAAAAGGATACTGATTTAGGCTATCGACTATGCTATAAGCCTTTTCATTTTATCATTTATTGTTCGAAAAAAAAATCAGTACCTTTGACATAACTTTTTATCCTTTTGTATGTCTACTCATTCTTCTGTGAATTGATTGTCAGGTTCTTTGGCCTGCATGTGGTTGGCAGCCTGTTTCATTAATCGATCTGACTGGTGCCAATGTCAAAAAAGCATATAGAAAGGCAACTTTATGTATCCATCCTGATAAAGTGCAGCAAAAAGGAGCTACTCTTCAACAGGAATATGTTACTGAGAAGGTCTTTGATATACTTAAGGTACTTAATCAATCAACTTAACCTAACATAGTTAAAGATTAAAAATAAAGTGTACCACTTATATAAAGATACGATGTGTTTAATCTGAGTTTTGGATTTCCTGCTAATGATTACTTAGCAATCAGTTTCAGATAATTGTTTCATACTTGCTACAACAATACATTAAAGAGTTTCACAAAATACCAATTTACACTTTTTTAAAATCTAAATTGAGTGTTTTTTACTGCCACATCGCATGTGACATCTCTTTTTCTTACAAGAACATTCGTTTTGGTCATTTTATGTAAATTTGTCAACACTCAAGCAGCTAATCACCTTATTATTTTAAGTCTACAAGTTTATAACTGATTACCATATACTATTAATATGTTTACATCAATGCTTTCATTCTTTAAAGGCACATGCACATCCAAACACCCCCTTATGATGTAGTTTTTTTACTTTTCTCTTGGCATTCATGTTATTATATTTTAGATATATAAAACAAGTAGTGAAGTATTATGGTGGTTTTGTCATAATTTTGAGTTTGATATGTTAACAGGAGGCTTGGAATAAGTTCATTTCAGAGGAACTCTTTTAATTCCATCACCTTTCTACCAATAACTAATCACTACAAGAAATAACATTTTTCAGTGGAAAAAATGATGTGCACATACATTTTTACTAAGTGTTGCACATCTAAATCCCCTGCCTGGCTCACAAAGCTTATAATGCTAACTTCTTCACATGGGCTTGAATAACCTGAACCTTTTGAATAGAACTTTGCAGGCTATACGAATTACTAAGACTTTAGGCAACTTACAACACGTTTGACCATCCCCTTTAAGATGAATTTTTTCTGTTTCACCAATAAGACCCTTTATAGATAAAACACAGCCCAATCATCTCATTCGTAATTAAGTGGCTCAAAACAGCCATCTATTCAATACCCGACAACGGATTTAAGCAAATAAAAGAATACATCATTATGAGGAGATAATAAAATAATGAATGATTAGAGATAACTTGTGTATGTAACTAAACATGTGTAGACATGGAAGACGCTTTATACACCTAGAAGGTACTTTCAACATCTTTTTGATGTTATTTCATATTGCCATAGAAAAGGCATGTATGATAGGAATTCAAAGGTGAAAAGGACTATTTAAATTAAGATGCTTTTATTGTGATAGGTTGTATATCCATACCTGATCTATCATACCAGTCTTCTTGGAATATCTAACCAATAAGCCTTTTAAATTTTGAAGGAAAGCTAAATGATCCGGATTTTGGACGCGACACGTTACCCCAAAAAGTGTTGGTTTTCAATAGAGGTGGAAAAATAGGCGGGGGTGTATGGCTCAGGTAGCAGGTAACATTTCTGTACAAATCAAAATGGGGTGGGTCATGCGAGGTTACCCGCAAACGCTTTTCGAACACTTTTATTGGAATCTAATAAAATGTCGTTTCTGGATATAATTACAAAACCATATTGCGCAATGATTTTGAGAAGGGTGGAATTAATTTATCTGTAGGTATTTTGGTTTACTTTGTTATATAAATATGTTTAGCACGTATATTTGTTAAGCTTGAGACTGTTATATGACTTGCCAGATAAGAAAGATCGAGTGAGCCACCTAAATGTTGAAATCGCTAAATATTGTGCACAGTAAGTATACGTAATTTATATTTCTACATATATTCTGGATTGCATTTATTGTTTTGTTTTTAAGCTAGGTAATTTGTGTTTAAATCAGGTACAATGAAAACATAGCTAAAGAGCCAGGTCACGTGGATGTATTTCCAGCATCACGTATTCCGAAGAACTTGCACCACCTTGTTAAGACTGTTAGTCGCCCCAGCTCATTGGGGCCGAGAGGCAACTTTAGAGAAAAAGGCTTCCGGATTATAACAGAACCAAGCACTGTGTCTGCTGTATTGCAGTGGACATCTGATGATGAGGTTTACTTAAAATAAAAATGTTCTTGCTTCATTGATTTTGCAGCCAACCATGCATTCAATACATGAATGAAAAATTCAAAACGTAGTATATTGAACCACATAAACTTCAAACTTTTGGAATATAAACATCGGAAGCCATGTGTATTTCTTGTCTTACATGTTAGTAATTATGTCAGTTTTGTCATTTAGAGTAATAAAAATGAGCCATTGTAGATGATCAGGTGGTCCAGACTCAAATGACACATTTTTGTATGACCAAATTGGCATATGAATCTGTACATGCTCTAAAAAGCACATCACTAATTCATTAAAAAAATCCTCTTATCTTTATTTATATCCATGAAAAAGTATTCTTGCTAGCATTCTACCAGATAAATAGAACCAAAAATATGTTAGTGTTTTCCTACTCTAAATATCGTAAGTGAATGTAACTGTTTAGCTCGAAAAGTGTTTTTTGTGCATCAAGCCTTTTATGTTGTGCATCATAGACATGTGATATGAGTTAGTTACTCCAAATGTTCTGGTGTTTACATGTTCATTCTATGAATGGTGTGTGGATGTGGGAAAACCTTTTGACATTTTACCTGTTGTCTATGCATGCAGATAATGGGGTATAAATCATATGTTGATTATGCTTTGCATTCAAATATGGCTTCCTCACCTGATGTTGTATAATCCTTTTTAGTTGAGCTGAGTAACATTGTTTGTCCCAAGGCAGTTGAGGTACTAATCTTAAATAAAAGATGGCAAGTTGACCCATATACACCCCTACGACTCTGCTAACATATTATACAACTCTCGGAAATAATAATCCACACGTTTTGTGATTTAGCACTTAGGAAACAGATTATGTTATTATTCGGGTTAAAACTTACATTAATTTGAGTTTGTTTCTTTCAACCAACTACAAAAAAGGATAGACAAGCAACGTAGTCTCACAGGTGATATATGAACAACATGTATTACTATAACATATTTTTACTCTCAATCAGTGTTAGACAGGTAACATGTTTAAAATCAGTTGAAAAATACTTAAAGTTTTTTCCCCATATTACTTGACATTCTTAAGGTGAGTTGGCATGGTTTGGAAATCTAGAAATCCTAACAAGAATACGGTTGTATTGATAGTTTCGCAATTAGATAACATCAAGTAAGTAAAATTTTGTTACTCCTTTCATAAATGATTAATCTCTTATGCACTAACAGCTACAAAATATTTTTGTTTATCATGTATGATCAACGAAAATAAAGTTATTATTCAATGTTTCATGCTTGATTTACTAACACACTCAGCACATAAAGGGAAGGGAATCGAAAAGGATCGAAGCGAAGTGAGACGTCATACATAGCAAGCCAAGAAGAGGAGAAGTGAAGCGTTGCAAGCCACAACACGTGCCGAGGCAAGAAACGAAGTGAAGGCCAGCCAAGAAGCTAAATAAAGCAAGCAAAAAATGTGTATCAATCTAATTTCAACTTTAACTTGATAGTATCATGTACTGATTGTGTAGGGGACAGGTTTTTACATGATTTTAGAACAAAGCAATTAAGCAAGCCACATGGTCAAGTATATGGATTTTCATGAAGCTCTGCCGCCCATTCTGCAAATTTGTTTTTATACAATTCAACAAAACAATTTTAATTCTAATAATAAATTGATAAGAAACAGAATTACATTTAGATCATAATATTAACCAATTTATAAGCACTTTTCAGATTATAAGCAGTTTTTATCAACTTGATTAAGCTGTTGAAGCTTATAAAACTGTCGGAAATAATAATCCACACGTTTTGTGATTTTTGGACTTAAAATGCAGATTATATTACTATTCGGGTTAAAAGGGTAACATTTACATAAATATTTACTAAAGAGTCATTTTTATAACTTATGGGTAGAAATTGAATATACAGTAACCAGAAGCCATAAAATGTCACTTTCGATTAATTTGGACAAAAAATGTAAATACTTTCTAACTAAGGACTAACAGTGAAAAAGATTCACCGTTAGGGTTAAAAGTTGTCTCTTTGTTTTAAAATTGATCATGCTAACAATATACGAACATTACTGATAATTTAATATTGATAACAAATTTTTATGAAACAAAACTATAAATTTTTTTTGGTAAAAGGGTTACCCCAGTACAATAACAAACAAAATTAGATTTATATCATAATCTTAACCAAATTATATATATAAGTTAGAAGTGTTTAACTAGATATTACATGAAACTCGCCCGGCCTAGAGGCCGGGTCATGAAAGCTAGTATATATATATATATATATATATATATATATATTATATATATATATATATATATATATATATATATATATATATATATATATATATATATATATATATATATATATATATTATATATATATATATATACCCAAGAGTTATATATATATATATATAACTTTATTTTCTTAACTACAAACATTTAAACACGCATGTTTTAATGTTACAAATAAATTATCAATCGATAAAACCTTAAACGTTATGATTCGCGATACACCAAACTTAGACTATCAAACCGCTAAAACTTGCCATATACTATATAGGTCGTGTGTTGAAGCCGTTTCCTTTCATTGTTTGAGTTACGATACTACCACCACTACTGTACTACTAAGGTGAGTTCATAGCCCACTCTTAAACTTTTAAACCTTTTGTGGGGAGATACATGCTACAAACATGAACACAAACTTTTTGTATGCTATGACTGATGTTATTATTGCTTAAGTAGCCATTGTCAGAAGTCCCTCTATCATGAACCTTAATCACTTGCCAGTGAACGTAAATAGATGTGAATAGATCTATTTGGGACTGACAATCCCCGTTTGGGTCTGCTAGGATGAGCCACCCAAGCGCACTTTATTTAAACAAACTTATAGGTTATTGGCAAATACCTATCCCGAGGGCCTATATACTTACATCATTTTGATGCCTGTTAAACGTTGCGTGTCATGAGCTTAATGCAATAACAACTTGATTTTAACTTGTTTAATTGTAATTCGATGCAATTAACACTTATACTTTGTGTTCAACTATTAAACTTAAACCTATGAATATCACTCAACTTTTGTTGACTTTTAGCATGTTATCTCAAGTAACTAAAAGCTGGAACTCAAGGCACGGAGTGGGCACTAAACCCGGTACGGGTTCTAAATAAATGTTTTATCATTCAAGTCTAAATAAACATGTTAACTTTGAAACTTCTTTGTATTTCAAATGCTTGTATTTTGAATGATAAACTTAAAACGTCTCTTTTAAGTCGTTTTCTATGGTTATGACTACGATCCACTACGTAACACCCAATTAAGTCTTCCGCTGTTGATATCCAAAATTAGGGGGTGTTACAGATGTTATGATCATTATCACATCTTTTGTCATTAGCATGTTTGTAGGTTGATAACAAATTACTTGTTATCTCACTTTGTTATGCCTATTTTGCATAATTGTAATCCCTTTATTGCTACATAGATTAGTAATATGTTTATGGGACCCATTCACTTGCATATTGTTTTTAATAGGATTAAGTTTCAAAGGTTTGAAATTTGTGTTTCGTATCTTTCAATCGAGCTCTTTCCAAACCGCATTATTGCTTCCACTTTCCTAACAACATCACAGTATACCTCGTCAAGTGAAAAACACATCATGTGTTTGAAAAACCTCTTAAACGAGAAGCATTAAGTCTCCTTAGACTTTGACTAGGATTAGTGAAACCAAATCAGTAGTTATAAGTAAATAGACCTTAGCTTGAACCTTCGTTTGATCAAAAACGACAAAACATGACCAAATCATTTCTGGTCCCACGGTACCTTTCGATAAGACGGACGGAACCAAAGTTTTGGTTCCGCCCAATCCGCGGGTACCTGGTTCAGTTTTTAATCATTCAAAACAAAGAACCCTCTCATAACCGAGTCTAGGATTTTCTTTCACAACTTCATTATCTAGAACATCTTCATTGTCTAGAACACTATCATAGGATCTCATCCTTGTTTATCTTTGATACATATCAAGCACGTCATTGTCAGTGCAAACGATTTATCAAAATCGTCATTCTCAACACGTTTGTCTAACCAACACTCTCGCATCTTATGATGTCATCCTCATATAGATATCTAGTATTTCAAATTGTTGCATATGGAATTTTTATTCCTAAGTGATCATTATTTTCACTTCATCTTAACTCCATTCAAGCATATATTATGGTACATTACATCATCTTTGGTAGATGATAATGTCATAACCTCAACCGTCTTCAATACTCTTATAGCATTTGCTGTACATTAGAGTTTCTGAATTCATTGCATTCCATTACATCGTTCACTAATCATCAACCCCATGGATTAGCGAAAAACTTACTAGTAAACCAACACCAACATTAGCACCACTCACTTTAAGCATTTCAACTTCACTTCATGTCTTCTTTCTAGGCATTGTTTTGTAGGATTTTATCATATTATATTTCTGTGATTGTAATTCTTATTAGAAGATTACACATTATGACATGGTTTGCTAATTGATCATAAGTTTTCTGTCTTAAGTTGATTGTGATTATATCTTTGATTTATTGCATCATATATATACATCTTATTTTTCTTTGAGATGAAATATAGTGCACTAATCCTTTCATTGTAGGTTCATCATATACGCTCGATCGTATTTAGCATACTCATCATAGGATGAAGTTTGCATCGATTATTTTCCTTCTTTTATTGTAGGTGCTTCTTGACGTCCTCAAACCAGGAGGAATATCTATCAAGCACTCATATTACATCGTCTATACACTTGGTCGTATATGACAATTCTATCTTAAGACATAGCTTCTAGTGTACTAATTTTTGTTTTGTAGGTTCATCTTGATGCCCTAGAGCAAGGGGAGATTCCGTCAAGCAGTTATAGAATGCATCATATACACGCATTGTTCTACACTAACCTTTATTTTGTAGCATTTTTCATCCTTGCATCATATACGTTGGTACCCTAGCAACGGGGAGTATTGATCAAGGGGGAGCTACAGTCAAGGGGGAGCATGCACGCATTCTTAATTATTCTCATTCTTCGACACACCTTTGTGTTTCGACAAAAAGGAGGAGATAGTCCAACATAGCTTACCCTCGTGTATCATTGGCTATATGCATTTCAGTCATCATGCATTTTTCATATATTTTTGTTGCACAACACTAACCTTGATGTAGGTTAAGAGTCTTAATTTGATCCATGGATCCACTAACAACCTAGGGGATGCAACAACCATAGGAGAATGAAGTAATCTACTTAACTTCACTAGGGATGACGTAAGCTCGTCATTTCGGGGAGAAATGAAGTTAATTCCAAGGACACACCCTTTTTGTTTCGACAAAAGGGGGAGAAAGGTGTAAACGGAGAAAGTAATAGGGGACGCAAGTAACTTTTTACATTTTACTTTCTATCACGTTTACATATTTTGTCATCATCAAAAAGAGAGAGATTGTTAGTGCAAGCAGTTTCGTTGGGGAGACTGTTAGTGCAAGCAGTCTCGTTTGTTTTGATTGATGACAAACATGTAACTTGATACATAACGTAAAATGTACAAGTTACTTGTAATCATATCTTGTCTCAACATACATCCAACACCTCTCGAGTTCTCGTATGATACAACACAGGTTCGTACATGTTTGTTATGTGGCATTATGATTAAACCCTTAACAAACCATTTAGAATGTTTAAAATACGGCTAGGTCATTAAGTATTTTAAAAAAGGATAACCATTCTACTTAGAACCTTATTTCACATTTTGCATATACAAGTAATTTTACTTGTACATCATGTTTCCTAAGATTAATAGGATAAGTACACTTTAGGTGTCAAACTAACATGATACAAATTGGTAAACATATATTAGTTAAGCTAGTATATACATAGGACATACATTTATACATTTACATTATTTACATTTTAATTCTTAAAATGGAAATATGTTCATGACATCATTGCATACATCATTTGGATATCTTTAGGATATCTTATAGATTTAGTAAATATTTTGGAAAGATCTTGAAGCATAAGATTAGATTGTGTAAGATCTTGGTTAGATATGGAAAGATCTTGAAAGATTTGAATATCTTGGAAAGATCTTGAAGCATAAGATTAGATTGTGTAAGATCTTGGTTAGATATGGAAAGATCTTGAAAGATTTAAATATCTTGGAAAAATCTTGAAGCATAAGATTAGATTGTGTAAGATCTTGGTTAGATGTGGAAAGATCTTAAAAGATTTGAAATATATTTTAGAAAGATCTTGAAGCAAAGGAGTTGACTTTGTTAGATTGTGTAAGATATGGAAAGATTTGTGAAGATCTTAGTTGTCATCCACTGGCGGAACCAAATGGTTCAATGGACGGACCCCAGGATTTGGGTCCGCCAAATCCGTGGCCTGTAGGAACAGTTTTCCTATAAATAGTAGCTCATTGTTTACCCATTGTTTCAACCACTAGAACACACATTCCCTCTACCATTTGCATACATTTAGATCATTAGTAAAACATGTAGAATCATACATTAATCGCCCTTTTCATAATGATCATAATGTTACTAACTTTCATTATGTTGTAAGCATACACTCGTAATGATCATGTGAAGCAAGCTCAGAGATCATGAGTCACAAGCATAGCATACTTCCTGATCCACCAAGAAGGTTAGAAGATCTTGAAGTCATCATTCATCAAAGCATACCAACATATGAAGATTCAAGGGCACTTGACATCCTCAATGATTGAAGACTTCTTATTCAAGAAGTTCATGTAGATTTCACATGCATATATGAAGATCCATCACAACAAGTTTAGGGAGCTTGTGATCTTCATCCATTGAAGGCTTCCGATCAATGAAAGTTCATATAGATTAGGCATTCATATCCAGTGGACATTTATGTCATGGATCATAGTTGTAAACATCATTGCATCACAATCTAAACACCAAACTAGATTAGGTGGTTTATGTGTTTGTGCCATAAAACACAAGGTTTCTATGTTGGGCCATAAAACATATCGGGAGTGGTTGTACCCTTGTAAAAGAACTCGACTTCTAGCTTAGTGTTGAAAATTGTATAGGCGACGTGAGGTTGGTTCTACCTCAAACTAGAACCCGGTATTTAGCTTTGTACCAAAAAAAGTAAGCGACGACTGTAAGGTTTTCTCCGCCGAGAAGGGAGCTTGTTGATCTAGTGAAGTAACTCTCGAGTTGGGTACTCGGGGAGTGGAGTAGGGCGGAGAGGAGCTCTGTGACCGAACGACTATAAATCATCGTGTTCGGTTTGCGCTTTCTTTTACTTATTGCTTCACTTTATGTTTGCATTATATGATTGCTTGTGTTGTGATTAGTTGATAATACTTGTGTGACAACTTGTTTAGTATATGCTAGTCATAAACTATACTTAACATCTTTCATATTACAACAAGCTTAAATGGACATTTGATACAACAAGTTTTAAGTTTTTAAAACGGGAACGTATTCACCCCCTCCCTCTACGTTTTCACACGAATAATTTGTGAAAATGATTTATTTTGTTTTTAACCTCGTCTTAATCACATATAAAGGTATTTTACAAAATGATAAGTGTAGGGAAGATCACATTGGTTTTAAAAGAACGGATTCGAACATGAAAGTTAACAATTATTGATTTAGCATATATATTTGTGTGTTTGTTAGAGTCAAATGCTTGTATCGAGTCACAATGAGTGTTCTGCAGTTTTCCAGGTTTTATTAATCAGATTTTTCCAGAAACAAAACGCAAAAATACTGTCAGGTCATACCTGACGGCGTTAGGGTCTATAACCTGACGACGTCAAGCAATGTAGCAGCACAGTTTTTCAGGATTTTGTTTTTCTGTTGGAACTTAATTTTTGCAAATTTTCAGTATTTTAAATTTCAAGGAATCTATAGACATTTTTTTTGCAAGCATTATATCTTCCATTGCTTTCTATGAATTAGTTTTTATTATATATAGTGTTTATCGCCGATTTTACGCGAGGTTTTGTGTTTGTTTTTCTTAGTGAATTACAGGTTATATTGGACAAGAAGATAAAGATGAAGTACGATGAGCGTTATTTGAAGTTTATTTTCTTGGAGGAGGATTTAACCATGTTTTCACGTCATCCATGCCGAGCAAATCAGGAGAGTATTAGTTTCTTTCATCTATTTTATTTTTCCGTTATCATAACTTTGATACTTTTCAGAGCCTTGGGGTCAATTTTCAATTTAAGTGTAGGGAGGGTAAAATGGGATACCTTATAAACTATAACTTCGCTTATGAGTGTACCAGTAGTATATAGATTCGATAATTAAACCAAATTTAAATTTAAGATTGTTAGGGCAATTTTGAGACGCTTATAAGACTAAAGTTTCACTCCTACATGTTGTAAAAAAATTTAAATTTGGTGCCAAAATGTGTAATAAAACTAAAAGAAATACTTGTTAGGGCAATTTTGGCACCAAATTTAAATTTTTTTACAACATGTAGGAGTGAAACTTTAGTCTTATAAGCGTCTCATAGATAGGAAATATATAGCTAGCACAAAAACTCTTCCACTCAAAAAAAATTCTCCCCCAAAAATGTGAGGTTCGCCTTTAGATCTTTAGGAAAAAGTATTTACCTTTAATGCTTATGAGTGTACCAGTAGTATATAGATTCTAGAACTGGCGTTTGTGATGCATCCCGAGATCGCTAGTGAGACTACATTTGTGTAGTTAGGATTTACTAAATGATAAGAGGCATTAGGATAACCCTTGTTTTTAACCTGTTTTATAATTACTTGACCAATGAGCCAGGTTGCTTGACCAATAAAGTCAAATAATTTTTCAACACCTTTGCGATGTACTCACTTTTAGTACACGATACCTCTAGTACACCCCTCAGAGCCTATTTTTTTTGCGGTTCTCGTGATGTTTCGGTGGACTCCGAAATATTAATGAAGAGCATTGCTTACAATCCACCCCCAAATATACAACCAAATCGTCTTATCCTTCCTTGTATGTACTCATCTTTAGTGCATCATTTACAACATTTATTTTAAACCCTTTGTTAATTATCTAATTGGTTACATAGTTGCCAAGTCGAGTCATATCTTGTAAATACAGTTTTGGGACGATTGAGACTCATGGGTAAAGTACTAGTTTGTTATGGAGTAATGGGGAATTCTTACCCATATATGCGTTAATATTTAAGGTACTCCACGTGTTTTGATTTTCTTAATTCGGGTCATTAGTTAGTTATATGTAAAGTATATAAAAATTCCAGTGTAGGGAGGTTGCAAGATCCCTTTGATGTATTATTTTTGATTGTAGGGCAAGAGTGTATAATATATATATATATATATATATATATATATATATATATATATATATATATATATATATATATATATATATATATATATTATATATATATATATAAAGGAAAAAAAATTCAAAAAAAAAAAATCAAAAAAGAAAAAAAAAATATAAAAAGACAAGAGAAAAAACATACGGACTACCATCCCGTCTTTCATTTTTTTTAAGTCAAAATAGTGTCTTGAAAAAAATATAAAAAGGGTTGGTAGTTAGCGAGTCGAGTCGAGTCTTGGCTTAGCAGCGCCTCTTTGTACATGTAATTAATTAAGATGATTGACTTGCCACCAGTAAATTTCTCTTTATCCAATAAAATCGTGTTTTCCATACCCTTACACCTAACGTTACAACCCTTTAAAAGACCTCTTTGATAGTTTATCCTAGGTGCTTACGCCAAAGTGGTGGAAGTTTGATCCGTTCTCAAGCCTATGGTAATTTGACCGGATCTACACACACTCCTTGTGTTAGATGTATACTTTGAATGATGTCTAGTCTAGCACGCAGAATTTACTAGCTAGCACTTAGAAGATTTGTTTGTTTGTGTTTTGTATTAACGAATCAACAATGAATGAACAAGGAACACAATATACTTCAACTTCAACGATTCAATATTATTAATAAATAATACGAGTGATCTCCTATCACTAGGGTTTACAACCTTGAATCTTAACAAAACAATCGTACCTAAACTTTAACCTAGGCAATCCTTTTATAGACTAAGGATTCCTTTACAAGATAACTATCAACCTAATCGTATAAGATATACACAATATCTTTTCTATAATTATCTTACACAAAAATATAAACCGTACTAACTTCTTCATACAAACAGTACGAACTGCTTATGTCTTCAAAACTCTTCAGCAGTACTAACTTTCTTTTCAACCGTACTAACTGCTATAGCTTAATTTCCTAACAATCCTCCCCTAAACTTATGATTTCTATCCAAATCACTAAGTTTCTCTGAATTAAGCTTCTTCTTCTCAATGGGGAAAATTCTTTCAAACATCTATCACATCAGTCACTTTAGTCTTTGACTTTTCTTTGCTGTGCAAGGTTGAAAATCTTTGTAACTAACAAATCTGCCATATCAGAGTCTTCTTCAACCTTGAGTCTTCCTTGTAACATAGCCATTAACATAAATGATCTGAGTGGATAGTCCTTTTCCACCAACATATAGATTTCTATCCCATATGGAGTAGAAACTCTATGTACTCCACATGATTCAAAAAAATACCAATACACATCTTTAACTTGTGTTTCAAACCTTCACATTGACTCTCCACTATTAGGTTCATAGATTCTCTTCAACTGAACCCATAATTCTTTGTCTTTGTCTTCAATAGGATCTTTATCTCTGAATCTTTCTTTTACTAAGCTCCATAGTTGATTAAGATCTTCTTTGTCAAATCCTCTGAGTAAATCTTCAAACAACTTGTACCTTTCAGAAATATCACCAAATCTGATTATCTTCCATCCTTTCATTCTTCCATCAGTGAAAACTTCCTAGTCAATGATTGGATATTTTACTTGTAAAGGTTTGATATATGAAGATTCTGGAACAATCATCATCATGCTCTTGATCTTCGCATTGGTTAATTCTTCTTCTTCAGACTTTTGTTTCTTTGCAGCATCAGATTCAAGAACCTCTGGTTTTCTTTTCTTTTTCCTTGTCATGTCCTCTCTGATTGGAGTATTCAGTCTTGCATATGTTTCAAAGAATTTCCTTTCAATCTCAGCATCTGTCCATCCAGTAAAGTCACTCATCTTGTAATTAGCTTGATTCTTCAAATAGTGCTTCATGAAATTGAGTTTTTCCTTCCTGGTAGGCAACTTTGTCTTGTAACCTGACTTTTGCCTTTCTCTGATTCTGTGCATTAAGTCACTCCAAGTAGCTTCTCTGTTTGTCTTCAAGATAAATTCTTTGAGCTCCTCTGACTTTTCTTCTTCATTTAACTCCTGATCATTAAGAATCATCACAGCATGAGCTTTTATAATACAATAAGAATCCAACAAGTATTGAAGTTGCTCATTGAACTCTTCTTGATTAAAATCTTCAGTTCTTGTTCTATCCATGAAACCAGCTATGTTCCTTTCATCATCAGCAGCCATTTTCCTTGCTAATTCCTCATCTTGAGCTATCTGAGCTTTCTTAGCTTTTTCATCAGCCAAATCTTTTTCTATCATTTTCCTTGCTACCTCTGCATCAAAGTCTATCTGAACTTGAGTTTTTGGTTTTGTTGTCTTGAGTCTTTCAAGTTCTTGAGCTGCTTCCTCTTCCTCTTCCTCTTATGTCATAGCCTTTTTACCTTTGTCTGCTCTTTTTCTTTCATAAACTAGCTCAGCTGAAGTGTCAACAGTTGGAACTGACTCATACTTTGTCTCAGCAGTTGGAACTTCAGCAGTTGGAACTTTTTCAGCTTCTTGGATATCAGTCTGAACTGCTTCATGTGTCTGTTTTTCTTTTTCCATATCTACATTACCAGAACCCATATCAAAGGTCCCAGGATCGAAACCTGGCTCTGATACCACTTGACCGGATCTACACACACTCCTTGTGTTAGATGTATACTTTGAATGATGTCTAGTCTAGCACGCGGAATTTATTAGCTAACACTTAGAAGATTTGTTTGTTTGTGTTTTGTATTAACGAATCAACAATGAATGAACAAGGAACACAATATACTTCAACTTCAACGATTCAATATTATTAATAAATAATACGAGTGATCTCCTATCACTAGGGTTTACAACCTTGAATCTTAACAAAACAATCGTACCTAAACTTTAACCTAGACAATCCTTTTATAGACTAAGGATTCCTTTACAAGATAACTATCAACCTAATCGTATAAGATATACATAATATCTTTTCTATAATTATCTTAAACAAAATTATAAATGTGACAAACGGTAATTTTTCACTGATATTATAATAATAAATGTCTATTTATTATTACCTAACTGCTAGATTAAATATTTATGTGTTTACATAAAGATTACGGGAGACAAACCCGCACACTGTAGCGTACAGTAACTCACCAAAACTAATTGATTTTATCAGAAAAAGTAGAATTTTCACTCTCAGACAGTTACAGACACAAACATTACAAAAACAATAGGTTATCTCGTTTTCCCGAAAAACGACACCACACGCGTTCCGACACTGCGACGGGATGGCTTAGGTCTAGTAACTTAATACTGGGATTTAATAAACACGGGGTTCGTTTAATCCCCCTCGAGCGTTACGAAATCAAAAGCATCCCACACCTCGCTCTTATTTTAACCATTCACCTTTTAAATTTATATGCACACACTTTAAATTAATACCCAAGACAAAATTTATATTACAAATAATTTAAATAAAAACTCCACACTTTTGCTTTCTCCCTACCCACTCTCTCTATTTCGCTGCTACAATCCAACCTCACAACTGCCATGGCAGGTCGACACCATCACATGCCATAAGACTCCAAATGGTCCTAACAACTCAGGCGAGATTCCCTCTTCTTTGTCAAGACTCGAAGTCACATGTGAGCTGACGAGGCTATGATGATGCGATACCTCTTTTGAGCTACAAATCCAACTGACGATCGGATGGATGAGGGGCAACCCTCCCTCGAACCAAGTCTTTATAATCCCACCTATTCATTGGCTGCAACCCACCACTCAATCACAAACAACACCAAATATTCAAGAGAAAGAGAAGCTGTGGTGGAGTTGCTAGCCGATTCGGGTTCAAGCTTTCCTTGGTTTTCGCCTTAATTCCCCTCAGATCGACCTCCCCTTCTTTGTTGTAAGGTTTTTGATTTGTCTCATGTTCTTGTTATTGAATTAATTAATGAATGTTGGTTGTGGTGTGATTTATAAATAACTTTTGAAACTAGTAACATAAATTAAAAACTTGTATTGGCTCATAATCTTGAAGTCTTGTCGTTGGATAGATTAGTCTTGGATTGGTTTGAGTTACTCGCAATAAGCTACTGTGACTAATTTATGGTACTCGAAGTGTTTGTGAAAATGCCAAGTCGAAATCGATTAGAGTTAAGTCCTCGAAATCTTGTCTTTTTCCGTGTTAAGCCTACCTAGTAACTCCTCCTTTGGCAAACTTTTTGTAAACTAAGTGTCGACTGCGCTTATAGTTAGAGTTCGGTTTTGACTTACGCTCGATTTGTGTTGTTGTTTTGATAAATACCACCCCAACAGGGTGTTTGTTGCTCGGTTAAAAAGAGTTCCCAAAGGCTTTCTAAATGAATACACCATTTTTCGAAATGGGGAGTCAAGCCTCCCTGAAACCATGTCACTCGTACCGGTTTTAAACATCATGAGTCGTGTTCTATTTGAGTCCAAAATTTGGTCAAGACTTGCGTTAAAACTAGCTCTAGTTTCTTAAAAGGAGGTACTGGAATTTGTTTTGTCAATACTAACCTCATTTTCTCACCTTGGGCCAATCCATGGCCAAACGTATTCTATATTTTTTTTAGCCTTTGCGTTGACAGAACAAGAACCACAAGTCATGGTTTATTTTGTATGTTCATTAAGTTGGGTTTTGGCTGGGCCGTAGCCCACCACAAGGGCCTAACACATTTCAGTTTTTCCTTTCCTTTCCATAAGCAATCTGAGTATGATATCAAAGTGTAAAACCTATTAATTACTTATAGCCCACTCGAGTCAAATAAATTGGGCCACAGCCCACTCCCGACACGAGATCGTGTTACGTATACTCGCTTCAAATATAAAGCCGTCGTCACAAATCGCTTAACTAATAAAACGTGACAATTTTATATTTTAACTTCACGATCTATTTTAAATAGATACGCTACTAAACATGTTTGCTACACCCAATTATATATTTAGACAACGCCACATTTTTATACATAAACTCGTTCGTTAACTTGAATATATATGAATAAAATTGATGTGTTTTATCAACGCTTTTAATAAATTTAAAATGACTTTTTGTAAACCTTATAACTTATTAACACAAAGATTTATTATTTTCAAAAGCAATTCTTTTATAGTAAACAACTCATATATACATACATTCATCCTATATGTCGTTCACGTCGACATTCAATAGTTATTATCCTTCGTGCGTAGTTTTCGATCTTTGTCAACTTAAGGAATCACTATTCCTATTCTGTTGTACGTTTGTACACTCCGATGAGCCAATAACTTCAATTATTAAAAACTTGGTCTTCATTTAAATGCTGCCACACCAGCAACAATAACATAAACTCACTAAAACTTTTGAACTTAAGTCTTAAACTTAGTCTGTGAACTAAAGCAACCTTACTAATCTAGGTCGCGTGTCGGTGCTGCACTCTGCCTGACTACTTTGTGAAGCTGTTCCCGTCTCTCAACTCAATCTAGCAACTACCTATATATATTAGGTTGTGCTGATCAGGCACCGTTGAACTTGTACCCTCGATATCGTTGTGTTTAGCTCTTGATGCCAGTTGTGACCATTGTGATATTTTGCGTTGCTCCAAGCTATAAGGTGAGTTCATGGCCCCCTACTTTTACTGATTTTTAAACTGTTTCTGGGGGAGAATACATGCTCGTTTTAACTAAATGACTGTTTATTTGAAATTTGCGAACTGTTTACTCAATATCTGACTGTTGAGCTGAATTATTTGAATTGGTTATTTGAAAGCGATATGTGATTGACTGATATGTAACCCCACTCTATTTAAACTTGTTTTACAATCGGGGTGAGAAACATGCAAAACTATTTTATTTACCAACACTGTTATTACCAAACTATTACGCGGATTAGCCTAAGCACTATTATGTCCCAATTTGCCCAAACTCATGAACCGTCAATTCCTGCTGGGAAGCGCGAATGTTATAAATAGATCTATTGGGAGTAACGTCCCCGTTCAGGTTGACCAGATAGGCAAACGAACGTATACCATGTCGAAACACAAGTGTCTGGGATAAACACTTGCCGGGCCTTTATATTTAACATGCTTCTAGAGCATGCACACTGTTATAGCTTCGGTTACATGAACTTAGAGCTAGCGTAATAACTATTTTATTTTGGGTTGCATACCCTACACTTGGTCCACATTACAAACTTTACTTGAAGGTAAACACTATTTTCAGGACATTGTGAGCAACACAATGATCACAAAACTCTTATGGAACTCACAGTATTTTTACTGCTTTATCATAAACCTATGAACTCACCAACCTCGTGTTGACACTTTTTAGCATGTATTTTCAGGTTTAAGGCGATAATCTAATTGTGAAGGCTTTTGGCATGGCATGGCATGGTCATAGAAGACTCTGATATATTCGGGACCACTTGAAATCTTTTATGGGCTTATATTTCCGCACCATACTATTTTTTTTAAATGTTGTAAACAAATCACTTTGGAATATGAAATATATTTTAAATGGTTGACATAAAACCATTCTTTATACTTTGTGTTGTGATATCAATTTAGTAGCACCCCAGTGACATGTATGCTTCAGCTGGACCCGATTTTGGGGGTGTTACAGATTGGCATCAGAGCCTAGGTTATAGAGAACTTGGTATTTTTCAAACCTAGACTATAACCACTTTTACAAAAACAAAACCCTATGACCGCCACATGCCTGCCTGCCGAGCTGATGCCTCACTTGTGATTTTTATTGCTAGTATAATTGATGAGATGTGCACACTATTATTGGATAGGTATATCCATCTACTTTTACTATCTACTATAAGTATCTTCGACATACTTATACGCACGCATCACACTCGTCGTAGCATTACGCCTTTTCTCTACGCAATCTCATCAATCGTCCTCGAGTGTGGACATCCGCCTTAATTTTTTTTAGCAACCTTTAAAAGTAAGGGATATATTACTGGTGTAACTAAGCTAACTATTCCAAAATTTATTGAACCTCGGTGGAATATAGACTGATCACCTATATTCGACCAGGGACAGTGGGACATAGCCTGATCACCTATGTCCGACTCAGAGGTAAATTTTGCAATACTCAGAGTAGTTATACTAGGAGTTATGTCCAGATTGATTTTCTACTTGATTTCTGAAAGTCTCAAAATTTCTGTGTGTGTACAAAATCCTTGCCTAACATGAACATTCACTTCTACACACAACACACTGGCATCACAACACTTCATAAACCGTAATACACCGGCACCACTATACTCCTCCATTTGTACGGAATTTCTATTTGTCGCCGTTTGACGATCGGGCTAGTTAGACCCGATTGGCACCGTTTGAAACCGAGTTACTTAGTGGTAACCCCTTAGGAGCGTTATAAGCCGTCCTAGCTTACTGGAACGTTGGATTTGATTTTTGGCCACATTGGATTTGATTTCGGCTACATTTTGATCCGATATCGACTATACATTGGATTGTTTTGATTTTGTGATTTTAGACGTCATCCAGATTTGGATTCATTATTCGGCCTTGTTTTGATATGGCCTTGTCGCAGTCACTTCTACCCTGAGCCTTGTGCTCAATTGACATTGCTCGATCGAAGTTGTTCATTCAATATTGTACCTTCGCTTTAAGTACTATGTACGTTACTGATTCAACCGACTGATTGCTGGTAGCAATCAACACCTTCCCTCAGAGTTGTACTCTGAACTCGTTGAACTCTCCATTCGGCAGAGATCCTACGGCCGACAGAAACCTTAAGACCCTAAGAAATAGCCTGAACCGCGTTCCTTGGGACAATCACCTAAAATTTTCTCTCGTCTCTCAGGAATATCAGTTATTTTTGCTACCCTTTCATAAGATAATAAACCATGTCGTTAATATCATACAAACTGATTTCTCGCGGTCACCCTGCAAATGTTTTACTCCTACTTTATGAAATCAAAATTTCGACCCTACAACTATTTTGTAAACAACGAATGGTTCTCGTTCTATGAACTGTTCTACAAATCGTTTCACAAGTTATTTCATAACCCTATTTGTTGACTTGCTACTATATCACAAACTAAACTGCAGATTGCTGTTATTTTGTAAATAATAAATTACCTCCCATTACTCTATAAACTGTTTTAACAAATCGTTTTCTAAACTCTTTTGCAATCACCCGGTGGACTATCCAGCCACCTGGAAAACGTTTATATTACTACCCCTTGGTACTGTTAAAGTAAATTGAATACTTAGGTTTATGAAATCTGTAGTTATATCTTTCTAAAACACTCACTTGGATGCGTGAAATTTTTCTGCCCAAACTTTATCAAACTTTGTTAAGGAACGTCAAACGCCAACTTTTGTGGAAATTATCCCATCCACACCCTGACTAAGAACCGTTTTATGAAATTTTGAATTTTTTTGAAACCATGTCACCCTAAGTATCTACTGATCTCTAACAAAGGAATGTGTATTAACTGTAAAGTTATTTTGGTCAAATTCATATAAAGACTTACTCAAATAAAGTTTTCAAACAAGAACTTTATCCAACCCTATGACGGGAATAGTCATCTCAAGAACCTTGTAGTTTAGAACGAACAATTCACATCTCAACTGTCAAAGTTCAATAAATTCTCAAAAAGGTCTCAAATCCATATGGGAACGTGAAAACAAAGCCAAGCGTAAATGCCCTCAATTTTCTCAACTCCATTGGGTAACTCTAAGTGAAAACCGAGGACGGTTTTCCTTCTAAGGCGGGAAGGATGTGACAAACGGTAATTTTTCACTGATATTATAATAATAAATGTCTATTTATTATTACCTAACTGCTAGATTAAATATTTATGTGTTTACATAAAGATTACGGGAGACAAACCCGCACACTGTAGCGTACAGTAACTCACTAAAACTAATTGATTTTATCAGAAAAAGTAGAATTTTCACTCTCAGACAGTTACAGACACAAACATTACAAAAATGATAGGTTATCTCGTTTTCCCGAAAAACGACACCACACGCGTTCCGACACCGCGACGGGATGGCTTAGGTCTAGTAACTTAATACTGGGATTTAATAAACACGGGGTTCGTTTAATCCCCCTCGAGCGTTACGAAATCAAAAGCGTCCCACACCTCGCTCTTATTTTAACCATTCACCTTTTAAATTTATATGCACATACTTTAAATTAATACCCAAGACAAAATTTATATTACAAATAATTTAAATAAAAACTCCACACTTTTTCTTTCTCCCTACCCACTCTCTATTTCGCTGCTACAATCCAACATCACAACTGCCATGGCAGGTCGACACCATCACATGCCATAAGACTCCAAATGGTCCTAATAACTCAGGCGAGATTCCCTCTTCTTTGTCAAGACTCGAAGTCACATGTGAGCTGATGAGGCTATGATGATGCGATACCTCTTTTGAGCTACAAATCCAACTGACGATCGGATGGATGAGGGGCAACCCTCCCTCGAACCAAGTCTTTATAATCCCACCTATTCATTGGCTGCAACCCACCACTCAATCACAAACAACACCAAATATTCAAGAGAAAGAGAAGCTGTAGTGGAGTTGCTAGCCGATTCGGGTTCAAGCTTTCCTTGGTTTTCGCCTTAATTCCCCTCAGATCGACCTCCCCTTCTTTGTTGTAAGGTTTTCGATTTGTCTCATGTTCTTGTTATTGAATTAATTAATGAATGTTGGTTGTGGTGTGATTTATAAATAACTTTTGAAACTAGTAACATAAATTAAAAACTTGTATTGGCTCATAATCTTGAAGTCTTGTCGTTGGATAGATTAGTCTTGGATTGGTTTGAGTTACTCGCAATAAGCTACTGTGAATTTATGGTACTCAAAGTGTTTGTGAAAATGCCAAGTCGAAATCGATTAGAGTTAAGTCCTCGAAATCTTGTCTTTTTCCGTGTTAAGCCTACCTAGTAACTCCTCCTTTGGCAAACTTTTTGTAAACTAATTTTGTAAACTAAGTGTCGACCGCGCTTATAGTTAGAGTTCGGTTTTGACTTACGCTCGATTTGTGTTGTTGTTTTGATAAATACCACCCCAACAGGGTGTTTGTTGCTCGGTTAAAAAGAGTTCCCAAAGGCTTTCTAAATATATACACCATTTTTCGAAATGGGGAGTCAAGCCCCCCTGAAACCATGTCACTCGTACCGGTTTTAAACATCATGAGTCGTGTTCTATTTGAGTCCAAAATTTGGTCAAGACTTGCGTTAAAACTAGCTCTAGTTTCTTAAAAGGAGGTACTGGAATTTGTTTTGTCAATACTAACCTCATTTTCTCACCTTGGGCCAATCCATGGCCAAACGTATTCTATATTTTTTTTAGCCTTTGCGTTGACAGAACAAGAACCACAAGTCATGGTTTATTTTGTATGTTCATTAAGTTGGGTTTTGGCTGGGCCGTAGCCCACCACAAGGGCCTAACACATTTCAGTTTTTCCTTTCCTTTCCATAAGCAATCTGAGTATGATATCAAAGTGTAAAACCTATTAATTACTTATAGCCCACTCGAGTCAAATAAATTGGGCCACAGCCCACTCCCGACACGAGATCGTGTTACGTATACTCGCTTCAAATATAAAGCCGTCGTCACAAATCGCTTAACTAATAAAACGTGACAATTTTATATTTTAACTTCACGATCTATTTTAAATAGATACGCTACTAAACATGTTTGCTACACCCAATTATATATTTAGACAACGCCACATTTTTATACATAAACTCGTTCGTTAACTTGAATATATATGAATAAAATTGATGTGTTTTATCAACGCTTTTAATAAATTTAAAATGACTTTTTGTAAACCTTATAACTTATTAACACAAAGATTTATTATTTTCAAAAGCAATTCTTTTATAGTAAACAACTCATATATACATACATTCATCCTATATGTCGTTCACGTCGACATTCAATAGTTATTATCCTTCGTGCGTAGTTTCCGATCTTTGTCAACTTAAGGAATCACTATTCCTATTCTGTTGTACGTTTGTACACTCCGATGAGCCAATAACTTCAATTATTAAAAACTTGGTCTTCATTTAAATGCTGCCACACCAGCAACAATAACATAAACTCACTAAAACTTTTGAACTTAAGTCTTAAACTTAGTCTGTGAACTAAAGCAACCTTACTAATCTAGGTCGCGTGTCGGTGCTGCACTCTGCCTGACTACTTTGTGAAGCTGTTCCCGTCTCTCAACTCAATCTAGCAACTACCTATATATATTAGGTTGTGCTGATCAGGCACCGTTGAACTTGTACCCTCGATATCGTTGTGTTTAGCTCTTGATGCCAGTTGTGACCATTTTGATATTTTGCGTTGCTCCAAGCTATAAGGTGAGTTCATGGCCCCCTACTTTTACTGATTTTTAAACTGTTTCTGGGGGAGAATACATGCTCGTTTTAACTAAATGACTGTTTATTTGAAATTTGCGAACTGTTTACTCAATATCTGACTGTTGAGCTGAATTATTTGAATTGGTTATTTGAAAGCGATATGTGATTGACTGATATGTAACCCCACTCTATTTAAACTTGTTTTACAATCGGGGTGAGAAACATGCAAAACTATTTTATGGACCAACACTGTTATTACCAAACTATTACGCGGATTAGCCTAAGCACTATTATGTCCCAATTTGCCCAAACTCATGAACCGTCAATTCCTGCTGGGAAGCGCGAATGTTATAAATAGATCTATTGGGAGTAACGTCCCCGTTCGGGTTGACCAGATAGGCAAACGAACGTATACCATGTCGAAACACAAGTGTCTGGGATAAACACTTGCCGGGCCTTTATATTTAACATGCTTCTAGAGCATGCACACTGTTATAGCTTCGGTTACATGAACTTAGAGCTAGCGTAATAACTATTTTATTTTGGGTTGCATACCCTACACTTGGTCCACATTACAAACTTTACTTGAAGGTAAACACTATTTTTAGGATATTGTGAGCAACACAATGATCACAAAACTCTTATGGAACTCACAGTATTTTTACTGCTTTATCATAAACCTATGAACTCACCAACCTCGTGTTGACACTTTTTAGCATGTATTTTCAGGTTTAAGGCGATAATCTAATTGTGAAGGCTTTTGGCATGGCATGGCATGGTCATAGAAGACTCTGATATATTCGGGACCACTTGAAATCTTTTATGGGCTTATAATTCCGCACCATACTTGATGCGTGGGTTTTGCAACCTTACAACAGGTTTTACCTCTCGAGGGATCTCAAGAGGCTTACAACCCCACCAGGCAGTGTACCTGACCGATGTAGTATAGTGTAGTGGTAAGTACGGGGGATTGATCGTTCTCCACAGGGAATAGTGTTCGTTAGGTGTGAAAGGCTACTCTAATTAGGTCTAAGGGTTGAGGAAGATTCTTTTTTATGTTTTTATATTTTATAAAAGCAAGTAAAATCTCGGGTTTTGAAGGAGTGGGCGGAATTAGTTGCTAGTCAACTAACCCAAATTACTACAAATGCGAATAAAATAAAATAACAAAAATGAAAAGTGGTGAGAAACTTATGTGTAGAGAAATGTGTTTACTTAGATTTCCTTACTCCCTAACTATCTTTTACCGGTTAATTAGTGTGTATTAGTCGCGTGGATGACGGGTGTATTCCTTAATACCATTCGTGGGGTGGCGTACTTACTTCCCCAAACTCTACAAGCTCCTACTTCACTCCTATGTCGAGCCGGCTAGGAAGCTCCTAACATGGGATCACTAGAATTCGCTTGTGCATTAAATACAACCATAAAAACCTTTAGTACGCGTTCGGTTCATGTTTCTTAAGACGTTCAAGCAAGTTACCGAATAGGAAGTTAGCCAGTTTTCTTAAGCCTAACATAGATAAACAATCATCCAATATAACTAACAACACACCAACAACCAATAATCAATAGCTAGGTTTCATTAGATCTAAGCAAACACAAGATAAAATTAGCCTAACATGTTAAACAAAAGACAAGCATAAGATAGAATCAAACAACACATAGACATATTGAATGATTAATTGATAACTTATCTTTCAATGAAACATGGAAGATCTCAAGGCAAAAAGCCCTGAAAAAGTAGCTAAAATCGTCTTAGGGTTTTATCCCAAAATTCTACACACTAAGCTCTCCCTAATGACAAAAAATTAGAAAACTATATATAGACTTTGACATCTGACGGCGTCACCTTATGCATTGTGACGCCGTCACCTCGCCGCTTTTAGGGTTCCCGGATGACCATCTTGACGCCGTCCCTCTTTAGCTCTTCAAAAATCCATTCTGGCTTATCAAGGCTTGACGCCGTCGGATCCTGAACGTGACGCCGTCCCCTTATGATTTAAGCCGTGACGCCCTTGATTTAGTTAAAGCGTGACGCCGTCAGAATTCTCATGCAAACTCACTGGCCCGTCATGAGTAAATTTCACATCCAACTTTTCTTGCCAAGGCATGACGCCGTCCCATGTTAATTGTGACGCCGTCAAGAGTAACTTTTAGCCGATTCTTGAGACTTTGCCGTTTTCTTCACTTTAATGCTCCAAAAACGTCCAAAATGCCTCCTTTTCCAGATTTCTCCTCAAAAGTACCTAAAATGACAAAAGGAACGATTTAGGGCAATATTTGATCAAATAAATACGATTTCGGGCTTAAATGACCCCTTAAAAGCGGTACACTTTTCGCCTCATCAAATACCCTTACACTTGAGATTTGCTTGTCCTCAAGCAAATGCGCTTTTATTCTAATCAAAATACAAGTTAGGGGTCATTTAATGCAAACATAAAAGTAATTACAACAAATATTCGTTCCACTTCAATCATAATAAGCACGGAGATTACATACTAGCACCTCACAAGTAGTGTTTAGATACTCACATCTCTCAAGTGTCATCAAAATAAATCTCATAAATGAAAACGGAAAATATCTCTCACTACCTGTCATAGCAAATAGATTACCATAGGCTTGGGAAAGGATCGAAAACCTCCTCCACTAGGCGTAAGCACCTAAGATAAACTATCAAAGAGGGCTTTTAAATGGGTTATAACGTTAGGTGTAGGGAAAAGGAAAACACGGTTTTGTTGGATAAAGGATATTTTACTGGTGGCGAGTTAAAGATCTTGATCAATTACATGTACTATACAACGTTGCTAAGCCAAGACTAGACTCGATCTTAAGCTAATGAAAGAAAATAACAAAACATAAACATAAAATAAACATAAAATGAAACGGGATGGTAGTCCGTATGTTTTTTCTATTTTTCTTCTCTTTTTTTTTTTTTTTTTTTTTTTTTTTTTTTTTTTTTTTTTTTTTTTTGCATACACTTTTACCCTACCATCCAAAATAATACATCATATGGGCGTTGCATCCCCTTACACTTGAACTTTTACATAACTTTACAAATAACTATTCTAATGACTCGAATTAAGATAATTGAAAAAACTTGGAGTACTTTTAAAACATTTAGCACATATGGGGGTAATAAATGATGTTCTTCCCCATTACTCCATTACACTAGTACTTTACCCACGAGTCCCAATCGTCCCAAAACAATATGTACAAGGATATGACTCGACTTAGCAACCATGTAATCAACTAGATAATTAACTTGGGTTTAAACAAATGTTGTAACAATAATGCACTAAAAATGAGTGCATACAAGGTAGGCTAAGGCGATTTGGGTGTACATTTTAGTGGGGTGTAACAAATTCTTCCTTTAAGTAAAATGCTTAAAGGTCGAAACGAAAAGATAGGCTCTGAGGGGTGTACTAGGGGTATCGTGTACTAAAAATGAGTACAACGCAAAGGGTGTGGGAGAATTACTTGACCAATGTAGCCAATGTAATTATAACAAAAACACAGGTGTAAAACATGGGTTAATCCTAATGCCTCTTATCATGTAGTAAATCTAACTACACGAATGTAGTCTCACTTGTGGCCTTGGAATGGTCCTAACGCAAGTTCTAGAATCTAAGTGCTACCGGTACTCACATCATAGCATAAATGCTTTTCCTACCAATTCTAGGGGCGAACCTCACATATTTGGGGGTGGAAAATTTTTTAGTGGTACGGTTTTTGTGCTAGTCATATAACTCCTATCCGTGAGACGCTCATTAAGATCAAAGTTTCACTCCTATATGTTGTAAAAATTTTTTTTAAATTTGGCACTAAAATTACCTTAACAAGTATTTCTCTCAGTTTTATTACACATCTACCATCAAACAAACAAAAATCAAGCGCAATTGTATTCTCAAAAATCGTACTTTTACCCTCCCCTTACACTTAAGATGAACATTGTCCCCAATGTTCAAATAACAAGATGTAAAAGCATAAAGTAAAAGAATGAAATCAAATACTCCCCTGATTCGCTCGTTGGATAATGAAATTACACGGTTAAATCTTCCTCCAAAGAGAATGTTGAAGCTCCATGACTAATGCATCGCCATAAGCTTGATTCAAAACATTTCCTTGTCCAAAATAACCTGTTGAACCTGAGAAAACAAACACGAAAACCTGCATAACATCGGCGGGATAAAATCTATATATAAGGATATAATGCTTGTGGAATGATAACTTTGCAGATTCCTGGAGATTATAAGTTGGAGATTTTAATAAAAACTTTTTATGAAAACAAAATTTTCAAAAATTTCTGGAAATTAAATCTGACGCCGTCAGGTTATAACCCCTGACGCCGTCAGAAATGACCTGACAAAAATTTTCATTTTAAGTTTCCGGAAAATTTCTGGAAAAAACCTTTACCTTACTTCCTGGAAATTCTGCAAAACATCATTATGACTCGATACAAGCATTTGACTCAAACAAATACGAATATGTATGCTAACTTATTATTATTATGATTCATGTTCATTTGTGTTCTAATAAACCGATTTAGATTTCCCTTACACTTATCTTTTGCAAAATACCTTTATATGTAGTTAAGACGAAGTTAAAAACAACATAAAGCATTTTCACAAAGTACTTTTGAACATGAATCAATACTAATAAAAATTAAACACACATACGGAAAATAAAATCAAACAAGCAAATAAATAAACACACAAAGCAAATAAAACAAATAAAGCTTGGGTTGCCTCCCAAGAAGCGCCTTTCTTTATTAACGAGTCTTGTAGCTAGACTCAAAGTCACGTACATTACGTGACTCCATCATCGGTCACGGTTCCTAGGCCATTCTCCTTCCCGGTTTTATATTCCGGTCCTAATTTCAAACAATCCTTGTAGAAACCGAATATCCTTTCCATAACATAGTCTACTCCTTTACTTCTATCCTTATCATTCCTATAGTAGACCGCTTGTTTAAGCTCCTTCTCAACATTTGACAAGTTTTGGAATTGTTCTATCTTATATGGCATTTGGTAGCTTACTTCATCGGTCTCATCCTTAAATCTAACTATCCCTAAGGAAGGTTCATAAGTCATTCTAGAGACCTCAACAAATGGTTTTCCAAAAACCACTTGAGTTAAGGATGCATCGACTATTGGGCGGATATCTTCAACAATTACAAAGTCGGTGACATAGGTGAAGTTTCCTACATAAACCGGTAATCCCTTAACTCTGCCCGTGAAGTTACTCATCCAACCCTTGTCAGGGAACATCCTATACCCAAGCTGATTTTTCATTATCAAGTTGTAGTGGGCTCTAGTCATGATGTTTATGGGTGATCTAAGGTCGATATAAGCTTTCCACACATGTAGATGCCCTATGTTGCTTGGTATGTTGAGATTAGAAGGGTCGCCTATTTCTATGATTGGTCTACCTAGGAAGTATGGTGTCTCGGGATCATCGAATAAGTTTGTATGATATGCACGCTCTTCCTTAGTGGGTAGCCTATTGGAGTAGTCCTCATCATCATCTACTTCTTCAATCTCACTTGTCCTAACTTCCTTATCAACCTCGACTTTCCTATCCTCATCCTTTGGTTCACTTTCTTCCATGCTCCTATCGATTGGTTTAATAGTGACAACGTTGACGAAGTGGACATGTTTGGATGAAGAAGGGTCTTTGACTTGGGGTCCGCTATTTGTGTTCCTAGCGTCCTTATGTGGAGGTGATAACACTTGGTTATGGAGGGCTTTCAACAAGTTGTCAATTTTATTGGTCATCTCAGTTTGTTGTTGATTGAATTCGGTCTCGAATCTAGCTATCCGAGCTTCTTGAGATGCCATAAATTGAGACATCAATCCTTCAAAGTTATTGGTACTACCATTGCCGGAAGGATTGTTGTTGAAAGTACGGTTCGAGTTGGAACCGCTTGATTGGAAACGATTAGGTGGGTTGGAAGAATTGATTTGTTGTGAGTTTTGGTTTTGTTTCCACCTAAGGTTCGGGTGATTTTTCCATGAGGGGTTGTATGAATCACCATAATGGTTTGGCTCGGGCTTGAAAGTGTACCACTTGTCTCCCGCTCCGTCGGTACGCGAGGATGCGTAGTCCACAAAAGCTTGTTCGGGGAGTTCCATGCAATCACGAGTGTCGTGGGGACCACTACATAATTCACATGAAGAAGTGATTTTGTTCACTCGGCTTGAAGGTTTAGGAGCCTCGTAGGATTTCATGAGAAACTTGACTTGGTCTTCAAGTTCTATGATCCTACGGTCGGAAGTGCTTGAATTGTTCAAAGGCAAAGATATTGCCTTGACCGTTTTATTCAAATCACGGGGATCACTCCAACTTTCGTTGTCATAAAGAGCAAGATCCTCTAGGAGAGCCCATGATTGTTCCGCACTTAGATCACGTAGCTTGCCACCGGCCGATTGGTCAATGGTTTGCCTTGTGGAAAGATTGATATGGTCATAGAAGATTTGGACTTGGAGCCAAAGTTCTATGCCATGGTGAGGGACTTTTTGGAGTAAGTCCTTGAATCGAGTCCATGCCTCGTAGAGAGTTTCGCCTTGACGTTGTTGGAACATCAAGATATCATTCCTTAGCTTGGTAGTTCTTCCCGGTGGGAAAAACTGAGCAAGGAAACGAGTGGTGAGATCATCCCAAGAGGTGATGGATCCTGCGGGTTGACGTTCTAGCCACTGACTAGCTTGGTCCCGCAGAGAGAATTGGAAGAGACGCAATCGGGTCGTCTCTCGAGTGGCAACATCAAGGTCTATAGAATCAACGATTTTAAGAAAGTCCTTGAGATGTTGATTAGGATCTTCAGAACGAAGTCCATGGAATGCGCATCCGCTTTGCACCAACCGGATGGTGTCGGATCGCAAGGGTGTGATATTGGCTCCTTGAGTGAGCTCAATGGTGTTTCGATAGCCGTGGTGGCTAGGACGGGAATACTCTCCTAAAGTACGGGCTCTAGGAGGTGGTGGTGGTTGTTGTGGTGGTGGGTTGTGTGGGTTAAGGATATTACCATCTTCCATGATGTCGGACGGTAATGGTTACGAACAAAGACACGAAGAAAATAGATAGACTAAAGAAAACCTAGAAAAATAAAATAAAAATTTCACTAGAAAGGAATCTAGTGAGTAGACCTAATAGAAATAAAAATTCAACCTAAACAATAACTATTCCCCGGCAACGGCGCCAAAAACTTGATGCGTGGGTTTTGCAACCTTACAACAGGTTTTACCTCTCGAGGGATCTCAAGAGGCTTACAACCCCACCAGGCAGTGTACCTGACCGATGTAGTATAGTGTAGTGGTAAGTACGGGGGATTGATCGTTCTCCACAGGGAATAGTGTTCGTTAGGTGTGAAAGGCTACTCTAATTAGGTCTAAGGGTTGAGGAAGATTCTTTTTTATGTTTTTATATTTTATAAAAGCAAGTAAAATCTCGGGTTTTGAAGGAGTGGGCGGAATTAGTTGCTAGTCAACTAACCCAAATTACTACAAATGCGAATAAAATAAAATAACAAAAATGAAAAGTGGTGAGAAACTTATGTGTAGAGAAATGTGTTTACTTAGATTTCCTTACTCCCTAACTATCTTTTACCGGTTAATTAGTGTGTATTAGTCGCGTGGATGACGGGTGTATTCCTTAATACCATTCGTGGGGTGGCGTACTTACTTCCCCAAACTCTACAAGCTCCTACTTCACTCCTATGTCGAGCCGGCTAGGAAGCTCCTAACATGGGATCACTAGAATTCGCTTGTGCATTAAATACAACCATAAAAACCTTTAGTACGCGTTTGGTTCATGTTTCTTAAGACGTTCAAGCAAGTTACCGAATAGGAAGTTAGCCAGTTTTCTTAAGCCTAACATAGATAAACAATCATCCAATACAACTAACAACACACCAACAACCAATAATCAATAGCTAGGTTTCATTAGATCTAAGCAAACACAAGATAAAATTAGCCTAACATGTTAAACAAAAGACAAGCATAAGATAGAATCAAACAACACATAGACATATTGAATGATTAATTGATAACTTATCTTTCAATGAAACATGGAAGATCTCAAGGCAAAAAGCCCTGAAAAAGTAGCTAAAATCGTCTTAGGGTTTTATCCCAAAATTCCACACACTAAGCTCTCCCTAATGACAAAAAATTAGAAAACTATATATAGACTTTGACATCTGACGGCGTCACCTTATGCATTGTGACGCCGTCACCTCGCCGCTTTTAGGGTTCCCGGATGACCATCTTGACGCCGTCCCTCTTTAGCTCTTCAAAAATCCATTCTGGCTTATCAAGGCTTGACGCCGTCGGATCCTGAACGTGACGCCGTCCCCTTATGATTTAAGCCGTGACGCCCTTGATTTAGTTAAAGCGTGACGCCGTCAGAATTCTCATGCAAACTCACTGGCCCGTCATGAGTAAATTTCACATCCAACTTTTCTTGCCAAGGCATGACGCCGTCCCATGTTAATTGTGACGCCGTCAAGAGTAACTTTTAGCCGATTCTTGAGACTTTGCCGTTTTCTTCACTTTAATGCTCCAAAAACGTCCAAAATGCCTCCTTTTCCAGATTTCTCCTCAAAAGTACCTAAAATGACAAAAGGAACGATTTAGGGCAATATTTGATCAAATAAATACGATTTCGGGCTTAAATGACCCCTTAAAAGCGGTACACTTTTCGCCTCATAATTCCGCACAATACTATTTTTTTTAAATGTTGTAAACAAATCACTTTGGAATATGAAATATATTTTAAATGGTTGACATAAAACCATTCTTTATACTTTGTGTTGTGATATCAATTTAGTAGCACCCCAGTGACATGTATGCTTCCGCTGGACCCGATTTTGGGGGTGTTACAATAAACCATACTAACTTCTTCATACAAACAGTACGAACTGCTTATGTCTTTAAAACTCTTCAGCAATACTAACTTTCTTTTCAACCGTACTAACTGCTATAGCTTAATTTCCTAACATAATCTATGTGCTATGACAGGTAGAGAGTGTTATATTTTCCCGTTTCCATATATTATATAACTTTATACACCCGATAGATATGAGAATCCAAACACTTTGTGAGAGGTGCTAGTATGTAATTTTCGTGCTTATTTTGAGTAACGTGGAACGATCATGTGTTGCAATTACTTTTATGTTAATGTTAAATGACCCCTAACTTGTAAATTGATTAGGATAAAAGCATATTTTCTGGAGGACAAGCAAATTCCAAGTGTAGGGATATTTGATAAGGATTTATTTGATACATTTTAAGGGGTCACTTAAGCCCAAAATCGTATTTATATGATAAAATATTGCCTCAAATCATTTTTTTTTTTTTTTTTTTTTTTTTTTTTTTTTTTTTTTTTTTTTTTTTTTTTTTTTTGCATTTTGGGTACTTGGGACGAGAAATCTGGAAATCGGCTCTTTTTGGACGTATTTGGACGGAAAAGTGAAGAAAACGACGACGCCGCAAAAAACCTGTCAGACCTGGAGATCTGACGGCGTCACAAGCTACAACGTGACGCCGTTACTTGTTAATTATGTTGGAATTTTAGCTCAAGTTTAACAAGAGACGTCTCAGTCAAATTTTGGAGATGCATAACCTGACAGCGTCAAGTGTTAACTGAAGAAGAGAGTCACGTGTAAATTTAACAAGAGACATCTTAGACACTTTTACAAAGTGACGGCGTCAGGACCTACAATGTGACGCCGTCAGAACGGCGACTTGCACAAGACGAAATCCTAATTATGGCGAGCTGACGGCGTCAGGACCCATAAGCTGACGCCGTCAGAGTTGATTTCCTATATATATTTTCCTTTTTTTTTTCATTGTAAAGTGTGACATCTTTGGGTAACAACTTAGCTAGGGTTTTGGACGAATTTTAGCAGCTTTGTAAGGGTTTCTCAACCCTTGAACTTCATGTTTCAATAAAGATAAGTTATCCCTTTAATCATTCGTTATGTCTATGTATCGTTTGATTATGTGTTTATCTTTTCTTTACTCTATCATGCTAGCTTAAATTTACTTGTGTTTGCTTAGATCTAGTGAAACCTAGTTGTTGATTATTGATTTGTCATCTATTGTTTAGTTGATTGTTTCGCGTTAGGCTAAGAAAACTGGCCGATCTCTTATATGTAACTGGCTTGAACGTCTTAGAAACGCAATCGTAGAGTGCGCTATTGGTTTTTCTCGTTGTATTTATTGCATGAATTACGGCTTGTAGATCCTAGGAAACTTAATAGACTTTAAGGTTTTTAGGGGAGACTAAGATTCATAGAGTTGGGGACTTCGGAACCTCCCCAAGACCGATATTAAGGAATACAACGCTTCAACTAAAACAAGGGTGTGACAATTCGATAGATCAATAGGAGATAACTAGGGAGTAATCAAATTTAAGTAAACACGCTTTTCCCTATCATTAAAAGTCACCAAGTGTATTTTTTTTCTCTTTTTAATTAGTTTAATTCATTTGTCATTAGTTTTGGGTTAGTTGACTAACAACTAGTTCCACCCATTCTTCTAAAACCCGAGATTTTTACTGCTTTCATAAAATAATAAAAAGACAAAAAGAATCATCCCTCACCTCTAGACTTATCTCGTCATACATCTTGACCTAACGACACTATTCCCCTAGAGAATGATCAATCCCCCGAATTTACCTATACTACACTACAGCGATCAGGTAAACTGCCTGGAGGATTGTAAAGCTTCCTTGTGAGGTTCGCAGTGTGTGAGACTAAAGCTAACAATACCAAACAATAGAATTTGAATATCTTTCATCCTAAACCTTTCAAAATCAACTAACCAAACGGGCCCTTAACCTTATAAATAAATAAACTTGTACTATATCATTAGTGAATGTTAATTTTTGTGAAATGATTAAACAACATTGAATAGCTAGCTAGTTAACATTACAAATGAAGAAACACAGTAACATGAAACAAAAGGTTGCGTGAGATGGTAGAAATAAGCATATTTTGTTAACAAACAATGGCCAGATCAAGTAGGTTACAAATACAATGTAGTTTAAATTAAATCTTGAGAAGACACACTAGTATAATAAGACATACAATAGAACCGTAAAATTTGCGGGTTAAAAAAAACTATCTTATAGGAAGCAAACACATCCAAAGAGTGGGAGACAGATTGAAAATAAAAAGATCAGCAACGGATCATGATCTTAAGAATAAAATCAAACCAACATGTGAACAAAAACTACAAGACGTGCATGATATCCTAATAAAGGTTGTAGTTTAAATCACAAAAATTATATTTGGTTGATGTGGTTCTGTAACTCACTTAGGCTAAATAAATCGAGTTGACTCTATCTAGCACTCCTCGACGACTACGGAATGGTGGTTGGTTGTTGTTGTGTGCCATTTTTTTGTGGGTTTGGTTAAAGATGGTATGCCAAGCTTGATAGGAAATAACTCTTGAGGAGGTCTATTCTTGCATAACAAGTATATATGAAAGTTAGTAGTGGCAGCAGGAAATGTGTACCATAACAGGTTAGTAGTGGTTACAGGAAATGTCTACCATTGTACCTTTGTCTCACCTCTCATTCCTTGTCCACCAATCAAAACTCAACACGTACCTCCTTCATATTTCTGCAAAAAAGATACTCCATATGTATGTTATTATTATTAATTATTTATTAAAGGTACTAACGTTCTTTTACGGTCTGTGTCATACCAAACATATAACTCATAAATCCGAAGCATTCTAATATACCAACTCACAACCCTTCATAAGAAAGTATGTTGAACATACCAATTGATTCCTCTTTGAGCCATTCTTTGTCATTTTTAAATCATTTTATCAACGTTTGTTTTCATAACATCCAACGAGCGTAATCATGTATAAATATATTAATTCAAATATTTAAAGTTCATCAAAAGGGAAATAGTCAATAAAACTATTATAGCACATATATAAAGGGATATTTATAAACGCCGACTATAATTTTATTATAAGTATTTGAAAATTTGCAACGGATTCGCAATAGAAATGAAACATAATTTGTTTTATATATAAATTTATTATTTCGTTGCAAATCCATTGCATATATCAAAAAAAAAATTTTTTGTGATGGACATCACAAATAATTTCTTTTAACATTTTATTTTAAACTTTCGATCTATACCCCGTTGCAAATTTTCAAAATTTGTAACGGGATTGCAACGGTAATAAAAAATAATTTCTTTTTAATTTAATTTTAGTTTTTCATTGCAACTCAGTTGCAGATTTTTCAAAAACTTTAATGGAATTGTAATGGGAAAATATAAATAATTGTAAAATAAATTAGTTTGTATTTTTGCAACTGATTTGGAACCAATTTCTATGTCGTTGCTATTTCGTTGGTAATTCGTTGCAAAAGAGTTGCAAAGTTGCAACGGAAAATTCGTTTGGTAAATGGGGATGCTACCAAGTCACGCATAATTTTTTCCGTTTCTTTGAATGTAAAAAGATCCTTGTAAAAGCTCGTGTCTCTTCCTGCTTTTTGTTTCAAGACCCGACGAGGTTGTCGATCATCTGATATGTTTTCACCGGTCTATTTTTGTCCTTTGGTGGTGATGATTCCGCAATTCTTTTTTTGGTGGTCGTTGGTCGCATATTTGTTGGAGAGTGATTTCTTTTTTTTCTTTTTTTTTTTTTTTTTTTTTTTTTTTGTGGAGAAAGCAGAATACATGGATTAGTTTGATCAAAGTTTTGAACCACAAAATGCATTATGAAATTGTTATGATCTAGTTCGGGTTGACAATGGGTTTGAATGGTAAGAATAGGACCATTAGGCCCGACAAGGTGTCCACCAGGGCCGGTAGATCCTTCGCCTGGCATATGGACTGGTGTTACGGGTTGATCCTTCCCCGCCATTTAACTAGCTAGAGGTTTAACGTGTTTTTATTATGATGGGTCACACGGATGGCGCCAAAATGATGCTACCGAGATATGCAGGTTAGAAATGGAGGGACACACTTCTTCGTGTTCCAACCTGTTACCCTGAGATCACTAGAAACAAGAAAAAGCATATCGTTAGAACTACCCCGAGGATGAACCCCGAGAGCAGGCTCCAATGCTTAAGTCATACATAGTCATTTGTTGTTGTATGAAATATGTTTATGTAAAGATTTCTCTCCAATGAATGATGATGGATATGATATTTATAGTGTTCTAATATGTGATTAAGTTGAACAAGAAGGAGCTAATGTATGTGTTAGGAATACGTTTCATTAAATATTGCAAGTCTTGTTCATTTCATCTAAAATGTTGCACCGATTAGGACTTTAAGTTTGTTATAGTGGTCCGGTCCAATAGAAGTCCTTGGGCCGGCCCTTTTAGTAAGATTGTTCTAGAATCTATTTTGTATATGTTGCCCTAACACAAAGCCTATAAATAGAAGGCATGGGGTATCATATTTGTTGTTGGTTATTCATGTATTGTTGCGCAAGCTTTGTTCCTTAATCATTCGAATAGTGAAAACCTTCCATTCTCTCTTATTCTCTTTAGCTTATTAGCTTATTAGTTCATCTCTATTTATACGTAGCTTATTAGTTAAGTGTGTGTACGTGTGGGGTGTTACAATATTAAGGTGACCTACAAGTGGTATCATACGCCAAAGGTAGTTAAGTTTAGTGTTTTAGAGTAGAACTAATCGTTATTTTATTTGGTTTACCTAGTTTACGTAAGTTTTTTGTGGTTCGTTGCTTTAAAAAGTGTGAAAAACGCAAGTTTGGCAAATCGTTGCTTACTCCTTTTCATCAAATCTTCGTGTTTTAAGGATAAAGTTGTAAACTTTGGTGCAAATTCGGTGTGTTAATCGCTAATATTCATTAGTTTTACGATTTTCATCATCCTACAACATTTTGGTTTGAAATTCGAAGGAAAAGGGTTTCTCGCAATTGGTCTGCAAAAATACAAGGGTTTCTCGCATTTGGTAAAAAGGGTTTCTCGGAATTGCTGGTTTAAGGGTTTCTCGCAATTGGACTGAACAAGGGTTTCTCGCAATTCATCAGCTTCTTTGGATTTGGTACTCGGTGTTTCCTTACTTGTATAAGTTTGTGAAACTACCTCGACTTGGAATTATTCCCATCTTTTGTATAAAAGTTTGAGAACGTGATCGAAATTGTAATTTTGAAAATCTTTCGAAATTGCTTGATCTTTCGCAATTCAGAGTTATCTCTCGCAATTGCTAAGTTCTCTCGCAATTAAGATTGTTTCTCGCAATTACAATTCTCTTTCGCATTTGGTGAATCTCTCGGAATTACTCAGCTCTTTCGCAATTGGACAACCTTTTCGCAATTCAGAATCTCTCGCAATTCAAACAGTGTTTCTCGCAATTGGACTAAGAACCTTAAGTAAACTTAAAAATCAAACATCATAACTCTTAAAACACATCTTAATTATCTAAAGATCCAACAAAAAATGTCTCAACCACCTCACTTCAATTACTACTATCAGCTACAGCAATATCCACAACAACAGCAATTTCATCCTCAGTATCAACAACAACAAGCATTCGTGCAACAGCATCAATTTCTCTCTCCACCACAAGTATCCCCACAACAAATCATGCAACAGAATCAACAACTGCAGAATTATCCATCTTACTCCAGAGAACCTCATTGGTTTAACAAGATGTGTGAGGCAATCAGCAGTCAGCAATCACGTCATGAGGCTGGAAATCAGGATACTCCACCTATGCTGACACCTGGTAACTATGTGCAGTGGGCTAGTAGATTTCTCAGATTCATTGAACTCCGTAAACCCCATGGGAAATATCTTAAGCAAGCCATTGAAGAAGGACCCTTTCCACTTCCAGTAAATGTTGTTCCAGGAACTACAGAAAGAGAAGAAACATCAACTCCCATTGCTGTCGCTAACTACACAACTGAACAAACACTGCAACAAGAGGCAAATCAGTTGGCAATGTCTTACATACTTCAGGGGATTCCCAATCCTATTTACCGAAGTATTGATGCTCAAAAGACTGCCAAAGACATGTGGGAACATGTGCATCTTCTAATGGAAGGGACTAAGTTAAATCAAGAAGACCTTGAGTCAAAGCTTTATATGGAATACAATAATTTCATCATGGAACCAGGGGAGACAATTGAATCATACTACCACCGTTTCACAAATGTTGTAAATGACCTCGATCGTCATGACATCAAGTTACCTAAGATTGCTATCAATTCAAAATTTCTGGGTTGCCTTGGACCAGAATGGCAGAAATATGCAACATTTGTCAGGAAAACTAAGAAGATTGGTGAAGTCAAGTATGGACTAATGTATGACTTTCTGAAACAACATCAATCTGAGGTAGATAAGGAAGTTGCAGCACGAGGCAGTTTCATACCAGCACCAACACCTAACTCACTTGCTCTCGTTGCTCAATCCAACTTTCCACTACCAAACCAGGAATTTGGTCAATCATCTTTCCAACCGAGTTTTCAACCACAACCTTCTAACCAAATCATCCCATATGAAGCACCATCACAATACTCTGACAACCAAATGGTTTCATATAACAACTCAGATTCCATGTTGTACTCAAACGCTGATTATGATGAAGAAGAGGATGCCTTCAACTCTCTTAATGAAGCATTTGGATTAATTGCTAAGGCATTTGGCAAGTTCACAAAATCCAACAATCGTCTTTGTTCATCTTCCAATACCAGGAATCAAGCTGTTATTAACGATGGCAGAGTGGAAATTCAGAATCGGTCTTCGGGCAGATATGGTTCAGGAAACAGTGGAAACTATGGGTCTCAGAGGTTTCAGTCAGGAGGGAACAGGTTCAATTCTGCAGGGGGTAACAGGAACAGTATGGGAACTACACAGAGTAGAAATCAGATGGCTGGGAATGCACAGAAAGGCATTGCAAATACTTCAATCACATGCTACAACTATGGTGGGAATGGTCACATGGCAAATGCGTATCCAAAGCCTCGTACTATGGGCAGTGCATATCACAAGGAAGCTCTTCTAATGGCACTCAAAGATGAAAAAGCGGCAGGAATGGTGACTCAAAATGAGCAAAGCTTCATGGCCAATGCTGCATTTGATGATGAGATGGAAGATCTTGAAGCAAATGTTGCAGTAATGCTCATGGCAAACATGCAAGAGATGAACATGTCCGAGACAGGCCCGGTTTATGATACCGATGGTCTATCTCAGGTACCTGATCCACAATGTCTTATACATGAAATTTGTAACACCCCAACCCGACAAGGGCAAAGGTGTCACATATACGGATTCTTATCAGAACAAACACAGACATTTGACATAAATAATACAATGAAAATCCAAGGTTTACAACTGAACTTAGAACTACAAGCTTTACGTTACAAAATTTCTATGTCTAATATAAGGTTCTTCTAGTCATCTTCCAAAAGCTAATGAAGTCTTCTAAAGTCAACACTCTTCACCCAAATCCCAGCTTCCAACTAAACCTGCCGCGGGAAAAGAAACGCGGCTGAGCTACACGAGCTCAGTGAACAGATATAACGGTAACAAACAAATATAATGAAATAGGGAAAATGGAAGGAATCGTACATGATGTAATAATAGATGAGAAGAAATATGAAGGTTATGCAGAGATATCAGAAAATATGGATAGTATCATGAGTAATGGTGAAGTAATCAAAAGATCCCATCAAGCCCAAACATACCAAGCCCAGTACAGAGATAAGTCCAGTATCATGTCATAGGGTGTCAGTAATGAAAGGTAAAGGTCATAAGTCTATAAGGTGCATGGAAAACAGTAATCCTCTACGAGCCCAGAAACATGAACATGAAATCATAATCATACCGCCATGCAGAGAGATGTTCCTCTCACTAATCCCAGAAATCAGATAATGGAGTAGCTAGCTCCCAGAGTGTGAAAGACGTGTATCGCACACACCATCAGTCACCAGAAATCAGTAATCAGTAATCAGAAATCAGAACAGTTCTAGGATGCATCCATACGCCCCTGGTGGCCATAATCTCCCAACACACCAAATAAAATACAGAAAAGGGACGGAACAGGTCATCACTCTCCTGCCCTAGAGTCATGCCATCGGTGCATCAATGACATGGTCATGAAACCCTCATGACTAGTTATGGCTCGTAGTATCAAACTGTGGGTCAAGGTCAAGTATCATGTATCCAGTATTTAATTAGTTTCATAAGTCAATTTCCATTTCAGAATATCAGAGTTCATAATCAGAGGTTCATATCAGAGGTTCAATATCAGAGGTTCAATATCAGAAAGGTCATAAATCAAAATGTTTAAAATCAGAAAGGTTCATAACAGAAAGGTCATGTATCAGAAAGGTTCAATATCAAAAGATTCAGTACTACAAAGGTCATGTCAAAGGTTCATAATATCATGAAAGAAACAAGAAAGGTTCACAGAATCAAAGAACATGGCAGTGAATCGGAAATCAGAAATGAGACGAAGGCACCTTACTAAAGAAGGGCAGAATATCTGTACCTTATTGCTAACAAATGAAAATACTGAATAAGATGATCAAGAGCACAGGACTACTCCCTCTTCACACCTAGAGGAGTAAAGACAAGATTACTAACGATCCCATTTCCATATTAAGTAACTTTCTATTTTTAGCAGGTTTCCATTTTTAGAAAGTTTCCTTATTTAGTAAGTTTCCAAAATTAGCAGATTTCTATAATGAGTAAGATTTAAGTCTTATGATTTAGTTAAGTCATTAATTTAGTCTCATTATGGAATTAGGGTTGGTTTTAGCAGGTTATAAAAGTTTAGGGTTAAATATGACAAGTTTACAAAGTTTAGGGTTTTAATTGTAAATATATCAAATTAAAGGTCTAGAATGAAAATATCATAAATTACTTATTTAATTACCCCATTTATTCAGAATTACCTCTTTAGCCCATTAAGTTCTATATTTTACACTTTAACCCCTTTGTTTACAAAAGTTACCAAATAAACCCTAAAGTTACATAATTTACAATTTAATCCATATAATATCTTTAATTACACCATTAACCCTTATATTTAATTATATACAGAATTTACCTTCTAACTTCATGCATGGTACGATTTAACCCTTTATTTTCCCATAATTACACATTTAGTCCCTATAATTATAAAACATATATATTAATTCATAAATTCCAAATAATTACATATTAGCCCATAAATCCTCAAAATTACACAATAACCTTTTTATATCAGTATTAACTCAAAATACCCTCAAGATTTCAGATTTACACTTTTGGTCCCTCACTTTTAATTAATTCCAAATCGAAACCCTAATTTCCCATTAATTCATTATTTTGCAATATTTACACTTAGGACCCCAAAGTTATATTTTTCCCCATTCCTACAGATGTATATGACATTACAAAAATACCCCAGAAGTTTCAAAGTTGGAAAAATAGGTCCTTATACTTTTAAACCACCACTCGGTTTACATTTTTAAACAAAATTACAAACCCTAATTAACACCAATCATTGCATCATCATAAATTCATCCTTAAAACATCATTAATTATCAGATCTATGTCCAAGAACCCTAACCCTAGTAACCCCGATTTCTATTTTATTTGTTTTCTTTAATTTTCTAAAACCCGGTTTGTATAAAAATTTGCCACGCCTCATCTAAGCTTCCAAGATTCGAACCCATATTTTTCCCAAGTTATATGACATATAAGGGACCCACGAAAAATAGTTAGCATGCCCAGAAAAATCATTTTACATGTATTTGATTTCTACGTACGTTTTTGATATTAAAATTACAACGACATGATATAGGCTTCCAAAATTCATTCCTATATTTTTCCCAGATCTAATACTTCATATGAGGTCTAAATAAAATACTTATAATACCCAGAAGTTCGGATTTCATATATTTTTGATTTACGTGTTCTTATGACCATTATATTATCATACGCATAAATTAGCATGCATGGATCGATTTACATATTTTATATGAGTTATATAACATCTAAGGATCACTGGAAAATTGCCATATTAATTTTAACACGTTTGGTTTAGGTGCAAGAATTATTTACCTTTGCGAGTGCATAAAATAAAATAAATTCAAGAACTCTTGATCGGGGACTCCACAATTCGAAAGGGAATTTTCTTGGCTTCTTTTGATGATGAAAAATCACCAAAAATTGTTGGAGAAAGTTTTGGTGGCCGGATTTTTAAGATGATGAATTGTTTGTGTGGAATTGATTTCTCGGCAAAGGATTTTAGGCAAGAAATAAATAGGATTAGTATTAATAATAGGAAATACTGATTTTTAGGGGGAAGGGGACCATAATTTCGGGATTTTGACTTGGGGATAATTATGGGGCTTTAATTCTCTCTTTAATGTATTTTAAATGCATTTTAACTTACCATAAACATCATAATAATAATTAAATAAATTCTATAGGCGCCCAAGGGTATTTTCGTAATTTTTCCACTTAAAAAAATATTAAATGGTGTTGTCAAAATTATTTGGGATCATTACTTTTTCATTACTAGAAGTTTGGGATCGATTCGGTACTTATAAGCTTTTAATTAAATTTTCAAATTTGCAGGGGCAATTTGGTCATTTTACACGTTTTCCGATTTTCAGGTATTACAACTTCTTCCCCACTAACAAAAAAATTTCGTCCTCAAAATTTGCAGAAAGCAGAACGAAAAGAGAGCAGAAAACGTAACAAAGACATAACAGACTCAGACGAGAATTGAGGCTGAACGAAACAGAACACAACTGGCGGTGAACAGAAATATGAAAGATTTGTTTCTCATGACTCGAACTTGTAGATTCCAAAATTGTTTCAGATCCTCAGAACAGACATAACATACTGAATCCAGATCAGAAGAATAGCATACCAAACGTAGTAGATGAAAATCAGATTCATAGGGTTTTGACGGATATGCAGTTCACAGAAATTGATTAGACAAATCAAATTAGAGCGTACAGAAATAGATTATCGATAACATCAATTGGAAGAAGTTTTATAACAAAACTGAAGATTATTATCAAAAGTTCAGAGTTCAGCAGAATGCGTGACGAGAATCCAGATGTATCAATTCGCATAATGGTGGAAGCAGATTGCGCGTATAGGTAGAATGAACTTAAAGTCTCACTAACGCAGACGATCTCAAATAGTTATCAGAATTTCTAAAGCTTCTAAGGCACTTCTCAAAATATCCTATGCCCACAACAAGTGCACGTTATATGATGTAAGTATTATCACGTTGGCCAGACGTCATAATACTGGCATCATATAAATATGCTCTCATGATGGTCATACTTTATCTCAAGTCGTGAACAGAACAAACTTATCTTAATCCACCTAGTCTTCCTACAGTCTCAGAGGTCATCAGAATCAAATACCCTAACTAAGAGGAGAATGAATCACTCGAAAAGAATTTTAACGTAAGTCCCAAAATGTCTATCAGAATTTGGTACATCAGATCATCCCTCATTCGTCAAATTTCAGATAACAAAACCATCATCCGACATACGCAGAATGAACACAGAGCGGAATTACTGATAAGGAACTTAAATCATTCAAAGGATTTATCATCAGGTAACAGAAATTTAGGTAGGTCAAGCAGAAGTGAAACACATCATCCATAGCTTCATCCGTCACAGAAATTATTCGCTTCAGAATTTTCTCCTATTCAAGGTCATGATCTCAGTTCTATTAATGTCTTATAGTCTACCCATTCCTCACTGGTCAGAATTTAAGTTCCTACAAGGAAAATCCTAAGGCAAATTCTCAAAGGTTATCCTACGAGCGCCTACAGTGGAAACTAGTGGTCCAGACTTCACAGGTCAAGGGTAAATGTATTACGAGTCGCAGCCTGTGATCTCTGATACCATAATTGTAACACCCCAACCCGACAAGGGCAAAGGTGTCACATATACGGATTCTTATCAGAACAAACACAGACATTTGACATAAATAATACAATGAAAATCCAAGGTTTACAACTGAAATTAGAACTACAAGCTTTACGTTACAAAATTTCTATGTCTAATATAAGGTTCTTCTAGTCATCTTCCAAAAGCTAATGAAGTCTTCTAAAGTCAACACTCTTCACCCAAATCCCAGCTTCCAACTAAACCTGCCGCGGGAAAAGAAACGCGGCTGAGCTACACGAGCTCAGTGAACAGATATAACGGTAATAAACAAATATAATGAAATAGGGAAAATGGAAGGAATCGTACATGATGTAATAATAGATGAGAAGAAATATGAAGGTTATGCAGAGATATCAGAAAATATGGATAGTATCATGAGTAATGGTGAAGTAATCAAAAGATCCCATCAAGCCCAAACATACCAAGCCCAATACAGAGATAAGTCCAGAATCATGTCATAGGGTGTCAGTAATGAAAGGTAAAGGTCATAAGTCTATAAGGTGCATGGAAAACAGTAATCCTCTACGAGCCCAGAAACATGAACATGAAATCATAATCATACCGCCATGCAGAGAGATGTTCCTCTCACTAATCCCAGAAATCAGATAATGGAGTAGCTAGCTCCCAGAGTGTGAAAGACGTGTATCGCACACACCATCAGTCACCAGAAATCAGTAATCAGTAATCAGAAATCAGTAATCAGAAATCAGAACAGTTCTAGGATGCATCCATACGCCCCTGGTGGCCATAATCTCCCAACACACCAAATAAAATACAGAAAAGGGACGGAACAGGTCATCACTCTCCTGCCCTAGAGTCATGCCATCGGTGCATCAATGACATGGTCATGAAACCCTCACTACTAGAAAAAGGGCTTTCCTTGACTCCAGATGCGAGTCAAGAAGAGACCTTATGACGCGCACATTGGAGTCAAGGAAAGACCCGTCATAAATCTTCATGACTCGCATATGTGCGTCATCCCTCTATGACGCGCATTTATGACCCACGTTTTATGACTCTCCTTTTTGCGAGTCATAACCTAATTTTTTTTTTAAAAAAAAATTAATTTTTTTCAGTTCCTAATTTTCTATTAAATGACAATTAAAAACCTGATAATACAAAATTAAAAACACAAATATCAAAATTAACACCAAGAAACAAGCTCCAACATCAACTGTCTTGTAAGTCATTACAATAAAACTATCGAATACATAGATTTCAGATTTCTGACCAAGTCGTTCACAAACTAAAACTCAAAACTAGAAAGAGATATACACACTTAAGTACCTAAATCTCCTCCTTCATAGCTACCAAATTACGCCTTGATAGCATACTGGAGAGCTTGTTGGGAGCACCACCAGTAACCTTAGCAACACGAAGAAGAGCAAGTTAGCCAACGCCCCATCCTCTGAATCTCCTTCCAAGTCCTTTATAAGCCCTTTTATTAGTTCAAAAAGAACCTCGACCTGCAACAGATAACCAATCATGAAGGTAACACAATATTGGTCAATCACCTCAACAACGGAATGATGAGTAAAACAGTAAAGATGTTCAATACCTTGTCAGCAGAAGATACACAAGCTTGGTTGGTCATTATGCTTTGGATGATAACCATAGCCATTATTTTATTAGTCCCATTATCAAGGTGATCCATTACTCGAGGATAATTAGACAGCGTCAAGGAAGTGACGATATCACTGTATTTTTCAAGTGGAGCGCTCAAAAGTGCAACAACTTGTTTTGTCGCTCTACTGTCTTCAAGCTTAGGTTTGTTAGAAAGTTTCTTAACACATGATCCTTATCCAAGAAGAGAGCAAAATCTTAACATTTCATTTTTAAAACTGATATGTAAAGCTAAATGATGAAATGATCAGCAGCATGGAGTCGTGTGAGGTACATATTTACTGCATAAAATCTCCTAAAATCATCTTATTCGAAAATCTGGATACCCAAGTGAGTTAGTTACCTGATAAAGTTGGGGACCTTTGTCATCATAACCAGCAACATTGTACTTGAACTGAAAGCAATCTCTCCTGCAAGCATTTTAACTTTCTCCACTAGAAGGTCCATCTGATCTATCGAGATTACGCCCTACAATTAAACAAAAGATCATGAATAACAAAGTTAATATTAAGTTGTTTACAAACAAACTTATGCAATTCGCAGCAAGTCTATTAAAAACTATTAGTCCAAGATGAAAAACAAGCAGAGAGATGTTGAAACAGCTTATACAAGTTAAGATAAGTCCAATTGAATCTGATGAAAGGGTAATGCAACAGTGAACACCCCTAATGACCCACTTTAACCCATGAACCAAACACCCTATAAGTTAACTGTTTTGAAGTTTAAAACTAATAATGACCAAATTAATCTGTGAATCAGACTTATTAATAATCAACTAACTTAACTAGACTGAAATAAGCACTACTCAAAAGATAATATGAGGTAGAGTAAGTACCTCCTCAGTCTGAAATCGTTAGCATCCTGCAGTATAATTAAAATTGGTAAATACATATCTGTTTCGATTAATTAACCGAGGAGTAAGACAAATCAGCAGATTATAAAGTTATCAAAACAATAATAATCATTTTTACTTTATGGCCCGGCCTCTTTTACCATCAAAACAATCCACAACATCACCAAACTTCAAACTCGACACCACCTATTTGAACCAAACCCATACACAACCATGAACCAAACTTGATACCAACCACATTATTACTCATTTTTATTATTTATTTACACGTTTTTATTTGTTTATCTCGCAACCCGAGGGTTTTTGAGACAAACCCGTGGTGATAACTTGATAAAAATGGTGGGTTTACCCACCTTGATGCTCGGCTCGAACAAGAAACACGAAAAGAGGAAAAAGGTGTTCGGATTCGAGTATAAATCTTAGATTGAAGTGGTGTTAATGTAGGTCAAATGGCGCGTTTGATAGCTTAAAATGACGGGAAGGAAAAATGGTGAATGATGGTGGTGGAGGTGTAGGTGGACGTGCAGCGGTGGTGGAGTTCTCGCCGGATAAGTGATCGGAGAAGAAAGGAGATGTGGGTGGGTGTGTTTGTCGGCGTAGAGAGAGAAACAGAGAAGTTGAATAACCCTAAGGGGTTATTATATGTGGTATTTATATGGGTGTGGGTGCAGACTTTTAGAGGGGTTTGAGAGGGGGCGGGAGTGTTTTGAGTGTTTTGAATAATTTTAGAGGGGTTTGAGAGGGAAGTTTTAGTGTTAAGAGCGGGAAGTGTTTTTGGGCAAAAAAAAAACGAAGGAGATGACCCCTATTTATGACGAAGCAAAACGAGCGTCATCTAGCAGGCTAAATTTTAACTGATTATGACCCATATGTTATGACGCTTTTTAAAGCGAGTCATCTTCGATAAAAAATTTACTCGTTATGACTCTTATTTTATGACTCTGCTATTTGCGCGTCATCTTTTAGTGTGCGTCATAAAATGCGAGTCAAGGAAAGCCCTTTTTCTAGTAGTGCCTCATGACTAGTTATGGCTCGTAGTATCAAACTGTGGGTCAAGGTCAAGTATCACGTATCCAGTATTTAATTAGTTTCATAAGTCAATTTCCATTTCAGAATATCAGAGTTCATAATCAGAGGTTCATATCAGAGGTTCAATATCAGAGGTTCAATATCAGAAAGGTCATAAATCAACATGTTTAAAATCAGAAAGGTTCATAACAGAAAGGTCATGTATCAGAAAGGTTCAATATCAAAAGATTCAGTACTACAAAGGTCATGTCAAAGGTTCATAATATCATGAAAGAAACAAGAAAGGTTCACAGAATCAAAGAACATGGCAGTGAATCGGAAATCAGAAATGAGACGAAGGCACCTTACTAAAGAAGGGCAGAATATCTGTACCTTATTGCTGACAAATGAAAATACTGAATAAGATGATCAAGAGCACAGGACTACTCCCTCTTCACACCTAGAGGAGTAAAGACATGATTACTAAAGATCCCATTTCCATATTAAGTAACTTTCTATTTTTAGCAGGTTTCCATTTTTAGAAAGTTTCCTTATTTAGTAAGTTTCCAAAATTAGCAGATTTCTATAATGAGTAAGATTTAAGTATTATGATTTAGTTAAGTCATTAATTTAGTCTCATTATGGAATTAGGGTTGGTTTTAGCAGGTTATAAAAGTTTAGGGTTAAATATGACAAGTTTACAAAGTTTAGGGTTTTAATTGTAAATATATCAAATTAAAGGTCTAGAATGAAAATATCATAAATTACTTATTTAAATACCCCATTTATTCAGAATTACCTCTTTAGCCCATTAAGTTTCATATTTTACACTTTAAACCCTTTGTTTACAAAAGTTACCAAATAAACCCTAAAGTTACATAATTTACAATTTAATCCATATAATATCTTTAATTACACCATTAACCCTTATATTTAATTATATACAGAATTTACCTTCTAACTTCATGCATGGTACGATTTAACCCTTTATTTTCCCATAATTACACTTTTAGTCCCTATAATTATAAAACATATATATTAATTCATAAATTCCAAATAATTACATATTAGCCCATAAATCCTCAAAATTACACAATAACCTTTTTATATCAGTATTAACTCAAAATACCCTCAAGATTTCAGATTTACACTTTTGGTCCCTCACTTTTAATTAATTCCAAATCGAAACCCTAATTTCCCATTAATTCATTATTTTGCAATATTTACACTTAGGACCCCAAAGTTATATTTTTCCCCCATTCCTACAGATGTATATGACATTACAAAAATACCCCAGAAGTTTCAAAGTTGGCAAAATAGGTCCTTATACTTTTAAACCACCACTCGGTTTACATTTTTAAACAAAATTACAAACCCTAATTAACACCAATCATTGCATCATCATAAATTCATCCTTAAAACATCATTAATTATCAGATCTATGTCCAAGAACCCTAACCCTAGTAACCCCGATTTCTATTTTATTTGTTTTCTTTAATTTTCTAAAACCCGGTTTGTATAAAAATTTGCCACGCCTCATCTAAGCTTCCAAGATTCGAACCCATATTTTTCCCAAGTTATATGACATATAAGGGACCCACGAAAAATAGTTAGCATGCCCAGAAAAATCATTTTACATGTATTTGATTTCTACGTACGTTTTTTATATTAAAATTACAACGACATGATATAGGCTTCCAAAATTCATTCCTATATTTTTCCCAGATCTAATACTTCATATGAGGTCTAAATAAAATACTTATAATACCCAGAAGTTCGGATTTCATATATTTTTGATTTACGTGTTCTTATGACCATTATATTATCATACGCATAAATTAGCATGCATGGATCGATTTACATATTTTATATGAGTTATATAACATCTAAGGATCACTGTAAAATTGCCATATTAATTTTAACACGTTTGGTTTAGGTGCAAGAATTATTTACCTTTGCGAGTGCATAAAATGAAATAAATTCAAGAACTCTTGATCGGGGACTCCACAATTCGAAAGGGAATTTTCTTGGCTTCTTTTGATGATGAACAATCACCAAAAATTGTTGGAGAAAGTTTTGGTGGCCGGATTTTTAAGATGATGAATTGTTTGTGTGGAATTGATTTCTCGGCAAAGGATTTTAGGCAAGAAATAAATAGGATTAGTATTAATAATAGGAAATACTGATTTTTAGGGGGAGGGGGACCATAATTTTGGGATTTTGACTTGGGGATAATTATGGGGCTTTAATTCTCTCTTTAATGTATTTTAAATGCATTTTAACTTACCATAAACATCATAATAATAATTAAATAAATTCTATAGGCGCCCAAGGGTATTTTCGTAATTTTTCCACTTAAAAAAATATTAAATGGTGTTGTCAAAATTATTTGGGATCATTACTTTTTCATTACTAGAAGTTTGGGATCGATTCGGTACTTATAAGCTTTTAATTAAATTTTCAAATTTGCAGGGGCAATTTGGTCATTTTACACGTTTTCCGATTTTTAGGTATTACAAAATTGCTTCACCATCTGCATCTTCATCTACAAATGACAATTCTGCTCAACTTGATTCATCATTCTCTTCTCCATCAGATGATCAAATAAACACTGTTGTATCATTTGATGATGATAAAACCGTCGTTTCATTTGATGATTCGATTAACGATGAAAGTTATGATCATCTTGAACAAAATGATCCTTTGTCTGATCAAGATTCAGAGCTTCAGGCCTTGTTAATGACCACCCAATCACAAATTGAAAAATGCAATGAAATCAATCAGAATCTGAAAGAAAAAAATTGCATTGTTAACGAAGGACAATGAGTGCTATAAACTACAACTTTCAGGATATCAAAAACAAGAAAAACGTGAAAAAGGTTTTGAGATTGCTTTCCAAAAAGAGTACGTCAAAGTTCAAAATTTAGAAAGTCAAGTTCGTGAGTTAACCGTTTCTAAGGCTGAGCTCCTCTCGAAAAAACAAAAGGATCAATTTGAATTCAAAAAACAAATTAATACTTTAAATTCTGAGCTGTTAAAAACTCAATCTGAGCTTTCAACATCTCAAAATAATCTTCTTGAAGAAAAGCAAGCCTCAAGTAAACGTGTCAACTCATATCTTGAAGAAATTGTCACTTTGGAATCCAAACTTAAAGAGTTTCAAACTATTGTATACAAAAATGGTGAATCCATAACTCAAATTCAAAGGCCATCGGTAAAACCAGTTCCGAAAGGAGTTGGATTTGCTATTGGCAGTGACCAACCACGTTTTCTTTCTAAAGCACTCAACAAAACTCCCAAGTTGTACAATGCAGAATTATTACTTGATGATACCTTTCAAAGAGTTGTTGTGCTTGGTAATGATGAAGAACTTGAAATTCTTGAACGTCAAAAAGAACTTGAGAGTCGACCAAAAACTGACAAAGATTTTTCCAGAATTCATCATGATTATAATGCAAGACGTCAAATCAAATTTGTCCCCTCAAAGGACGAAACAGAACAAACGTTTGTTAACACCAACGTACATGCTTCTCCAAAAATACTTCCTGTTTCCAAAAATGTTGCACAAATCAAGGATTCTTTGACTAAGGATGATGATGTTGATCCAAAATTACCAGAAAGTAAATTATTTCGATATTTTGATATAATTATGGAAGACATATTTTTCTTGGAAAATGAAATTGAATTTAATTCTCAAATCGAAGTCTCTACTTTTCTTTCCCCAGTCGCGAAAGAAAAGCGAGACATTCTTCAAAAGAAAATTCTGCCTCATGTCAAACATCTGAAGAAATATGCAACACAATGGGAACAAGAATTATTCACGGAAGTTGCATCTATGAAGGGCATTTTCAAAGAATAGGACGACAAACTTCAAAAACAAAAACATCAAAAGAAATTTTTGAAACAAGAGAATGATCGACTCTTAGATAAAGTTCTGTGTTATGACGTTGTTTCTGTGATTATGAATTCGCTTTATGAGTCATGCAATGAATTACTTGTGAAAGATCATGCTGTAAATGTTGAGATGTTGCAAATGGAGATAGAAAATTTGGTCAAAGAGAATGAGGATCTTCGACAAATCAACAATGATGTAGAAAACAAAGTTTTTAATTTTCAAAAAAGGCTTGATTGGTGTCAAAATCAAAGTGCTGAATTTGAACTAAAATTTCAAAATCTCATAGGATCTTTATCATTTCAAAACAGTCATGTTCCTGAAATTAATAAGGAAACAAAGGCTTTCTTAAGACTAAAACTGTTTGAAAATGAAAAAGAACTAGATGAAATTCTTCAAAACAGAAATGACACAGTCCGCCTCAACAGAAAATTAGATTCACAAAATCAAGAATTCCAACACATCATTGTTGATCTGAAGAAGAAACTCCGAGTTTTAGACAAAGGCAAAGCAAATGTTCATAAGATTGCCCCAGGGATGTATATAGTAGACAAAGCAATTACCCAAGCATCAGACTCAACCACTAATGCAAACACTTCTACTTTCACAGGACTAGATACTATCTCTGAGGCTAGCAGTTCCAAGACTCCCAAGAAACAACAGAAGAATAGATTCAGGAAGTCTAGGAATGGATCATCTAAGTCTTCAGAAGTTAAAGCAAGTAGTTTTAATAACACAGATGTAATGTCAGGAATAGAATCGACCTTAGCTAAGTCCAATTCTAGGAATGATGTAACAGATGTTGAATCTATGAATGATAATGTTGATGTTATGATTGATGCTAGTTGTATTGTTTGTCGTACTAGTATATTATCTGGTGATCATCAAAACTGCATTGCTAAAACTCTGTTAAAACGGAAAAAGAAACGAACTAGTGGCTTTTCCTCTAGGCTCAAAACTGTTGCCAAGTCCATTTTAGGGAAACCACTACTAGTTGTTTATGAGCAAACCGTTGAAACACCCATAGCCAAACCCAAGACAACTAAATCACCTAGTGCATTCATTAGGAAAAAGGCTGAGACTAGTTGGACATGGCAATGTTGGTTACAAAACACTGCAAGCTTTAAATGGGTTCCTAAAATAATTAAATCTTGTGTTTCTAACCCAACGGGTCCAACCGTTATCAATTCTCCACCTGTTTCCAATATTTGTGATGCAGGTGATTCAAATTGTATTCTGGATTGTTGATAGCGGGTGTTCCCGATACATGACCGGCAACCTCAAGCTTCTCACAAACTTTATCGCAAAGTTCATTGGAACGGTCAGGTTCGGGAATGATCACTTCGCAGCAATAATGGGCTATGGAGATTATGTTAATGGGAACATCGAGATCAGTCGTGTATACTATGTTGAAGGCCTTGGTCACAATTTATTCTCAGTGGGACAATTCTGTGACGGAGACTTAGAAGTAGCATTTAGGGAGAAAACTTGCTTCATTCGTGATCTTCAAGGAAATGATTTGATGAAAGGAAGACGCGGAACCAGTCTATACACCATATCCTTTGAAGGCATGACAGCTTCATCTCCTATCTGTTTACTATCCAAGGCTAATCCCACAAAGGCTTGGTTATGGCATAAAAGATTGTCTCATCTCAATTTCAAAACCATGACTGACCTTGCAAGAAATAAATTGGTTGACGGATTACCGAAATTCAGATATGCCAAAGATCATTTGTGTTCTGCATGTGAACAAGGGAAAAGTCACCGTGCTCACTTTCCTCCCAAAACAGAACACAGCACAGATCATGTCCTCCAGCTGCTACATATGGATTTGTGTGGTCCAATGCGGGTTCAAACTACTAACGGGAAAAGGTATATTTTGGTAATAGTGGATGATTACTCACGATGGACATGGGTCTACTTTCTTCGGACAAAAGATCTAGTTCCGTCAATGGTTATCACGTTTCTCACAAAGATTCAAGTTCAAGTCCGTAACACCGTCAGGATTCTTCGAACAGACAACGTCACTGAATTTAAGAATCAAACCCTTCGGGAATACACTGAGAAGCATGGGATTGTTCATCAATATTCAATTGCTCGCACTCCCGAACAGAATGGTGTAGTTGAAAGACAAAACCGTACGCTTGTGGAAGCAGCTAGAACAATGTTGATCAATGCTCAATTACCAGATTACCTTTGGGCTGAAGCTATTAATACTGCATGTTATACCCAGAACCGCGGCATGATCAACAGACGACACAACAAAACTCCATATGAGCTTATTCAAGGCAGAAAACCAAACATCAACTACTTTCATGTTTTTGGAGCACTGTGTTCCCCGAAAAATGATAGAGATGATCTTGGTAAATTAAAGGCTAAAGCAGACATCGGGATATTCGTTGGCTACTGTGAGAATTCTAAGGGATATAGAATTTGGAATCGTCGGACCAGGGAACTTCAAGAGACTATACACGCCAATTTTGATGAACTCACGGAAATGGCTTCTGAGCAAGACCGCTTAGAACCCGAACATAACCGTCTAAACTTCCCTGAATCTTCGGCTGCACCTTTACCTTTTAACAGGAAAGATCTGGAAGATTTGTTTGCACCAATGTTTGATGAAGTTTGTGTTAATAGTGCATCAGATGCTTCCACCAGTTCCGCTGCTCAACAAGTCCCAAATCAAGCACCTGATCAATCTGCAACTACTTCTACAGCAGTTGATAACGATGCACCTCAACCTGAACCCTCATCACCCATGGTTCAAACACCTCCACCTACAGTTGAAGATTCTTCCCCCACTTCTAACCAAGTTCCCACACCTTCAGATTATGACGGGAATGCATTCTTCAATCCATTTGCTCCACCACCAACCATTCCAGAACCAGGAGAATCATCCTCGAGCAATATGGACCCGTCATATCACCAAAACAACATTCAACATTTTCCATCCACCCACAAATGGACAAGAGATCATCCCTTGGTAAATATAATTGGAAATCCTAACAAACCAGTCATCACAAGACAAAAACTTCACTCAGATAGTGAACACTGCATGTATGCACTCACTGTCTGTCAATATGAACCTAAAAACATCAAAGAAGCCCTTACATATGACAACTGGATTGAATCCATGCAAGAAGAGCTGGAACAATTCAAACGTTTGGAAGTTTGGGAATTAGTTGAAAGACCAGATGGAGTTTATGTTGTTGGATTGAAATGGATTTGGAAGAACAAGCTGGATGCAGATGGTACAGTGATTCGTAACAAGTCCCGACTGGTAGCAAAAGGGTATAGCCAAGAAGAGGGTATTGACTTCGAGGAATCGTTTGCTCCAGTGGCTCGGATTAAGGCAGTTCGAATATTTGTGGCATATGCAGCCCAGAAGAACATCACAGTCTATCAGATGGATGTGAAAACGGCATTTCTCAATGGACAACTCCGAGAAGAGGTGTACGTGTCACAACCAGAAGGCTTCGTGGACCCAGATCATCCTAACCATGTATATCGGCTTAAGAAAGCCCTATACGGCCTTAAACAAGCCCCGAGGGCGTGGTACGATAAACTGTCTGCATTTCTCCTTGCTAATCATTTTACCATTGGAACTGTTGACCCGACTTTATTTATACAAACACACGGGGAAGACATTCTCATTGTTCAAATTTATGTGGATGATATTATTTTTGGTTCAACCAATAAAAAATATTCAAACGCTTTTTCTAAACTGATGAAACAAAACTTTGAGATGTCTATGATGGGTGAACTTAAATTCTTTCTAGGATTGCAAGTTCATCAGTCACCCCGTGGTATATCTCTAAGTCAGTCAAAATATGCTCAGAAAATACTGAAAAAGTATGGTATGACCAGCTGTGACACCTATAATACCCCAATGTCCTCCTCATCCCCAAAGCTAGATGCTGACATACATGGGACACCCATTGATCCTACGAAGTATCGTAGTATGATTGGCTCGATCATGTATCTCACAGCTAGCAGACCGGATGCTGTATTTGCCATATATCTTTGCTCCCGATATCAGTCTAGACCGACTGAACGGCATTTGCCAGCCGTTAAAAGAATCCTTAGATACATAAAGGGAACCATTAATTTGGGAATCTGGTATCCAAAGGATTCTGGGTTTGAACTTGTTGCATTTTCAGACGCTGACCATGCAGGATGCTTAGACACACGCAAGAGTACATCAGGGGGAGTACAATTCTTGGGTGACAAGCTCGTCTCTTGGCAATCAAAGAAACAAGACTGCACATCACTGTCGTCAACAGAATCTGAATATGTAGCCATGTCTGCCTGCTGTGCTCAAGTCATCTGGATGCGATCACAACTGATGGACTACGGATACATATTCAACAAGATTCCTATGTACTGTGATTCCAAGAGTGCCATCGCTATTTCATGCAACACCGTGCAGCATTCCAAATCAAAGCATATTGATCTCCGGTACCATTTCATCAAGGAACACGTGGAAAAGGGTACTGTTGAATTGTACTTTGTGGGAACTGAACACCAACTGGCAGATCTGTTCACAAAAGCCTTGCCTCATGCAAGATTTGTGGATCTGGTTCACCGGATTGGTATGAGATGTTTGACGCCAAATGATTTGGAAAAGTTTCTCAAAAACAATTAACCAAGTCAAACATCAAAAACATCTTTGTAAATATATATATATATATATATATATATATATATATATATATATATATATATATATATATATATATATATATATATATATAAAAGTGTGTGCAAGTACAAATTTTTTAAAATTTGTACTTGCATGTTTTCTATAACATTGTTGCTTCAAAATTGGTTATTATGGTGATTCTTGAGCCTGTCAAATTGCTAAAAGATTAGGATTTGGATTGTTAAAGGACCATAAGTGCTAAAAGTTGAAACTTGTTAGGTTTGGATTAATTGCGTAAACACACAAGAGGTTAAGGGACTAATTGTGTAAAAAGGTTAAAAGTAATTTTTTTGAGAGTTTAATGCCATCTGACATCAACTGCGTAACTCATTTACTTTCACTGCCACAACGTCACTCGCATTTACTCCCATCCAACAACCTAATCAACGGCTGACATTGAATCTGTTCATCCGTTCAAGTTTTCGCAAATTCGTGAGTGTTTCTATGATTGTTAAGTGTTTTTAACAAACGGTTTTCAAGGAATTAGAAATCCAACGGTGGATTTAATGTGTAATAATTATTCACAATTTTAGGGTGCACGATGAATTTGGGGATTTTTAATCCTATGTGTTGTGTATGATTATGATTGTACTTCTGTGCTTAGAACATGATTGTATAACATATATGCATGCTTAATCGTACCAGAAATCCATATGAATGTTTATTCTTGAATTTAGGGTTTATGTTCATAATTTGGGGAAAATCGTATACGAATGTTTTGGTGTGATTAGAGAGTTGTTATGTTGTTGTTATGATATGAATTAAACTTAGGATGCCTCAGATTAAGCCCAGAAACATCAATTAGTCGTTAATTGAAATTTAGGGTTTATGAAGAACACGTTGCACAAGCAGGTTGATTCAAGAGATTTTGTGGTTAATACATGTTATAACTTGGACAAAATGCGTAGAATAGCTATGTGAAATCATTGCAATTAGCACGATAGCATAAATCTTAGTTAAAATGAAATGCGAAGAAAATCTGGTGAAAATCGTCTTCAAACGGGTTTCGGAATTTCTTGTATAAGATATTCTCGAATTTGTAATTGCTCTCGCAATTGAAAAACTTCTCTCGCAATTGGACTCTCTCTCGCATTTGACAATTTTTCTCGCAATTGGTATTTTCTCTCGCAATTGGTAATTTCTCTCGCATTTGTCAAAGTCTCTCGCATTTGACAACTGCCTTCGAAATTACAAATTTCCAAAGAAATTACAAATTTCCTTAAGTCTTGTCAAATTAAAGAGAAGGTTTCTTATACAAATTAAAATGATCAATTCATAAACTAAAGATTGCAAAGTCATGTTAATAAAGGATGTTATGTGCAAACACTTAGTCTCATCTAATGCTAACACACATATATCCTGCAAATTGGTTTCATAATGCTGTTTCAGATTATCCACAATGTCTTCACAACAACAACAACAACCACTTCCAATGATCACCAAAGCTGAATTATTCCCACAAGGGTTCACGGCTAAGTATGGCAAGAACAATTCAAGAGTTCTCTTTGACAACATCAAGTGTGCTGAACCAAGTTGTCGCATTGTTATTGAAATCCTCAAAAGACATGAATGTCGCAGTATTTTGGAGAATTCAGATAGTATTCCTGAGTTATACATCCATCAGATGTGGAGCACTATCAAGCCTGACGACAGTGACAAATTTTTCACATGCACTCTTGACAGAAAACAAGTCAAAGTCACACCAGCACATCTTCGTGAAGCTTTATCCCTACCTAATCCACCAGATACCTCACGACAATACTGGACTTCACCCTCTGAACAAGACATTCTCAACTTTCTCACTGGCATTGGATATGATGTAGATCCCAAATTTCCACTCAACATTATCTCAAATATCAATGCTAAGTCCATTCCTCAACCATGGAGAACAATGTACTACATTCTGATTCGATCAGTGTCTGGAAGAGACAGTGGTCACGAACATCCCAGACTTTCTCATGCTCAACTCTTCTGGGGAATTGTTACCAAACAAAACCTTGATTTTGCTGCGATTATCTGGGAAGATCTTATGTTTCAAATACGGGCTCAATACATTAAACCATTGACTAAAATTCCATTTGTCCGTTATACTAAGTTGCTGATCAGTCTTCTCCTTGATAAGTATCCAGAAATTTCTAATAGACCTGAAGACAGAGAAAGGCATGTGATAAAGATGGATACGGATTTCAAATCTGTATACTTTCCCAAGGATAGCACTCACAAACAAGGTCGTAAATTGTTTGAGGTTCTACTTACTGATGAGGTCAAGGAAACTCCTGCTTACAAAGATTACATTCAGGCTTATGAAAAGAAGCTTGTTGGCATAACTAAACTGACTGAGGGAACAGGTTCTTCCAAGACTCGTTCCAAAAGTAGTAGAGCTAGTAAAGCTGGAAGTGCATCGAGTGCTTCAAAGAGACAACCCCAAAGCAAGAGGAGAATTGTAAAGACTGCTCCAAAACCAAAAGTTGAAGACATTGGTATTCGTGATGAATCTTCTGTATCTTCTGAAGATACTGAACCTGAATTGGAAATACTAAATGAGCAAGAAGATGAGTTTCAAACGCAGCTTGACTTGGAGAATGCAGCTAAGGCAAGTATCAAACAAAAGACGATTGATGAAGAGAGAAGAGCAGCTCTACATATGAAAGTAATGAGGGAATTGGAAGAAAAGAAGAAGGAAGAAATTGCTAAGGGAGCAGGAGGATCAGGAGTCACTCCAGAACCAGTTTTATCCCCTAATCCGGTTAATCAACCCGGTGATTCTAAAACTTCCACAGTTCAGCCAGATACGGTTAATCAACCCGATATGGCTACATCTATGGTTCCCCCTCCTCAATCAAGCTCGGTTAATCAACCCGACTTGGAGAATCAAACACAATCTGAATCAGAAAAGATAGTCTTCACAGAAAAAGAAATTTCAGATTCAATGTTTGATGACATCCCACATCAAGAGGAGGTACATCACCAAGATGACACTGGTGAATGGGGAGATTCTGAGGAAGAAAAGGAAATTACTGGATCAAAGACTACTGAAGCTGTAAATGAGCTGGAGGCACTTGCTGCAGCAGAAAGGAAAAGGAAGGAAGAAGTGGAAAGGAAACAAAAGGAGGATGATGAAGCCGATAATTACATTATCTCTCCACTTCGTGATCCTATGGATATTAATGAGTCTCCTCAACAACAACCACGAGATCAGACTCCTCCCATTCCTTCTCCCAAACCTACCACACCTCCTAATTCACCTCCCAAGCATCCAACTCCTCCAGAATCACCTAGAAACTCTCCAAAACCTCCACCTTCATCTCACAAGGATCCTACACCTCCTAATTCTTCATCATCTATACCTTCACTCACTCCATCACCATCAAAATCACCATCACCCAAAGCCAAAGCAACAATGGCAGATAGAATTAGAACAGTCATGAAAGGCAAACATGTCAGTAAAATCGCCAAAGTCACAAGAGTTGAAGTCCTCTCACCCATATCCAGGAAAATAAAGAAAGCAGCCAAACTTGCTCAAGCAAGAAAAGAGAGCAAGTTGCAAGAACAAATGACAGAGATGAAAAACCTTGTCAAGGATATGTCTGATCAAGTCAAGGAGATGCAGCAAACAAAGCAGAATATGGATGAGTTTCTTGCTTTTGATGTTGAAGATAATATCAAAACTAAGACAAGACGTTATGTCAAACACTACACTGCTGATCTTCAGAAAAATATTAATGAGCATGTCGATGCTCAACTTGATGTCAAGGTCAAAGAAGCAATCATCTCCAATTCTGGCTTCAAGCAACTCAAAGACTTCACCACTGAAGAACTCGAACTTGAACTTCTCAACAGATTCCATGCTATGACATCTCCTTCTCCTGAAGAAATCAGTCTCATAAAGTCTATTGAAGCACACATTGAGAAGGTTTCTTGCAAAGTTGCTGCTGATAAGGGTAAAAGGATTCGTGATGACGACAATGAGGACCAAGATCCAAATCCCACACTGAAGAAACACAAGACTGGGAGTGGATCTGGTATTCACATTCAGGAACCAACAGAACAGAAAACTTCTTCACCACCTCCAAAACATCAAGAATATGGTCCTAAGGCAACCGAGCATCACTTTGAACATTTCATAAATGAAGACATTGAGTTTCAACCTCAAGATGATCCACCCCAACCACCTCCAAAACCAACAAAGTCTAAACCTTCTAGCAGTAAGAAACCTTCTGAAGAACCAGCTGTGGTAACATGGTTGGATACTGATGAAGATTTACAAGGAAATGACTGGTTCGATCATCTTGCAAGTGCTCAGATCAACAACGACGAAGCTTCCAAAATAGAAGATAGCACGTTTGAATACACTCAGAAAGTCAAACATGCATTCAACATTAAGAAGATGACGAAAAGAGAGCTTCGTAGAATAAAAAATGATGCCTTCATTCTTTTGAAAGATAATTCTGCAAATGCCGCTGAGTTGGAATATCATCTGGAGAACATTGCTCGGGCACTGTCCAAAGACTTCGATTGGACAAATCCAGATGTATTCAGGGAAGGTGGTCTTGACAGTAAGAAACGTCCATACATCACTGACTGGACAAAACCACTTCCTGTGATCCGACCATACCATGGAATGTCACACATCCCATTCGAATTCTTCTTCAATCAAGATCTGGAACTACTCGTACATGGGGCTTCCAGTAAAGTCAAATATGCTACCTCAATCACATTCACTCCTGCTGCGAACTACATCAATCCTGCCATTGAGGAAGACGCTAGACACCGTAAACTCTTCATCAACAAACTTGCAAAATATGATCGTGACGCTGAACTTGGAATTCACCACTGGTTTGACAAACGTAAGTCGTGGTACAAGTACAAGCTTGGCCTCATGGCATCCCGTGAAAAGGTGTTCAGTGATCTTCGTATCAAGGCGGTGCTTGATGCTAAGGGATCACAAAAGCTTGGCTACACATTCATTTCTGAGATCACTGTTCGCAGACAAGATGATCTACTTTACACGTTCAATGAAGCAGATTTTCCCGCACTCAATCTCAATGACATTGAAGATTTGTATTTGATGAAAGTACAAGGGAAGCTGAATCATCTTAATCCTACTCTTCTGTATGCGTTTAGCACGGCTATCTGTCACTTCATCAGAAGAACGGTTATCAAAGAACGTGTCGAGGATCTTCAGCTTGGAGTTGAAAGTTATCAGAAGAAGTTGAATCTTGAGGAACCCATGTTTACTCTTACTGACAACAAAGAGCCTCAGTACTTGCTCAAGAACGACCCTGTCTTCGGATTCGTCTACAGAAGTGCTACAAACATAAACCGTTTCATGCCACATAAAGAGATTCACAAGTTCTATGATGACACTCTGAAGAATGTTCGAGATGGGTTAGTTTCACGAGTTCAGGATCAAGTATTGAAGAAGCACAAGAAATGGAATCATCCTCAGCTTAGGCAAGTCAAGAATTTTATCTGGTCGATCGAAGAAAGGCTCTACCGAAGGGATTAGATGAGGAGGTTGGAAACATATGTTGGTGGTCGTCCTCCATTTGCCATCAGATTATTTCAGAGGACAGATCCACAATTCACCACTTTTGGCAAAGGCGGTTAATTGTAAGAATTTGATTTCAATATTCATTATTCATTCATAATTCTTACTTATATATGACTGTGTTATTACGGCTTGTGCACACATAACAGTGTACAACCCGGACCCCAAAGAAAGGACCCTGAGGTACGCTTCAGTGCCTCAATCCTGAAAAAGGAGCGAAAGCTTCTTACTTATGAGCAGAATTAAAACCAGAATGTTTTCCAAAGTTTTTCAAACATTCTGCTCATAAGGACAAATATTCCCTTGTTAAGGGGGAGTATTTGAAAATATAATCTTTGTTCAGAGTATTATAAATGTTCTTGAAATTCTTCCCTAAAACTCAAAAACAGCATATTTTAATCATAAACATTTTTTCCAAAAACATCATGAGTATGCTATTTTTGAGGGGGAGAAGTAAAAGATGATTAAAATATGGAGTCTCATTTGCTGGAATCTCTTGTGCTCAAACTCAGAATTGACCCTCGAATTGATGATAGGAAAAGTCAGTAGTCGAAAGGACATGTCCCGGACGGGTAATAATTTCAAGCCAGTTTAACTGGTGATGTAAGCGTGTCTCGCAAAGGGCGTGTCTGAGTAGAATGTACCGATTTCGATCGATAATCTTTGAATCTGATCTGGACGGGTTATAATTTCAAGCCAGTTTAACTGGTGATGTAAGCGTGTCTCGCAACGATTAGGTTCATTGAAAGTCAATCAATTCAAAAGTGCCAACTCTTTCCGGCATGTGCAAATTTCAAATTTATTACTTATTCGCACATGTTAAGGGGGAGTATTTCTGAAAATCATCAAACTCTCAAGGTGTCAACAAAATGTCTTTACAATTATCGACACCTTGAGAGATTTTTCAATGGTTTTGGTTTTATGGCCTCATTAGGATAGTCATGGAGTTATAAGGTGACTAAGGTTAGGGAAAACCGTCCTATGATCCGCCAGAGCCGGAGGGATCTACCCAAGGACAATACCAATAGTTTAGAACTAGAAAGTCCTAGGTATGATATTAAAAAGGAGAAAATGAATGAAAGGAGAAAGAAGGGGTTGAAGAATTAAAAAGAAAAGCAAAGAAAAGGGTGAAAAGAAATAGCCCTCCATTTGTTCAACCTTAGGGCAGACACCGGGTTCAATTCATAATCTACTGGTTGATGAGCATCACCGGTATTGAAGACTAAAGACGTCATGGACCCAGTGACGCACTAATAAACCTTCTAAGCCACTCAAGTGTCTCTCAAAAGACACTTGTTTCATTCACACGGAGAACCCTTCATAATCTATCGACCTCTCATTACGAGAGTGTTGATATTGAAAAGGAGGCAATATGCTCCACGCCTCCGACGACCAAACAAATGTGCACTAATTAAGTCTAGAGCCATGAGATTCATCAAAAGATCTCTTAGGTACACTTAGAATTACTCTGGTGTTCTACATCATGGGCATCAGTTGTAACTTAGGAAAGTGTCCTTCGTAGATCTTAGCAATCTGTCGAGAACATTCATGAGAGAAGTCACAATTGTGATTATCAATGATTGAATAGAAATCCTGCCAGAGCAACATCAAACAACTCTGACAGCAGGTCACTTTGGTAACTCCTTGTGGGTTACGCTTAGTGTTTGCTCCAAACGGTCTACAGTCGTGGGGTGATCTCCAGCGACTCACTGAATCGTGGGTGCACTTCGGTGTGTCCGTGTTATCCCTTTCGGGGGAATCCGGTTCAGAACGGTCTGGGTTAGGATTTGAGAAAGTCTTCACACTATGCTGTTGACGATCTCAAGTCTGAGCCTGTAAGTACTGGTTGGTTCGTGCTGATGCTGCTGTTGCTGCTGCTGCTGCTGCTGAGGAGCTGGAGGTCGACTATCAAGACTCCATCATGTTCATATCTTGAAGAAATGTTCTCTCAAAGACTCAGTAACAACAAAAGTTCAACATATGATATAGTAAAGTCAAAAGTTCAAGCACTTCAACCTTTCTCAAGTTTAAGATTGAAAAGTGAGAACATGTTGCAGAAAACAAGTCAAAGACATATGAGCATGATGGAGAAGACAAGAAGACGTTGGAGAATGGCAGATCGAGACAACATCATATCATCTCTAATCAAGAACAAATAAACAAAGATTATAAAGACGTCGAAAGCCTAAGAAGCAAAGATGACGTCGTGCAACATTGATGATCAAGACTTAGGGGGAGATTGTTAGGAATATGTTTCATTAAATATTGCAAGTCTTGTTCATTTCATCTAAAATGTTGCACCGATTAGGACTTTAAGTTTGTTATAGTGGTCCGGTCTAATAGAAGTCCTTGGGCCGGCCCTTTTAGTAAGATTGTTCTAGAATCTATTTTGTATATGTTGCCCTAACACAAAGCCTATAAATAGAAGACATGGGGTATCATATTTGTTGTTGGTTATTCATGTATTGTTGCGCAAGATTTGTTCCTTAATCATTCGAATAGTGAAAACCTTCCATTCTCTCTTATTCTCATCTTATTCTCTTTAGCTTATTAGTTCATCTCTATTTATACGTAGCTTATTAGTTAAGTGTGTGTACGTGTGGGGTGTTACAATATTAAGGTGACCTACAGTATGTGTGACTTCATGACATCTTTGTATGAAGCTCTCCATGAATACTTATCATGTAGTGTGTCCATTTCAATATACCAAGTAGTTTGCATCTGTAACCACCGGTAAATTTCCACTATATTAATCTAATACTTATCCGTTTTCCACGTCAATTTTTTTTTAAAACGTTCAAACTAAACGTTTCCTATCTATTAGAGTTTTCACGAAACCCAATATATTATAACTATGATTTTACACAACTAACTTATAAATACTAAAGTACAACATTTTATATCTAGAGTACAAGTCTTTAAAGCACAGAAACCCTAAATTCACTTTAACTTCCGGTACAAGCCCTAAATTCACAAAGCTATGATTTTATGTGATCAAATCACAAACCCTAATTATTAGTAACATTTTTTCTACAAATTATAAATGTACAAATCTTTCAAGCTCATGCACAAGTCATTTATGCATAAAAACATAATATTAATATAAATCACATTATAAACTTCAGTGTACTCATTTTGAAGCACGCAGTACAAGATCATTTTGCACAAACCCTAACCCTAATATTTTTACAACAATCCAACTAAATGTACAGGTCCCTGAACCTAAGGTACAAGTGTTCAATGCATAAAAACCTAAAACTACATTTATTTACTTTTAAACCTAATTAAAACTAACATATATTTATTTTAACCTAAAGAAATATTAAAAATATATTTTCTATATTTCTTAAACCCTAGTACAACTCTAACTAGCCTATGGTACAACTCCTTTAAGCATAATTTGATTTCCTTTTGTTTTTACCCAATTCGACACAATAATTAATCAAACAAGCCCTAGTTTTATTTTTAACCTAAACTTATATTAACCAAACCCTAAACTAAGATTGTTACCTCACCTAGAATTCATGTACAACTCCCCAAAGCCAAGGTACCACCACCTAAAGGCCAAATCGATCCATATAGTTACCTAGTTCAATTCTAACTAAAACTACACTAAACTAATTTAACTTAATTACTTGGTGAATCTTAAGCCACAAATCAATTACTAGGTCATACATCACACCACCTCAACATGTCTCTTGATTTTTTTACCTAAGTCAACCATTGTAGGTAAAATCCTTGGCTAGGAAGTTACCACACCAAGCCACCCTCCCCCTCTCCACACTTGGCTTCCAAGTAGCATGCAACACATCATCATGTTTCTTCTTCCTTGATCATAAATCATGAAACTTAGCCTCTCTTTAATCCATTCGAACTATGAGGCTTGAAATTGAACAAGTAAGCTATACGACATGTTTCTTTCTAAACCATTCACATCCATGCGGCTATAAGATAGAACAAGCGTACGCATTATTTACCATTCGAATCTTATGGAAATCTAAGTATACACATAACCTTGTTCTTCATCAAATACCTTATTTTGGTTACAATCTAATACAAGTGGTCAAATTACTTTCCATAAACCCAAAATTCCTCTTGTCTATATATATGACCATGCACACATTATCACCATTCCATGCAATCTATCTCACCTCACTCAAATACACTTTCACTCACTGAAGTTACAACCTAAAAGAAGTAGAAAGAAATTAAGAATAAGTGTTGGAAGCTTTGGAGAAACCTAGTACCCTTTAGAAGTCCTTTTTGGCGTTTTCTTTTTCTAATCGGGCTACCAAGTTTTGTAAGTCTTTTAAACTCATTCCAATATCTTTAACACTTTTAATATTAGTTAATTACTGTTAAAAAGGACTTTACAAGGAAAATATAGCAATTTGAATCACCTAAAACGAGTACACGAGTCAAAAGTTATGATTAAAAGAAATTTGCAAAAACTGAAAACTGAATCTGTCAAAATGCCTACTGCCTAAATTTCGAAATTTTTCGAGGTCCTTCTGCTCCGATTCATCAAAAAGTTAAAACATGAAAGTTGTCCAGAATGATGTTTTACACCTACATTTAAGAAACTCGGCCTGAAAACGCAAAACAAAGGTAGTTTTCTGCCATAAATTGTAAAACAGTTTTTGATATAAAAATTTGGTTTTTCACAAAGTTAAACAATTAAGAACCATGTTATTTAAAAAACTAATTACTCCTTAGACATAATAAACTAGTATACATGTTATTTAAGTCACTAAAACCAAGCCATAAGTCTTTAAGATTCGAATCCCATTCCTTTTCTTTTCTGGTCTTGTCGCCAAAATCACCCCAAACCCCCAACTTGCGTCCTACTTTTCTACCACAAGATAAAGACACTAGCCTCAGCCAAGGAACCCTTTTAATCACCACCCAGGACACTCTAGAACGCCCCCATAACCCTTTCAAAACAGTTAAGCGTCACATAGTTATTTGGCCCTTTTTTCCTTGTCGTGAGCCACAAAAACTAAAAACCCTTAATTAAATTTTTCGGATATTTTTGAACCACGACTTATGAAACACTCTAAGAATCAACTAAATAGACCTATCATCTTGTTAGGATATCATAAAAATCGTGTCGTAAGCTTTAAAATTAAAAACCAGAACATTTATGTGGAAAACTTATTTTAGAAGTTACTAACAATAAGTTTCGTGATCGTTTATGGGCTCAATGTTATTTAGACCTTGATCTAGGTTGAACATGATAAGCGTAATGATAATATTGGCGGAATATTCAATGAAAGAAACAATACTATCACAATAAGGTTTTGTCAATTTCTCCGTTTATTATTAAACTCAGCCCCAATGCTATGTGATCAAGTATAGCACGGTTACTCTACAACAATAACAGTGATCAAGGAAAACCTTGATTACCTTGAGGCTAAACAAACCTAACAACATCAGACCCCTTGTCTGATGTTCCAACACACACTCTTTTGATGTTTTACATATTGACACCCTTTGGTGTTTAAATTCTAAGCACACTAGAACATTACATAAAACATAATTTTATCTAAGGGTAAGATCTTCTTTTATAGTATGAAAAAGATCTTTGTTTAATTTTTTTAATGTGGGCTTTTTAATTTTTAAAGTAGACTTTTAAAATACACCGTCTTCTTTATTTTATTTTATAGAAATTAATAAAGAAATAAATTTTAGATTTTTGTCATCATCAATATACGCATTTATAGCAACTTGTACCCAACTTACTTTACACATTGACTTGAAGAAATCTACCAACTTTGGTGTTTTGCCTCAAGTGCTTGATATTCTATGCGAGTGGGGGTACAAATAGTTGCACATCTTTGTGGCTTCTTTGTACCCCTTCTAGGATACTGGGGGTACATAAATAATACCCCTTCTAAATTATAATGGGTATGTATTATGTACCCCTACTAATTTAGAAGGGTGTAAATTAGATGGGGGTACATAACTAAGTGAATAATGTTTATGGTGTTATACAAGAAAAACGTAATACATTGAATGTTATATAAGCATTGTCATCTTTCGCGCTTAGAGATGTCTATATTTCTTTTATTACTTTTGAAATTGAAAAGGATATCAAACATGGACATGATATTTGTTACTTGTGGAAAATTTTAGAAACATGAATTGTTATGATGATCAATTTCATTGATAATTTAAAAGCAATATAATATACAAGTATATCATTAGCCTTTTTCTAATAATATAACAAATGATACATCATTTTCTCAATTACAGTCTTCTTCATTATTCAAACAAGTCATTGCTAATCGATTTCTACATGAAATTACTATAGAGTTTCAACGGGGCACATAAATTACGAATCAGGTAGCTTGGGTTAATGGTGTTATACAAGAAAAACGTAATACATTGAATGTTATTCAAGCATTGTCATCTTTCGCGCTTAGAGATGTCTATATTTCTTTTATTACTTTTGAAATTGAAAAGGATATCAAACATGGACATGATATTTGTCACTTGTGGAAAAGTTTAGAAACATGAATTGTTATGATGATCAATTTCATTGATAATTTAAAAGCAATATAATATACAAGTATATCATTAGAAATATATTATATTTTTTGTTAAATATATATATATATATATATAGGGTCCCTTTCTTACGAGAACCATTTTAACTGCAAGAACTGCGAAAACCACCTTTTTACAACTAATAATACACAATGTACATCATTTAATGCTCCATATGATTTTGTTATTTTTATTTAATTCAAAAGGGCATATTAGTAAAAGACATTTTCATATTATTTTTGTTTTTTTATATAATTTCCGTTTTTTTTTAATCTTAAAATTCGGAGTTTTTTTTTTTTTTTTTTTTTTTTTTTTTTTTTTTTTTTTATTTTATTTAATGGTAACATGTTTTCAAATAGTCATGGTGCATACATGTTTTTTATACCTAATCATTAGTTATTTTAAAATCTCATGGTGCAAGCATGTTTTTTTTCCCCAAATAGTCAAGGTGCATACATGTTTTCAGTTAGTCCAAAGTGCATATATGTTTTTTTTTCCCTTTCAAGGTGCATATAGCTTTTTTTTATATAATGAAATTTATAACAAACCAAGAACATAAATGTTATATACAAACTTCGATATCGATTGAAATACAATTAAAATACAAATTTCTAAAATCATAAATACATGAATCTAATCGATCTATACACGTGAGCACTAATAGCCGTCAACATTTTTTCAAAAGTCGGACATACATGCACACTTGTAGCCGTGACCATTCTTGTAATTACACCTGATACAAAGAAAAGTACAAAAATTAGCAACCATAATATTATTAAAAATTATACATGTACATGAGTATATGTATGTTTTAGGAAACATACTTGTTTGGCAAACACAAAACATATATGTTTTATACGTAAACATATAATCCAAACATAAAACATATATGTTCTATAATCCAAATTAAAACAAGCATTTACATGTACGAACCCAAATAAAAACAAGCATTTACCAATCGAACATACATGTTTTACTAATCGAACATACATGTTCACCCCAGTTACACACATGTTTTACACCATAATTCACCCCAGTTACACTAATCGAACATACATGTTTTACTAATCGAACATACATGTTCACCCCAGTTACACACATGTTTTACTAATCGAACATACATGTTCACCCCAGTTACACACATGTTTTACTAATCGAACATACATGGGTTGACTCAGTTCACTAATCAAACGAACACCCTTAATCCCTATTATACCACACGACTTAGATACCACAAGACGTTTTTACCACACGAAACATGCACCAAACCTGTTTTTAATCTGTTTCTTAGTCACAAAATTAATATAATACGATTTAGATCTGGTTTATTATCCACGAAGACTAGAAAATGATGAAACCAAAGAAAATATAACAAAATAACAAACAATCATCATATAACGGAGGCTTTGGAATAAAGAGTTCTTTTGATATCCAAAACCACATTTGACAACTGACCAAACAACTCTATTTTGTATCACGGTTGCTGCTGGTCTAATCCATCGCCATCAACGCAACATGATAGTGTGAAAGATCTAGTTATTAAATAAAATTAAGCAAAGAAACAGATTAAAAACAGGTTTGTGAGAAAATTAATATAATATGATTTAGATCTGGTTTATTATCCACGAAGACTAGAAAATGATGAAACCAAAGAAAATATAACACACGAGTTTTTAGTCAACATACCCACAAGAAAACGAGGGAGAAGAGAGGGGAAGAAGAAGGAGCGGCAGTGGTGACAGTGACGCGACTGTGGTGGCGGCGGCGTCACAAGAACTAATAGTAACTCGTAGCAAAACAACCAACCATTGTCTTTCTTGTTGCGTTGATGGCGACGGCTCCACAAACAAACCCAAGACAAAAACCCTAATCGGCCTTCCCAATAAACCGCAACCAACCATTGTTTTCTCTTGTTGCGGTGATGGTTGTGATGGCGGTTGCTACGGCGTAACAGCGTGAGGTGATGGTTGTGATAGGCGGCTAGGGTTTTTTTTTGTGTGTGAGAGATGGAGGAGAAGATACTGATTTTTCTCACACTATTATGATGAGATCCGAGTTAATTGGAAGGATTTTAAGAAGCAGTTATTGAGATTGTATAAAAGTTAAATACCATTTATACCCTTTTCATAAATGTTCCAGGAAATCTGATGCGTGGGTTTTGCAACCTTACAACAGGTTTTACCTCTCGAGGGATCTCAAGAGGCTTACAACCCCACCAGGCAGTGTACCTGACCGATGTAGTATAGTGTAGTGGTAAGTACGGGGGATTGATCGTTCTCCACAGGGAATAGTGTTCGTTAGGTGTGAAAGACTACTCTAATTAGGTCTAAGGGTTGAGGAAGATTCTTTTTATGTTTTTATATTTTTATGAAAGCAAGTAAAATCTCGGTTTTGAAAGAGTGGGCGGAATTAGTTGCTAGTCAACTAACCCAAAATTACTACGGATGCAAATAAAATAAAATAACAAAAATGAAAATGTGGTGAGAAACTTATGTGTAGAGAAATGTGTTTACTTAGATTTCCTTACTCCCTAACTATCTTTTACCGGTTAATTAGTGTGTATTAGTCGCGTGGATGACGGGTGTATTCCTTAATACCATTCGTGGGGTGGCGTACTTACTTCCCCAACTCTACAAGCTCCTACTTCACTCCTATGTCGAGCCGGCTAGGAAGCTCCTAACATGGGATCACTAGAATTCGCTTGTGCATTAAATACAACCATAAAAACCTTTAGTACGCATTTGGTTCATGTTTCTTAAGACGTTCAAGCAAGTTACCGAATAGGAAGTTAGCCAGTTTTCTTAAGCCTAACATAGATAAACAATCATCCAATACAACTAACAACACACTAATAACCAATAATCAATAGCTAGGTTTCATTAGATCTAAGCAAACACAAGATAAATTTAGCCTAACATGTTAATCAAAAGACAAGAATAAGATAAAATCAAACAACACATAGACATATTGAATGATTAATTGATAACTTATCTTCAATGTAACATGGAAGATCTCAAGGCAAAAAGCCTTGAAAAAGAAGCTGAATTCGTCTTAGGGTTTTCTCCCAAAATTCCACACACTAAGCTCTCTCTTATGACAAAAAATTAGAAAACTATATATAGATTTTTACATCTGACGGCGTCACCTTATGGAGTGTGACGCCGTCACCTCGCCGCTTCTAGGGTTCCCGGATGACCTTCTCGACGCCGTCCCTCTTTAGCTCTCCAAAATCCGTTCTGGCTTATCAAGGCTTGACGCCGTCAGCTCTTGAACGTGACGCCGTCCCTCTTTGATTTAAGCCGTGACGCCCTTGATCAAGTTAAAGCATGACGCCGTCAGAATTCACATGGTATTTTCACTGCTTATCATGAGTAAATTTCACGTCCACCTTTTCTTGCCAAGGCATGACGCCGTCTGGGGTTAAATGTGACGCCGTCAAAGGTAACTTTCAGCCGATTTTTGAGACTTTGCCGTTTTCTTCACTTTTATGCTCCAAAAATGTCCAAAATGCCTCCTTTTCCAGATTTCTCCTCAAAAGTACCTAAAATGACAAAAGGAACGATTTAGGGCAATATTTGATCAAATAAATACGATTTAAGGCTTAAATGACCCCTTAAAAGCGGTACACTTTTCGCTTCATCAAATACCCTTACACTTGAGATTTGCTTGTCCTCAAGCAAATGCGCTTTTATTCTAATCAAAATACAAGTTAGGGGTCATTTAATGCTAACATAAAAGTAATTACAACAAATATTCGTTCCACTTCAATCATAATAAGCACGGAGATTATAAACTAGCACCTCACAAGTAGTGTTTAGATACTCACATCTCTCAAGTGTCATCAAAATAAATCTCATAAATGAAAACGGATAATATCTCTCACTACCTGTCATAGCAAATAGATTACCATAGGCTTGGGAAAGGATCGATAACCTCCTCCACTAGGCGTAAGCACCTAAGATAAACTATCAAAGAGGGCTTTTAAATGGGTTATAACGTTAGGTGTAGGGAAAAGGAAAACACGGTTTTGTTGGATAAGGGATATTTTACTGGTGGCTAGTTAAAGATCTTGATCAATTACATGTACTATACAATGTTGCTAAGCCAAGACTAGACTCGATCTTAAGCTAGAAACGAAATAACAAAAACAAAAACAAACATAAAACAAACGTAAAATGAAACGGGATGGTAGTCCGTATGTTTTTTTTTTCTATTTTTTTCATTTTCTCATTTTTTTGTATTTTTTTTTTTTTTTTTTTTTTTGTGCATACACTCTTGCCCTACCATCCAAAATAATACATCATAGGGGCATTGCATTCCCCTTACACTTGAACTTTTACATAACTTTACAAATACTAATCTAACGACTCGAATTAAGATAATTGAAAAACTTGGAGTACTTTTAAAACATTTAGCACATATGGGGGTAATAAATGATGTTCTTCCCCATTACTCCATTACACTAGTACTTTACCCATGAGTCCCAATCGTCCCAAAACAATATGTACAAGGATATGACTCGACTTAGCAACCATGTAATCAACTAGATAATTAACTTGGGTTTAAACAAATGTTGTAACAATAATGCACTAAAAATGAGTGCATACAAGGTAGGCTAAGGCGATTTGGGTGTACATTTTAGTGGGGTGTAACAAATTCTTCCTTCAAGTAAAATGCTTAAAGGTCGAAACGAAAAGATAGGCTCTGAGGGGTGTACTAGGGGTATCGTGTACTAAGAATGAGTACAACGCAAAGGGTGTGGGAGAATTACTTGACCAATGTAGCCAAAGTAATTATAACAAAAACACAGGTGTAAAACAATGGGTTAATCCTAATGCCTCTTATCATGTAGTAAATCTAACTACACGAATGTAGTCTCACTTGTGGCCTTGGAATGGTCCTAACGCAAGTTCTAGAATCTAAGTGCTACCGGTACACACATCATAGCATAAATGCTTTTCCTACCAATTCTAGGGGCGAACCTCACATATTTGGGGTGGAAAATTTTTAGTGGTACGGTTTTTTGTGCTAGTCATATAACTCCTATCCGTGAGACGCTCATTAAGATCAAAGTTTCACTCCTAAGTGTTGTAAAAAATTTTAAATTTGGCACTAAAATTACCCTAACAGGTATTTATCTCAGTTTTATTACACATCTATTATTAAACAAACAAAAATCAAGCTCAATGGCATTCTCTAAAATCGTACTTTTACCCCCCCTTACACTTAAGATGAACATTGTCCCCAATGTTCAAATAACAAAATGTAAAAGTAAATAAGGTAAAAGAATGAAATCAAATACTCCCCTGATTCGCTCGGTGGATAATGAAATTACACGGTTAGATCTTCCTCCAAAGTAATGTAGAAGCTCCATGACTAATGCATCGCCACAAGCTTGATTCAAAACATTTCCTTGTCCAAAATAACCTGTTAAACCTGAGAAAACAAACACGAAAACCTGCATAACATCGGCGGGATAAAATCTATATATAAGGATATAATGCTTGTGGAATGATAACTTTGCAGATTCCTGGAGATTATAAGTTGGAGATTTTAATAAAAACTTTTATGAAAACAAAACTTTCAAAAATTTCTGAAAATTAAATCTGACGCCGTCAGGTTATAAACCCTGACGCCGTCAGAAATGACCTGACAAAAATTTTCATTTTAAGTTTCCGGAAAATTTCTGGAAAAACCTTTACCTTACTTCCTGGAAATCCTGCAAAACATCATTATGACTCGATACAAGCATTTGACTCAAACAAATACGAATATGTATGCTATTTTATTATTATTACGATTCATGTTCATTTGTGTTCTAATAAACCGATTTAGATTTCCCTTACACTTAACTTTTGCAAAATACCTTTATATGTAGTTAAGACGAAGTTAAAAACAACATAAAGCATTTTCACAATTTACTTTTGAACATGAATCAATAATGATAAAAATTAAACACACATACGGAAAATAAAATCAAACAAGCAAATAAATAAACACACAAAGCAAATAAAACAAATAAAGCTTGGGTTGCCTCCCAAGAAGCGCTTTTCTTTATTAACGAGTCTTGTAGCTAGACTCAAAGTCTCGCTACCCTATGTGACTTCTTCATCGAAAGTTATGTCTTCCTCATTGATCATTTCATTACCATTCTCTTGATAATGCTTGACTCGTTGAATATTCACAGTGAATTCTCTATCCTCGTCGTCAATTAATACAACGGCTCCGGTTTTAGAGGAGCTCCTTACGGTAAAAGGTCCATACCATCTAGATTTAAGTTTCCCAGGAAATAGCCTTAAGCGAGAATTATATAATAAGACCTTGTCTCCTTCTGAAAACTCTTTGGGTCTCTTAATCCGTTGGTCATGCCATCTTTTCGCCCTCTCTTTGTATGTGATGGAAGATTCATAAGCCTCTAATCTCAATTTATCAAGCTCTTGGAGCTGTAAGAATCTATTTGTTCCCGCAACTGTATAATCCAAATTACAAGTCTTAAGTGCCCAATATGCTTTGTGTTCCAGTTCTACTGGGAGGTGGCATGCCTTGCCATATACCATACGGAACGGGGTTGTCCCGATTGGTGTCTTATAGGCGGTTCGAAATGCCCACAAAGCCTCATCGAGCTTAAAAGACCAATCTTTTCTGTTTTGATTAACCGTTTTCTCTAATATTCTCTTTATGGCTCTATTAGTGTTTTCGACTTGACCGTTGGTTTGAGGATGGTAAGCGGTGGAGAATCGGTGAGAGACTCCATACCTTTTCATGACTTTCTCCATTTGTGAATTGCAAAAATGGGTTCCCCTGTCACTAATAAGAGCCTTCGGAATTCCGAACCTAGCGAACAATTTTTTTAAGAAATGAATGACTACCCTAGCGTCGTTAGTCCTAAGGGCTTGTGCTTCCACCCATTTCGAAACATAATCAATGGCCACCAAGATGTATTCATTCCCTCCAGAAGAGGGGAATGGTCCCATGAAATCAATTCCCCAAACATCAAAAACCTCACAAACTTGTATATAATTCTGTGGGGCTTCATCCCTCCTAGAGATATTCCCAGCTCTTTGACATGCGTCACAAGTTTGTATCATTCCCTTCACATCACGAAATATTGTAGGCCAATAGAATCCCGCGTCGAAGACCTTTCGTGCAGTAGTGCTTATTCCGTGATGTCCTCCAGATGGACCTGCATGACACTCTTTCATAATTCTGACAGCCTTTCTTTCCGAAACACAACGCCTGATTACCTGATCTGGACATCTTCGAAATAAGAAGGGTTCATCCCAAAAGTAGTACTTTAATTGATTAAAGAACCTCCTTTTTTCATGCCTGCTCATATGCTCAGGAATGACTCCACTTGCCAGGTAGTTAGCATAATCCGCATACCAAGGTTCAGAATCATTTATTGACATGAGCTGCTCTTCAGGAAATGTTTCCCGAATCTCACTCTTGTCAGATTCAGCGAGGCTGGGGTTTTCGAGACGAGAGAGATGATCAGCCGCAAGATTCTCTGCTCCTTTCTTATCACGAATTTCAACATCGAACTCTTGCAATAGTAGGATCCAACGAAGTAACCGTGGTTTAGCATCCTGTTTAGCGAAAAGATATCGAATAGCTGAATGATCCGTAAAAACAACCGTTTTAGAAAGGACAAGATACTGGCGAAATTTATCAAAAGCGAATACCACGGCTAGTAATTCCTTTTCAGTGGTAGTGTAGTTTTCTTGAGCAGGATTCATGGTTTTGCTAGCGTAGTATATTGGCTGAAAGTGTTTGTTAAGCCTTTGGCCTAATACTGCTCCAACAGCATAATCACTAGCATCGCACATGATTTCAAAGGGTAACTCCCAGTTAGGGGTAACCATAATTGGAGCTTGGGTAAGTTCCTGCTTCAATAGATCAAATGCGTCCTTGCACTCTTGAGAGAAATCGAACGGGGCATCCTTCATGAGTAACTGAGTCATTGGTTTAGCTACCTTTGAGAAATCTTTAATGAATCTCCTATAGAAGCCAGCATGACCCAAAAAAACTACGCATTGCCTTGACAGTTGTTGGATAGGGAAGTTTGGATATAGCTTCAATTTTTGCCGGTCTACTTCGATTCCACTTCCTGAAATTTTGT